>VWPW01022748.1:7778-126416 GCA_013389825.1 Crypturellus undulatus
TCCTTCCTTCCTTCCTTCCTTCCTTCCTTCCTTCCTTCCTTCCTTCCTTCCTTCCTTCCTTCCTTCCTTCCTCCTTTTCAGTTTAAAAACTTTTTGAAATTTGATAGTGTCCATCAGGGTTGCCTAGCTTAGGTGCTATCATCTCCCTCAAATTTTATATTCTTCATAGTATCACAGAATCACAGAATGGTTGAGATTGAGGTTGGAAGGGACTCCTACAGTTCATCTAGGCAGGGACATCTAGAGCATCTGGCATAGGGTTGCAGGCAGGTTTTGAAGATCTTGGCTCTGAGATTCTCTGCTCTGAAATGTGTAGTATTGTAATTTATCTAATTTCCTTATCATATCAGTGAAGAAATACAACGGTCTCTGAAGATCTGCAGAGGTAGAGTCACTGTTAAGATAGATACCTTATGTTCTTTCATAAGTACAGGCTGATAGGTAGATCAAGGTTGATAAGCTAAATGTCTCTCTTGTCTTGTGGAGAACTGAGGGAAATACAATATGAAGAAAGTCATGGAATCTATACTATATTAAGTTCTAACTGGGAAAAATTATTTCAAGTTAAAATGTGTTTCTGTATGCTATAAAGGCATGTCATTTGGGCTTGATTCAGTATCCTTTATTCAGAGTGGCATATATCACATACTGCAAAGCATACATAATATGGTGCAAAAAGTAATAATTTATATGGCTAAAGCAATGATTTGTAATATTACACCCAGTATTGACTTTCACCCGATTGCACTACAAAATGCACTCTGTTTAGTTAGTACATATTCTCATTGCTGGAGAAGGAAAATGCTGTTTCAGTTTTGATTTGTTTTCTGTTTAAGGCATTTATTAAGGCATGCTTATGCTTTTTTAATTCTATAAAAATATGAATTGTCAAGTTTAAATAAAATGAGCAGATTCTTAGAAAAACAAAAATCTCTTCCCTTCCCTTCCCTTCCCTTCCCTTCCCTTCCCTTCCCTTCCCTTCCCTTCCCTTCCCTTCCCTTCCCTTCCCTTCCCTTCCCTTCCCTTCCCTTCCCTTCCCTTCCCTTCCCTTCCCGTCCTGTCGTGTCCCGTCCCGTCCCTCCTCTCCCCTTTCTTTTTTTTTTCCTTTTTTTCCTTTTTTTTTTTTTTTTTTTTTTTTTCCTAGAGTGGAAGGAAAATGTAGATGAGGAAGAAAGAATTCCACAACACAGTCAAAAGTCCCACATCTCCACTTGCGCTTGGGGGATATAAGTTAAGTTCTAGCTCATTTTGTTTATTAGTATAGATAGAGCCAATAGGGTTTACTTTATTAGTTTGCTTAGTTTTATCTAAAAGTCTGGTTCACCTAAATGAATGAAAAATTACAGTATTCTTTTCCTATCAATAGCACATTTATAAACACATACACTGATGATGCTTTAGGGAAGATTGCAATATAGTAACTTGTGGAAGAAAGCCTCTGGCTGAGACTAGCAATATGCATTCTGTAAACCACTAGACAATAAAAATGCATTAACCTCAACCCTTGTTTTTTAGCTCACTGTCTTGGTATGTTAGCTTTCTGCATAAATCACATATTTGCATCTTATCAAAAAAAAAACAAGCTTGACATAGACAACTTTAGAACACCTCTTTGTGCTATGATCTCAAGTTAGAGCAGCTGTGAGGGTTTCTGCACTTTTTAAGACTTTTTCTCATCACTGCTGTTTGAAAAAAAAAAAGCAACGGTTTGTGACTGTTCAAACAAAGAGTACAGAAATTTATGGGGAAAAATGAGTAATAGTTATTTTATTATGCTAGAAAATTTGGAAATAAATACTGTCAAGAGAGATTATGATATGACTTGTACAACAAAATCAGAGGGCATTTTTGTATGAATTTCTCAAAAAGATATCTTGAAGTTGCATTCTCTAGCAATCTTATTTTAAAACATCTAAAAGACACAGCCTATGTTATTGTCTTTCTCCAGTCATTGTTTCCTATATTTATTCTTGAAGCTTCTTAATTTTTTCCCCAAGAGAGTTACATCTTTCCAAACTGCAGTCACCGAGAATTTTATTCTCCAGTTCATAATAGTGAAATTGTGTCAAATCCTAGGAACATTCCCAACTCTGTTATAGACTCCTCTACATTACGAAATCGCTCATGCATTTCATGATATGTTAACTCAGGGAATTTTAGAAACCCTCTTAGTATCATGTTTTTTAGGCAAAACCTAACAGTACAATTTGTTTCTAGCAGTAATTGAATTCATAGGTCCTTGTAGAACTAACTTAATAATATATTGGGGGAGATAGCACTTATATGTATTTAGGGAAAAGAGTTTTTTTTTTCCTCTTTTTTACTGTTGTTCTTTAATACACTTACTTGGAAGTTCTTATAATAGCTTCTCATGCCCATGTGTCTTGAAGAGTGTCCACTTGCATTTTCAAATAGATATTTCAAAGGTAAAAATGGCGTTAGTCACAGAATCACAGAATCACATAACGGTTGAGGTTGGAAGGG
Organism: Crypturellus undulatus; assembly: GCA_013389825.1. Classification (NCBI taxonomy): domain Eukaryota; kingdom Metazoa; phylum Chordata; class Aves; order Tinamiformes; family Tinamidae; genus Crypturellus; species Crypturellus undulatus. Next base: position 10,263 of record VWPW01022748.1, read on the forward strand.
ACCTCTAGAGATAATCTAGTCCAACCCTCTGCTCATTCAGGGACACACAGAGCACGTGGCACAGAGTCGCATCCTATAATTTATTTATGCTATCATCAAAAAGGAATTTTCATTTTTTAACGTCTATTTCTATTGCCTTTTTAGTGCTTACATGCTTAATATGATTAAGTTCCTCGGTCTACTTCTTGTGCTACAGTTTGCTTCATTGTCTCATTGACACTGTTAGCATTTAATGAAGTTTCCTGTGGATCTGGAAAACATCCTGTGGATATTTACACAATATTAACTTAATTACATGTCTACTTCTGTTTTCTGTATTTGCTATTTTTTTTAAATTGCTTATGACTTTGTTTTTGAGCTCAGATTATTCTAATCACACCTTGAATGCCTAATTTTTTTATTTGTTTTTGTTGTTTCATACTGAGTAAATAATTAGCTATTTTAATTATTCTCAAAAGCAGATTATTAAAGTAAATGTAGGGTAACTGAATCTTTCTTAAACTTTGCACATATGTCTTGTGGTATCCTGATAATTGTCCAAGTACAAATTTTAATGACTGTGCTTTGTACATAAGAGTAGTTGATTACCATGAGAAAGAAGTCTTTCCTTTAACAACATGTTAAAAACGCATCAGCCGAGATTATATACCTTTGGATAACAACCAGGAGCAATATTCTTTCATGTTTTTTTTTTAAATAGTTTTGTTTGTTCTTGGAACAATGGTTTCACTTGATATTAGTTCTATTAGCATATATTGTTTATTATTACATCTATTTATTACAAGTAAATCCACTAAAAAAATTATTATCTAATATTTTAGAAACCACTTTGCAGTGTATCATTTCTATCCACCATATCAGATAAAGTGAAGACTAAGATGAATGGTTTACTTAAGTTCAGACATATAGCCATTTTATCAACAACAGTTAAAAAAAAGTATTATTGCAGATCAAAATTGGTATCTTCCAAAGAGAGATAAACATTTTTAGACAAATGATAGGTCTTTTTTGAATATATGTATTACCACAATCTGAATTTTGATGCCAATGTCTCCAGAGACAAATCATTAATTGGTACTATACACTTGTTACTTAAGGATTTTCCAAAGCAAGAGTAGAACACAATAAATTCTAGACCAAATTCTTTCTGTATTTTCATTCCTTGTTGGGATATAGAGAGTTTACTTGTGAATAAACAAATAACTGTTAATGCTGTAAGGTATTAGGTAGATCATCTATCAACTGTGAACTGTGACCAACTGTGAACAAATTGCAACTCATATGCAAGGAAGGAAAATTTGGAAAAGGAAACTCCCTGCATAGCATTCAGTGACATATGTACATTGTACTCTTCATATGACTAAAATGCAATGTTTAATGAAATAACTGTGGAAGCTAGAAATAACCTTACTCAAAGGGGTGCTGTGCATGTGATGCCTTGACTCTAACAGAACCATCTGACTGACTAAGGAAGTGCATACTATATACTATTAGAAACATAGAATCATAGAATGCCTAAGGTTCATGAAAGAACCTTAGGCATTCTATGGTTCATAAAAAACATGAAAGAATATTGCTCCTGGTTGTTATCCAAATGCTCTAGAGGTCGTCTAGTCCAACGCTCCTGCATGCGCAGGGCCACCTAGAGCACGTGGCACAGGGCTGCATCCAAGCGGGGCTTGAAGATGTCCAGAGAAGAAGATCCCACAAGCTCTCTGGGCAGCCTGTTCCAGTGCTCTGTCACCCACACCATCAAAAATCTTTTCCTTAAGTTCCTGTGGAACTTTTGGTGCTTAAGTTTGTGGCCATTTCCTCTTGTTCTGTCAGACGCCACTACTGAAAAGAGGCCAGCCCCATCCTCCTCATTGCCTCCCTTGAGGTACTTGTACACACTGATCAGATCCCCTCTCAGCCTTCTCTTCTCCAGGCTGAACAGGCCCAGCTCCCTCAACCTCTTCTCATAGGGCAGATGTTTCAGGCCTCTGATCATCCTTGTGGCCCTGCGCTGGACTCTCTCCAGCAGCTCCACATCCCTCTTGTACTGTGGGGCCCAGAACTGGACACAGTACTCCAGATGTAGCCTCACTAGGGCTGAGTAGAGGGTCAGGATCACCTCCCTCGACCTGCTGGAGACGCTCCTCTTAATGCACACCAGGATCCCATTGGCCTTCTTGGCCACGAGGGCACAGTGCTGCCTCATGGTCAACCTGTCGTCCACCATGAAGCCTGCGTCCTTCTCGGCAGAACTACTCTCCAGTAGATCAGTCCCCAGCCTGTACTGGTGTCTGGGGTTATTTCTCCCCAGGTGCAGGACCGTGCACTTGGCCTTGTTGAATTTCATGAGGTTTTCTCTCTGCCCAGTTGTCCAGTCTGTCCAGGTCCCTCTGGATTAAAAAATGTAACATGTGATGCTTAAGTTTGCTCGAAAGATAGCCTTTCCTCTTGTACTCCACACTTTCTCCCACATATCCCAATGCTTTTAAATCACTTTCTTGTATTTGATGTTCATAGAACGCTTTCAGTATGATTTAACTGTGTTGTCACAGCAGTTCTTTAAAACTGTCATCTGCTGAACCAATACAATTAGAGATTTACAGAATGATTATAAAAGTATTGAGTGTCTCCAGCAGGTCGAGGGAGGTGATTCTACCCCTCTACTCAGCCCTGGTGAGGCCACATCTGGGGTACTGTGTCCAGTTCTGGGCCCCATGGTACAAGAAGGATGTGGAGCTGCTGGAGAGAGTCCAGCACAGGGCCACAAGGATGATCAAGGGCCTGAAACATCTGCCCTATGAGGAGAGGCTGAGGGAACTGGGCCTGTTCAGCTTGTAGAAGAGAAGGCTGAGAGGGGATCTAATTAGTGTCTATAAGTACTTCAAGGGAGGCAGTGAGGAGGATGGGGCCGGCCTCTTTTCAGTGGTGGCCACTGACAGAACAAGAGGAAATGGCCACAAACTTAAACACCAAAAGTTCCACAGGAACTTAAGGAAAAATTTTTTGACAGTGAGGGTGACAGGGCACTGGAACAGGCTGCCCAGAGAGCTTGTGGAGTCTTCTTCTCTGGAGATCTTCAAGACCCGCTTGGATGCAGCCCTGTGCCACGTGCTCTAGGTGGCCCTGCTTGTGCAAGGGGGTTGGACTAGATGACTCTAGAGGTCACTTCCAGCCTTAAGCATTCTATGATTCTATGTTAATATATTTTGTTAAAAAATAGGTAAGGCAGAGGATTCATTTTTGCACCACTTGCTCCTTAGGTAGAAGACTTGCTGTGAACCGATAGATGGTTTATTTCAACTGTGCTTACATTAGAATTTCTATGAATATTCATATAGAGCTGTATTAATTTTAAGATAACAATACTTGAGTATTACTCAACTGATATATTGTCTACTTTTATAAATATTGCCATTTGATGCGAGTTAATTATCTATTTATGGATTTCATCCACAGAATTTTGCAAGTATATGCTTTCAGCTTAGTGATAATTTTCTATCCATCTTGTACAAATACAGTGAGACAAGTGGTTCAGGATGGTTACAATTATTTTAGTAGGAAGAAGAAGAGGGTGATTAGATATTTCCTCATGAAATATGCTTCTACTAGACAGATAATTATTTTAAAAATAGTGGGTTTTGTTGGTGGTGGTGGTGATGGTGGTGTTTTTTTTGTTAACATATGAGAAACACATACAGCAACAGGAAATATTAAGTTATGTTTCTAAACAGTCTCAGATTGTCTCACGTCTTTAAATGAATTTTAATGCAAAGTTAAATTTAATCTACAGTTAATAGAGTTTAAAATACATTGATTTATTTTCTGAGGGAAAAAGTTATATTTTAAGAGTGTTAGTATACACAGTTTTTCTTTGTTTGTTTGTTTCTTATCTTAATAGTAAACGAACAACAGATCCAGCAATATTCTTCATAACTCATAAGACTGTTTGGTGCAAAAGAACAACAGATACTAACCAAATAATAGACATTGCAGTCACAGTAGTCACAAAAATTCACTTTATCCAAATTATTTGAATTTAAACTGTAATATTAGTGTGAAAAAATATCCACTTTTCTGTCTCTGAAGATCCTCAGACTCAAGAAGGGAAGGATTTCTAGTTTATTCTGGAGCAAATTCAAGGAGTGAATCCTGGTTCTCAAATCAAGTGTATAAGAATGGCTCGTGTTCATACACACAAAAAACAGGCATCATGAGCAAGCTAGGCACAACCATGCTGTATGTCATTTAGACCTGTCCTTTTTATGGACTCTATCCAGTGTCCCTGTAGCTCAAAAATGTATTAGGAGTTTCTGTGTGTGTGTGTGTGTTTCTTTCAATATAAATGTTTGAAATAAATAATGTAACTTTTGTGTTGCCTTTATCAGTGTGCACTTTTATAGGACAAAAATACTGAAAACATTGGGATGTGGCATGAGGGTCATTCATCTCAGAACTTCACAATGGTTTTGCTTTGGGGAGAAGTACTCCTGGAAGTAACTACTACAAACCTGGGAGTCAAATAACTTTCTTTTTGCAGTAAGGAGAATCACAAATGCAAAGGGTGAACTGGTTGGGTTAAGTTATATGACAGTCCAGTTAGTTACACTACACAGATGATTTTCCCAAAGCTTTCTTTAATTTGTTCCTGTCCCTTCCAGAAGTAAATTACCACTTGGATTATACTTCAAATACTTTGAAGGTAAGTCTTAGGAGAAGACCTCCAAAATTGAAAAACTCCTAAATTAAAAAAGAAAAATATGCTTCATACAACTCACTTTGAGTAAGAATAAAAAAAGGAGCTATCATTTGAAAGAAAAAGAACTTTGGTAATGCAAATCATATGTCCATCTATTATATTTTCATTCTGCAAAAGGTTCAGAACTGCCCAGAAACACTATAAGAGACAAGAAAAAAGTCTATGTTTAATATAATTTTTTTTAGATTCCGGCAGAGAAAAGATTTTTCAGTTTTCGAGGGAGGCTGAAAATAAAATAAGTAAATTGTGAGTATATGAAGTATTTTATGATTAAAATATTGAAGTAATATGTTTAGAAAATGTCATATTTTCCCTGTAATTTGGGGAGAACAAGAGGGAGAAACCAGATAAAACTATTTTCAAGTTAAACAATAGTAATAGTTACTAAAAAATCAAGCTTTTGCAAAATAATGCTTTTTTCAAAAATGCCTGTGAACTGTCTTTATACTAGAAAAGAATAATAAAAAAGAAAATGCCATCTTATAAAACCATATGATGATAGTTTCTATCATCAGCTATTTTCATTGCTAATACTACTGAAAAGATCTTCCTTTAGACTGCCTTTTTGTCCTTTCAAGGTCACCCTTATTAACTTAAGGTAGTGTTTATTTTAAAATCTGCTCCCCATTTGATGTAGGACCAGATTATGGGTGAAATAAGATTTTTCCTTCCTAATTTTCCTGCTACTCAGGAGAAACTTGAGTTAATTAGCTTTGATCCTGAGTCAAATCATCAAACTTCAAGACATTCATAATTAATTATTTACAGGGCATATATCCTATTTCATCCAGTTCACAGTCTTAAACATTTGGACTCCAGAGTATAATATTTTAACAACTCACTTTCTAACAAGAAGGGTGAACTAATGGTATATGACACCTTTTAACATGTATTTTCTCTTTTATGAAGGTAGCAGCAATGAAAAGTGATAGTATGGAACAACAGCCCACACCTTGACTTTATTTAAAAAGTTTGGATTTAACAAAACAGAAGTAAGTATGATAAAATCTCCCTGGAAGACCACAGTGTGTCTCCTCCACAGTGTTCTTCATCAGTTCAGATTCAGAAACGATGACTGCCTTGAAGGGTGGACTCTAAAATTTTAACGGTGCAGTTCAGAGAAAAATAAGCCACAAGAGTAACAAAGATTCAAACACCACAGAGCTTAGTAGGGAAGCTATTATAATTGGCTTTCCACTGCTATTCTTACCTATAAGAAATGTGTCACTATTACAGATTCTCAGACCCCCTTGTGGGCTGCAAGAGCATTTGGAGATACAAAATGACAGAGTAGAGGCCTGGAGTGCATGCAGCAAGAATGGCAGAAAAGCTCCATTGCATCTGGGCACAGCCAAATTACAATGCTCTGTTATAACATTTTATAGCAAAGAATTATTTGGAAGAGCTATTGAAGTGTAAGGTTCAGCTGGACTTGCTTTCTTCTAAAGCCATTTTCCCAAGCTGAATGTTCCCAACAATTATCTATCTTCATTATTGAAGAAGAGCTACTGTATAAAGATAAATTTGTCAAATGAAGAGAAATGCTCTGTGCTGTAGTTATATATGTTAGTAACTTGCTTAAGAATTGCAGTGATGGTATCAAATGCATGCTCTGCATCAGCAGATAAATCTGATGAAAGAGATGAAAGTCCATTACTACTACTACTTTTATATAGCAGCATCGTTGTCTGGATTTGGTGAGATTTCTCTTAAGGCAATACTCAGATGATCTGAATCTGTCATGAGAACCCTTTTTGCAGAAAACTGTGTCAGCCTATATAACTACAACCTGCTTCTCTTCACCCCAGGATGATCTTAAATTGTATGAAGAAAAGGGCACTGGAAGATATGGATTGGTAAATATTTGTGAGAATTCACCTAAAAGAATTTTGGAGTTTAAATCCTTTGATGTAAATGTGTAAGCAGAATAGATTCTACTGTCAGGAAAGAAGATTTGATGATTTTAATTATAAACATTTTTCTATGTAAACATTTGGATCTGGGAAAAAGTACATTTTCTTTCCCCTAGAATCTGTTTCTGCTGTCAAAATGGCAGATAATTAAGCAATCAATAAAGAATATTCACAAGAACATTAGTTTGTAGAATTGCTTCTATAAAATTGTATTTTTATTGACTGCAATAAGTTTCAGTAATAATAAATGTGCAAATACATAGTGACTAATGATTTCTTGAAATGTGTGTGTGCTATGCATTATCTATCTGCAACATTATGCAACTGACAGCTATGTCTTACAGCAATTTTTACTAGACACTGAAAAATATTTCAATATAAAAAAATGTATATTTATTTTCCTTTAAAATATAAATCGGACATATGCTTAGAGAAAGCATGAGCATAAGACAAGTTCCTCAAAAAGCAACTGAACATATTTGATAAGAGAAGACTTCAGAGTACAGCATGTGGCTTTAGCAGAGAACAGGAGAGTCTCATTAAGGAAGGAAAGACTTGTAGCTCAAGCAGACTTACAAAAGCAAACTTTCTACACCCTTTAAGTCTGAAATGAGAGTCTCACCCTACTCAGAAAGCAGGGACACCACCATTCATAATCTCTTTCTTCAGCTTGTATCCTACCTTACCTACTCTCTTAGGGCTTCGACTGTTTAAGAAATAGTCTGTTTCATTTTTTAATAAGGAGCTCTCCACAAGACAAGTGGGTACATCTGTTTAAAAGCTCTTGCTAATTCAGATTCACTTAAAGTGGTTCAAGATGTATCTACATGGACTTGCACAAACACCTCAACATCTCATCCCTTTGAACCAGAAAAGTAGTAAATGATATAGTGCTGGTTTTATTCTGTGTTAATAAACATATCAAGAAGAATTACACTTGCCCAAACAGTTACTTTCTCCCTCAAATCTGGACTGGCTTAACTGGCCTGCTTACCTTGGAGTGTAGAATTGATTGTCTGCACCTGGCCATACAGACCTACCTTTCTGGCAAGTAGAGTGACAACTTTCACCCAAGTCATGAAAAACCCACATCATGTTTTCTTCTTCATTTGATGAGGTGCCAGCTGTGTTCTTAAACTTTCACAAGAATTACCTAACCAATTGGTCTAGATTACACAGTCAGCCACTGAAGTGCTTTTAAGGGTGTTCTCTTTTATTTTAAATAATACAATAAAATGTGGGTCAGATAGGGATATATAAAGAATTAGTCATTATTAAGCTTAACTCTTCGGGCAGACATCTAAAATAGGAGAATCTCAGGTTTTCAGTTCCTGATTCAAGTGCTTGTTGTTTTATCAGATGACTTAAAAAATTCACAAAAATCTTATGAACAGCAACTGGATTCCAGTCTTCTCTTTTATCAAAGGAGTGCCATTACTGCAAACTAAATGATTTTGACTTATGACATATCTTGATATTTCCAAAGTAAAGTTGGTTGTTCTCAATAGACTCTCTGGCAAGTCATTTCAAAATGTCAATTTGTACCTAGGAGGGAGAACACCTTTGAGAAAAGGATTTGCTGGACTGAATCTTCTATGATTGCAGAAGGAATTAAATTTACATATTCCATTTACTCAGTATATTTGCTGGTGAGGTATGGTATAATGGGCAAGTTCCAATTCCTGCAGCTATGTTTGAAAAGAAGGTAATAGATACTGCCTTTCTGCATCATTAAGTTCAGTAAGGTTTGACCAAGGCTTTCTACCACATAATTTTGACATCTTTTCTTTCCACATACTATACTTAGACAGATGTATTATGAAAGTATCGGAGTTGATGACTGAATTCAATGCTACTGTTCTCCCAATGAGGCATCATGCATCTGTGGGTACCTTCTTTGGATCTTTGGATAAGAAATGATGTATTCTTATCATTCAGAGGCACTTGGCAACCAGAAAGCTTTGTAAAAAGAATTCTGGTTCTCAAACTGTTGAACTCAAAATCTGAAAATAGAATGAAAACAGGCTGAATGTCAATCATATTACTGGATTCAGTCCCTCTAATTATATAAAAAGAGAAACCACTACTTTGTGTCCCAGTATTAGACGTGAGCCAGTTATAATAGTACATGTCAGTCTGCTATAACACGTAAAAGGAAAAGATGCTTCTTCTGATCATGAAGCTGATTTACCGGAGGAATTACAGTCTCCAAAACTGAAGTACATTTGAGGTTAGTGAACAAGCTGCGGAATTTTTTCCTCATCTAGTTTTGAAGACAGTTGTATAAATTCTGTTAAAATCATATCATGCATGTGTCTTTTTGTTTGTGTGTTTTTTGTTTAAGAAGATGACTCCATAGCCATCTTTGTCCTAGACAAAATATAGATAGTATGATACAAAACAGAAGTTCAGGTTTGCTCCCTTTAAGTTAATTTCCCTCCTGTTCAGAGAACTAGGAAAAGCCTCTTCAGCCTTTAATATCTACGAAGCTGGACCTGGTCTTGAACCTTTTCAACAGGCAATGTAGCTCTGTTGCAATCTCTAGACAATAGTCCATATCAACTAGTTAGAATAAAAAGAATTCAGAAAAGGAACTATCATCTGAAGTAATGTTCTTCTAAAATAGTCAAAGGTCTTCCTCCCCTCTCCTCCTCTCCCAATTCTTTCTACTATATGATTTTGTAGATGTGTGAGTTCTATCCATCAGGGTAAAGGTTTTGCAGACCTGTGGAACTAGGAGGTCTGAACATCTGTAAAAAGTGTGGAAAGCATCCAGAAGTCTGACTGATATACCACTTCAAATAAATAACAAATTGTGAAGAAAGTTAATCATTTTTTAGTTATAAGAATATAAATACATTCTTAGTGTAAAATGCATTCTTGACACTTAATATCTATTCATTTAATACCTAGTATAAGGTTTTACCCAATTATATTTTAAAGAAAACAAGAATGGTTACATAAAATAGCAACTGTCGAGTATCCATGACTTTAAAAAAAGTCTAATCAGTTCAATGCAAAGATGGTAAGCTTTCTTATTTATGATCATGCACTGTTAGTGCATTATAATTTTGGCTAACATGAAAGTTGATAGACCAGAGTTCCTTAATTCCTGTAAGTGTGGAAGACTTTTGGAAGAATGTTTCATCCACCCCAGAGTGCTAACTTAGTGTGGGTATAAAATTCAAAGACTTTATTTAGAGCAGAAGACCAGTAAATGTAAATTACAACCTTGACGATGAAAAAATGTTCAGTTTTCATTTGAAGATGCATAAAAGGTTTTGTGCCTGATCAGCCATTCTAACATGCAATAAAAGAGTACTTTGCACTGCAGTGATCAATATGCTTTAGTGTATTATTGGACTTTTGTCATGTGCATAACTAGAACTAATGCAGGTATAATCTGATTTTTGAGAAAACCAGTGGCAATATTGCCCAACTCTCTCTTTAAACAGAATGTGAAGCTCTACCAGTCCCATAGCTCAGAACCTGTGGTTAGGTATTGTCAGATTTACAACTTCATCTTTTTTAGTGTAGTTCTTAAGATGCTCTATGAAATGTGCTTTTGCACAACTGCTTTTCTGAGTAGAAGAGTCTTGAGTGTTTAAGTTTATAAAAGACAGTTTTAAGGACAGTTATAAAAAACAGGCATGAGAACGTGAATAGACTGATAGTGTTTTGAAAGCAGGAGATGACTTATGGATAAAACAGGGTGCATTTTAATCACTTGATGGCAAAAGGCTAATTAAACTCCAATAGGAAATTAATATAACACAAGATGGGAGAGTACATATAAGTTATCATTACCTTGTGGAAGCTGACAAAGCTTGCAGTCAAAATTGTAGCTTTCAGGGGCAAAATGGCCTTTATTTAAACTCCAAGGATTGCAATGTGTGGTACTATCCATGAGATAATGTCTATTATCACCTTTACACTTTGGCTGTCATTTTATGTATGTGCTATTCACAGTAGAGATAATAGGTTAGATTCAATCAAGGGATTACTGGTGTTTGCCAAATATATACTGCTTAAGCACAGATAATGGCAGTGTTTGGTTTTTTATGAGTGCTTTCCTTAGCCACAGTTCTAGATTTTGCTTGGTGACACCTTTATAAATCTGGAGTAACTACCCTCAGGTCAGTACAATTATTGTGTTTTCTCGTGGTACAACACAGAGCAGACATTTGAGAGATTTATCTTAAACGTATAGTTTAAATGAAAATTCCCACCATGCTGGGAACCCATAATGAAAACTGTATGTAATAAACAGAAATCTATTTGATTTAAATTTAGAAGAAATAAAAATATCTGCCTAAAATCACTTTGATTCATATTTTTGTGGGTCAGATCAGTGAGACCTGCTGTTGTCTGATTCTGATTGATACAGATTATCCCAGTTATTCCTCTCAGCTAGGTCCCAGAGAGGCCTTATGGTCCCCGACTAACCACACCTGGGACCACCTCTCTTCTGCCCTGGTCCACGAACCCAGAAGATCCATTTTGATGCAGCCCTGGGCGCCCGTCCCAGGTCCCAGCTTCACTGTGGGGCTGCCGCTCAGCTGGTGCCCTAAGTTTCCTGACTTGTTGCTCAGTTTTCCTGGTTTGCCCTGTGTGCGAGCAGAGGGTGCAGCAGCATAGGGCCTGTTGGCCTTAGGAAATGATTGTAGACCTGTTTAATTTTAAGTAATAGACTATTTTTCTCAATATGTTTAAGAAAATATGACTCCTCAGCTATGTTACTTAAAGTTTGCCAGTTACATTACTTTTGAAGCAGTAATGTAGAGCTGGTGAAGTTTAAAGATCTCATGTTGACAGTTGCCCTTTTCTTTGTGTACGCACAGATCTGTAGCAAAGCATGTTCACCAAACGTGGTCCCTTGCTAGCCTGACTTTACCCTTACAGAAAAGGTAGAAACTACAGAGTTCAGATAAGTGACTTTTTAAAGTTCTTATTGTCTTCTGGGTCTGACAATTAGTGCAAGTATGGTGGTAAATTTCTGACACTAGAGCTGAAACAGAAAATCTCTCATGCATGATCCATTGGAACTAATTAGATACTAACACCTTTTAAGTCCTGCTGAGCTGGTGGAACTCAAACTCTACAGGTGAAAGATTGACTTCTGTATTATAATAAACACTCAGTAAGTCAAAAATTTTAAATCTTTATTAAAAACAAAACAAAATGCAAATCTGAAGTAGTACAAGGTGGATTTGTCAAAAGAAGCTGGTTAATTAAAGAGGCCAAAACCCAAATCTCTCACATTTCCTGTGCACATTCTCAGCTATCCAATATCCTGCTATAATTTTCTTGAGGAACAGCTCCTTTAACCAAAGAGTAACATTAAAAATACGAGTAGGCAAATATGAACACAAAATCCAAACAATTTTTTTATATACAAAATAATATGGACAAATTCAGAGATATAGTGATAAGCTTTCAAACCACACAAATTAAATATGTGCTTTGGTGAAAAAGTAGTCTGTGTGTTCTCTTTGTATTTCATGAATTATTAGAGGGAAGTTTTCTTAGACCTGGTAATACAGCACTGAAAAATAATCATCTCCTATACACACAACAATTATTTTGAATTTATCTATTACAGATCCATAAATAAGCAAGCCATCTCTTGGCTACCTCTTCATCTCTTTTAACTTGAACTAGCACTATTCTCTATGAGAAAGAAGGCATTTTTCTTTCTTTGGAATTATCAACCAGCATATATCCTGCATGTATTTTGAAGAACGCAAGTTCCTTTACTGCTTCATGTCACTCCCTTCTAAAATTCTGATATAGTGACTGAAAATAGTAGGGAAAAAAAAATTGTCTTACAGTTCTTTTACAGTCTTACGGCTCAGAAAGACTTCTTTTTTTTTTTTTTTTTTCCCAGCTCAGATGTTTAGCCAATTTTGAATCGTCCTCACTGCCTATTTATATAGCCTGACTTCATCAGCTTACCCTGGAAGATTTTATGGGAGTCGCTATCAAAATCTTTACTAAAATCAAAGTAAACTACATCCACTTCATTCCTGTCATCATCCAAGCCAGTCGTCTCATCACGGAAGACTATCAGTGTTAGTTAAGCACAATTTCCTCTTCATAAATGCATGAAGACTACTCCCAATTGCCTTACTATCCTTCACATATATCCATTTATTCCATTGCCTTTCTAGAGACTTAAACAAGATTGTTGAGTCTGCAGTTTCCCAAATTCTCCTTCTTGCTCCTCTTGAATAGAGGAGTGATATCCTGCATGATTTAAAAGTAAGGACAGAGAGCAGTTCAAGCTAATCTTGTACACGGTTTGTTAAGGAACAAGATCAACAAGTTGAAATTCCTGTAGCTAGGGAGAACCTTCCAGGGTTTATGGCTATCTACTAAACAACTGCTGTACACAAGTTTGGTTGACAGTTCTGTGATTTCAAATAAAAGTGGATATTAATACAGTATATGAATATATGGTAGGTGCTCTTTAGTATATCTGTTTTGTTCATAGGTAAAACATCTTATTCAGAATTCCATAAAAAGCCAAGATGTATAGATATTTTGGGAAACAGGTGGACATTTGCTATTCTTCCAAAATTAATTAATTATAAAATGATAGTCTATGCTGAATCTCAGGTTAATGCCCCTTTGTCGTTGAAATACAACATCTAAGCTAAAAAATCTCTTTACAGCGATATCCATTTGTATTTACAATGAAAGATAGTTCATGTGAGGTACTTCTTCACTACTTAAAGGACAGGATGTGGATTCCCAGTATCCTGATAGCACTATATTGTACCACTTAAATATCACTTAATAAAACGAAAAATGAATTGTCTGTTACTGAGCATAATGAAAATTAACATATTTTAGTTGCTCCTAATTGTCTTTCCACCTAAAGTGCTATATTGCTAATTTCAAATGTACTACGATTTTTTCAAGGTGCCATCTTGTTATGCTGAATAAGCTTACAAATTATTGTGTTTTTTTATTGTATTTTTTACTATTTTTTATACATTGTGTGCTTAGAATCAATGTCCTTTCTAGCTTCTAGTCTAACAAGATAATACAAAGAGAAAGAAAAAATCTTTCTTTTCTAACAAACAGCCTGGAAGTATCTCTCCTCATTGTCAGAGTATCCTATTTTCAATGGAAATTAAAATACCTAGGCTTCCAATTTCCTACTAGCATTGACTTTACAAAACTCATAGTTTCTGAATGAAGCATGACCACCTCAGGAATCTGTCTGGCTATACAATCCTAAAAGGGCTCTGAGATCAATGTAATGGTTCTACATATTTTGTCATAGTCCAAGAAGATCCCAGAGTAGTACTAACCTTCTCCATTATCTTGTGGGAAACGTACTTGGTGAAAATAGTATGAAAGTTAGAAAAGCATGACTGAAGTATCATTTCCTTCAAGAGGAACATTAGCATGACTTTTATCCAAGCAATAAATATTTTATTTTATTTTATTTTATTTTATTTTATTTTATTTTATTTTATTTTATTTTATTTTATTTTATTTTTTATTTTAACTTAAAACCTTAGTTTCTCAGGTGTTAAATGATATAAGTGCTGCCATTTTCATTCTCATGTTCCAAGTGTATTTTTTTTCCTGTTAAAATTTTCATGAATCTGCTCTGTTCATATGCAGAACCATACTAGCACAGATTTGTGTGTCATTATGAATATTTCAAACAGTTGCCCAGAAGCAATGGCTCAGGTAGTCACAATACTAGCCCACTACCATATTATGAGCAGTGTTAGTTTTCAGAAACTACTTTTTAACATGACAGAAAATGCAGTGTGACAGATGTGTTTGATTGAAAGAAGAAAAAAATATTTATTTTATATGAGGTCCTTAATATTTTTTAATAAATTACTAAATAGCACAGATATTAAAAGATGTTTTAACTTTTTTTGTTTTTTCAGCCAATATAGTCTCATCTTTAAAGATGGCCTGATTAAGACAGAATCCTATTTACTGGTCATTTCTTTCAGTCTTATTAAAACTGCTACATAATTTGTGATAGTGGCATCAAAAATGCTTGTTCTTTCTGTCCAAATTCTCCCTTTTCCAGTCAATCTAGACTGACTGATGAGAGCCAACTTGTGTCTAATTTAAGGTCTATATAAAAGGCAGAATAGACTATCAATTTCAGTAATCCAAGATGAGGATAATATCAAAACAGTAATGGTAGAGATGTTTAGCTTTAGATTCTTGCTTGTGTTTTTTCTATCAAGCAAGAATGATAATAAAAAAGAATAAGATTAAAATTCAGTCCTGACTTCAAAAAAGCTATCAATCAGATACAAATGGCTGATGTACACCAGGGTCAGATTCTGTTAGAAGTTTTACTCAATTTTGTCCCTTGCTTTTCTCTTTAATTCATTTCTGATTCATTCCAATATAAATTAGAATAGAATCTAACCCCTTGGAGTCCAGAGATCTAATTATAAATAAAACAAATTTTCAGACAGTGAATATGGGAGGATATGTTTTTTATACCTGCTGGTCATTAAAAAGCTCACCAAAAATGTGAATCAAAGAAATTGTGCTGTGAAAAGGAGCATACAGCAAAATCTGTGGAGCTTCAAAGAATAAGCTATGGAGGTTAAGAGAAGACAACAAAATGAATGAATTGACACAGGCTCATTGTAACCATCTACTGAGAAAATGTAGCTAAAATCCCTGCAGAATATAGCTCCCATTTCAACAGTTCTGTGAGGTTATGCCTTATAAAAATAAAACATCTTATTTCTCTGCAAGCACTATATGAGGAAGAAAAATAACACCAAAATCTACTGAACTGTCTTTTATTTCTCCATTAGACTGCAAAAATGTGAGGAGATAATTTATTTTGTCTTTGTTTTATCTAGTTGCTTTAGGATTATGTTTTTTTTTTTTTAATTTCATCTTGGAATCTTGGCATAAATTTACTTTTTTTGTATACCTTTCCTTGTAGTGTTATTTCTCCCAGGCCCTCTCTGTCTGACATTCTTTTTAATGATCCATGAAAGGGATTAAATGAAAAACAAACAAACAAACAAAGCAAAACACAAGTTTTTTTTTATGCTTTATATATACTTGAAACTAGCATTTTTGTTTTTTTAGGCTACCAAAGTACTTTCCATGCTTCCCAGTCATGCACTGGGCAGAATTACAAGCTGCATGTGTTTCTTCACAATGACTAAGAGGAATATGTGTTTATTTCATTGCCTCTGTTTTGCTAAAACCTTCTTTTTCTCCCCTGTATTAGGTTATGGAGTTGTGAAGTTGCATGTGGAAGTGCTTTCTCTTTTCCCAAATGCTGTTACTGTGACTTGCTTCATAAATGCCAGCTTCAAGGGCATTCTAAACACTCATAAATCAATTTAAATGTTGCTAAACGAAGTATTACTTCTAGTTCCATCAGCCCCAAAGACAATTTTTATGTGCAGCAGTATAAAATGTTGCATTTTTGCTTTGTTACAAACAAATTCGATCTTTAGTCATAAATAAATAATTCTACTTCATTCTGTAATTTTTCTTGCTCCAGGGCAGCCTTTCAAGGTGGTCAGAGCTCAGCAAGATTTTTTTCCATATTTTGCCTTACTTCCCCAGCAAAAGAAATTGAGATCACAGGAAACATAATTCCTTATCAGTCTTAGGGTAAAAACTCTGTAAAAGAAAAACTCCAGAGTTTAGGAAGTGAAAGTGTATTCAAATCTGTGATGAAGTTCAATTTTGGAGCAAAGAAAAAGAGGCCTTCAGAAGGAAACATGAAGAGACTGAAAAAAGCAGTATGGATTACTCTTGCCGAGGAAGGTGGTGTCTTACGCAAATACAACGCAGGGGTAAAATCAAAGGGGAGTGCCCAAGATTACTCCTCAGCGGTAATTCTGGGGTGGGAAACTACACATTCAGGTTTTCACTCTGGGAAGGAGGACAACCACAGGCAATAACACAGGAAGAATGAAAGGATAGGTCAAAATGTTAGGTAAAAATCTGGTGCTTTGCTTGGCAGATGAAATTTTTGTGTCATCTATTGTCTAAGTGATAACACCCTTTTCTGGATAGTGAAACTGTTTGCTTATCTCATATGACAATAAAGGTGTTTTTCTATAGCATTTACTATGGCCATATTCCTTATTTCATAATGATTTTTGATAATTCACTGTAAGTCTTTATTTACTAATGGATGACAGTGATTTGTGGAAAATCATACTTAATTTAGCAGACTAGTTGAAGTGCACCAATCTCCCCTTTCACTCCCATCAACCTTGTGTTTCTAACTATGAGTCATTCTCTTTGAGCATGTTCTGACTGCTCTGTGTTGATTGTTGTGTTAATAAGCTTTGTTTGTATTTTTATGATTTGGTATATTTAGATCCAGTTTTCCTGTCTTTCCAAAAACTGATATGAAAGCTTTGCATTAATTACAATGCTAAGCTTCTCAGAAATGTTTCCAAATCTTTCTATTTTTTCGGTACTTGTAGTAGTTTTCAATTTTAAGTACTGTATACTCCATAGAGCTATTTAATAATAATTGTCTAATAACTGTTAAGTTGCTTGAATATGTTCTGAATATGTACTTCAGTGAAACGTCAGAAAACACTAGACAATTATACAAACTTGGATATTATTAAACTGATTTGGACTGACAGATTTGCATGATATTCAGCAAAGGCATGTTGGTCTTTCAGTACAGTTCATTTTCATAGTTTACTCTTTTAACTTTTTGTTATAGACTATATGTGCTAATTGCTTCTTGATTCTGTATAATTCCTCTGGGAAATCTACTTAAAGATTTCTCATCTGTAGGAAATGATTCATTCTTTTTTTACCAAGAGAAAAAGTCCTCAAGGCCTTTATTTTCTCCTACAATGTCATTATAGTACACTCAGAAATAATTTATTTTATTGAAAAGCCAGTACAAGAATGCATACTTGAAAAATTAATTCTAACAGAATGGCAGATGCACTTTTGTCCTTAGTTGAAAAGATGGCTGTTTGGAAAAATTGGAAACTTGAAAAGTTTACTCTAATAAATAGCTAGTTATTTATTAGAGCATGATTCTCTCTACTATCTAGGAAAGAGAGAGAGCTAAAATTGTATGTAAACTGTTGTTCAGTGACCTAATGGACTGAAATAGAAAGCTTTGCAGATTACTGAGTGATTGACATTTCTCAATACAATCACTATCACACTCACTATCATCCAGAATCAACCAGCCATTGAGAGTTGGAGCCATCCAGCCACCCCTATAATAGAACAGTGAAATAAATATCTCAGATGGCAGCTGAAGGAAATACTGTATCTGTTAACTTTACAGAAAGTCTCGCTACTTTGAAACCTCACTTTTTAGCATCTAGTGTCAAGTAGAAGAAATCTATTTCTCAAAATCTAAGACTTTTTATTTAGGGATAAATAATACCAAACTAGACCTAGTTTTTTATTGCTTATGAGAGTACCCTAACATGTCTTTCAAAACCCTTTTTTTTTTTTAAAAAAAAAAAGAGAGAGAGCTTGAAATACTTCTTAAAATAGAAAAGTTTGTCCAATACCTCACCATGTCATTTGTTTTTTCTTGATCCGCTTTACATCCACCGAACACAAACATTAGTATTTGATCTGGGTCATTTTAAAAGTGATCCAGAACATTTCTTATGACCCAGGACCACCCTCCAAATATAGTATGCAGTAAATTACACCATCCTGTAATCTCTATTTCAGTTGATACACTCAAATTCTAGCAGATCAGTAATCATATTTACGATACCTGGTATCACATCCGAGCCAAGCAAAATATAGAAAAAATTCCTTGTCACAGAATCTTTATATTATTTAATATACTCCGAAAAAAAATAGAGAGAGAGAGAGAGAGAGAGGAGGATAAGGATTTGAAAGTTTTGTGTTTCAGGAGCTTTAGGACTGGGTGACCTCTAGCGCGGCTGCCACCGATCTGTTCTGGAGGTAGTTAGTCCTGAGCCAAAAGAGCTGTGAATCACTGTGTACCACATGGTAGGGTGACATCTCTCCGGAAGCAGGTGCAGTAACCAAGATGGAGACTATGAGTGATGATTTAATTTAAGAATAGTTCTGGTAAAGTCTAAAATAAGACAATGGATCTGCCTGGGGAATAAAGGCCAGATAGCAGAAAGTAGTTGAGTGCCTTTGCGGGGCGAGGGAAATCCCTCACTGGGTTCCGGAATCTGAGATCAGCCTCGAAGCCGCATGTGGCAGCCGCCTAACGGGAATCAGCATGGACTACAGAAGACGATCCGATATAAATTACAGCTGTAGACCTTTATTGAATACATGCGCCCGAATATATAGGTGCAACAGCGGGGAGGAGACATACAGGATTGGTCGAGCCGCGGTGGAGTGATATTACACCATGACCAGCCATTGGCAGCTGGGCCGTTAACGGGCCGGGCTTCAGGCAGACACTCCGGCTGGAGCCCCTGCTACTAGCCCTGCTGCGCATGTGCTGATCAGGGTCACGGAGAGTTCAAGGAGTCTCTCGTACCTGTGTTACCAATACCTGATATCACACCTTCCTACATGCCTTAAATAGGAGATTGGTCAAGTTTGGATGTATGATTTAAAGCTCAGCTGCCATATGAACCTACAGATACCTAAACTCCATAAATGACATATCACTTATTAGTTACAGTTATATTTCTGTAACAGTCTGGAGTGCGTTTCTTTCCATATTCTGAAGGACTGAGTCATCATTCACCCTACAGACCCCATGAACTATGTTAGTGGTAATATAATCCTGAAGTTAGGAATTGCTAGACTGGGGGTTGCATTATGGTTTTCAATCAATTACTGTACATGTTTATGAGTGTCAGAATCTGTCTCTACCACTCCAGAAAATCATTTGTATTTCATAACTGAGTTAGGTTACCATATAGCTATCTTCTTCATCATGAAAAATTCTGTTGAGTGATTTTTTGTGATTTTTGTTAGTTTCCTTCTCATCACTTCATTATATGAATATTATATGAATATTAAGAAATTGTTATAACAATAAGAATCATTAAATACAGGAGTAAAAGTTGAAATGTGCCCACGACGTATGACTCCAGTCATGGAGTATGCATGCTGGAGTCACATGGGGTTGGATTGTATGGAAGAATTGAGCCCACTGTTCATCTGAACGTTACTTGATAACTTATATTTAGTAGAGTCACATGATATAATTTTTAGACTTACCACATATGTACTACAGTGTGACTGCATCTATCAAAAAATAAATAGATCTGTAGTAACCACAGAATTCAGTATACACATGTTACGCACATGGACACATTTGTAGATCTAGGCTAAAAAAAAGACACGCTAAGTGAGGGAAGTTATATAGAAATAGGGTAACCAGATCATTGTTTTTTTCCCCATGGTGTCTGTATTAAATGTTGCTCTATTTGTCACGTCCTTATATGAAAACACTTTATTTTTGTTTTCATAATAGAGTGTTGCTGAGCCTGACAAGCATTTGAAAGCCACAGGCAGGCTAAGAATGAACATCCTCCTCCTCCTGCAGGCAGCTGTTCTAAGTTTCACTGCAGAAAAAATGTCACTGCCCCAAGCGGTGTCTGAAGTTAAAAATTCTCTTCCAGCTTTCTGTAAATCTTAACTGTACTGAAAACGAACTCATCAAAATTTAAAAAAGGTTGCATGGTTATGGTATGCAGCAGACACAGAAATATAAAAATCATTTTGCTTCTTTCTCTTTAAATCAGTTTCTTTTCCGTTACACAAATTTTTTTCATCACCTGGAAAGTTCCTTTAATAGAATGGAAAAAAACTCTTACGCCTGAGCATATGCACTCATCCATTAGTATTCTAATACTATTCAGTGCTCATTCAGTACAAAATTAATCAGTATTTTTTTTTATTCAGAAGGTTCTCAGAAAAGACTAGTCTACTACTAGACTAGACTACTAAGCTTCCTGTAGTGTCAGCCACTTTCCCAATGTTATACCCTGCATAGCTTTTTTTCCCCCCTTTTACTTTTTCTTCTCTTGGTTCAAAAGGCATTTCTTCAAGAAACTGAAAACAAAACAAAACAAAAAATTAAACATTTCACCAACTACAAGAACATATTTATTTTTTATAAGAAGTGTTAAGAGATAATACAAGTAAATGTGAAAAATATAGTGAATTCATGTAAAACTATTTTTCACCTTGCATTTTGACAATCTGAATTAAAGAGAATATCTTTATTATTTTCACAGGATCTAAATGAATGTGGTCAACACCATAAAACCTGCTGACCAAACTAGCCTTGCCAAAATTATATGAAGTTAATTATATCCATATAAATTCAAAGAATGGTGGGATAAAGGTAAAATATTTCTGAGTTTTATAAGTTAAACCATATAATATTAGTGAAGAAAATAAAAAGAAATTAAAAAAATGTAATAAAGATTTTTCACCGAAACTCACTTTAACACCTTCTTATACTTTTAACCCAACATGAGTGTTCTGAGCAAGACTACTGTTTTTTGCTTTTTGTTTGTTTGTTTATTTTTAACTGCCTTCCCTTCGCACCTCCTCTTAATAAAGTTTGTAGGTAGTTTTCCTCATACTTCAAAATAAGTTCCTAGTGCCCTCAAAACAAAGCTCTAATGATTAACTACTAGCAAATACAAAACATCACTGTTTCTTTGTATACCTTGTTTCATCTTTTGTCAAAAAGCACAGCTTTTTGTCAGGCTTCCACTGGGGACTATGCTTCATATGGTAGCTTCTTTTTTATGTTTCAGATCTCAGATCCCCACTTTCATCAGTCTCAGAGAAGATCACAGTTCTGCCTCATACAGATTTTTTTGGAAATTTTTGTGTTCCTTTTACAATAACTTTCACAGTACTGAGAGAGAATGAGATGAGTCAAATAGTTCCTGATCAGTCTGTTCTAGGATTAATCTGTTATTTTTGTTCACAAGATGTTTCTAGATATTTTTTGGCACTATGTTTTCAGTGAAAACTCTAAAGAGTGCTCTATTTCCTTGAAGAAGTTTTAAAAGCTTTGTTAAAAAGAGCAGACTTAAAAAGCCTAATTTAATCCATTTCTGCTTTTACCCACCAAGAATTTATCATTCCCAGTAACAGCTGAATGCAAAAAAAATCCAGTTCAACATCTCTGTGTTGGCTGAATTATGCAATTAGAGAGAAGACTGCCCAACACATCTAATGTCAAAATATTTCTTTTTATCGTTTTTTGCACTCAAAGGGATTCTATATTTGGTGACTCTTTACACTGTAATACCATAGGTTTTTTTTTACTGATTTTGCCAGGATGAAGTTATTTCAACAAGGATCTTATCTGAAGGAGAGTTTTTCTATATGCAGTGGCTTGACTAATGTAATATGAATAGTATGACAAAACCCAATTTAACCTAATATTAAAAGTAAGCACTTTTTTCTAGTTGTTCAACTGTAATAAAACTAGACTAAATGAACTATAAAAACTGTCATATGAAACATAATGAGTTTTCTGATATATTTATTCTACCCTTTGATATGTATTCTTGTAATAATGGTTGCAACTTGCTAAAACATGCACATTGTTTTAAAATAATTTTAGAGTCAAATAGAGTCCAATTGCTACAAAAATTATTGAAAAAAAAATCAATACTGTAATGCTGTTGAGAGTAAATGTATTTAATTGGTTCAGTAATATAATATATTAGGCATTATATATAAATAAAGAAGGAAGGGATTAAACTTTGGTCCTACACAAGGAAAGTTTTCCCATTTAATTCTGAAAGAAAAAGGTAACAACCCAGTTGCCAATTCTGGATGACTTTCAAAATAAACAGCATATTGACAAAAGATGAATCAAAGTACACAATGCAGCAGTGATTTTGTGTATTTGTTAGTAGTCAAACGCTAGGACTGTGCTTTGAGGGCACTGGAAACTTATTTTGGAGTAGTAGTAAACTGTCTACAAATCTTATGAAGAGTAATTGAGAAAATGAATAAATAAATAAATAAATAAATAAAATCCCAGCAGGCTAAGATAAAGAAAAGGTGCCCTAAGCATTAAAGTAAGTCCTGATGGTGTTCAGTGAAGCTGGAAAAGAAAATCTGTTTATGGCTCCCGGGCATCCAAAGAAATACATATCCACAATGATGATAGTAAGGGAGCAGCTATCCAGGCACGTGCCTGCTATATGGGGATGTTTAACATCATGTTAGCCTCTGTCCACAGAAAGAACCAGATCTCATCTATTACAAAAATATTCCACCATCCAGCTACAGATACAAGACAGGAGGATGAGGGAAGGCAGTTTAAACAGAAACAGGAATTCAAGTTCTTATGTTAAAACAGAAACTGCACACTGACCCAAAGAAATGAAGAAAGCATATGAATAGTTATCTAGAAGTGTTGTCAGCATACAAAATAGAAACTTTGATTATACTTTATTACAAATTTGCTAACAAATATTATAATAAACACTAAGTGGCCATTCTTCCATGTCTTAGTGAATTATAATTTTGGAATTTGTTATCATCTAGTTTGAATGCTACATCTATTGCTGAACTCAGAGACTTGTGATGACAGAACCACAGATGACAGGCTCGGAATTGCATAGCAAAGGAAGAAATGATGTAGGGGAGATTAGATTTGCATGGCTCATATTCACATGGAGAATCATCAGAGTATTTATTTCAACTGTTCTGTAATGTACTATTACCCTTACTTTTGAGAGCAAGAAGCAAATCCAAACCAGTTTACAATCTCTTTTGTAAGATAGTCCAACTTATGGTCCATTTCTTTTGTTCTACTTTTGCCTTCTCCCTGGTTCCTGCTTAAGTCTAGTATTTTGTGAACATGTTTAATTCCAG
This sequence comes from Crypturellus undulatus, assembly GCA_013389825.1. NCBI lineage: Eukaryota > Metazoa > Chordata > Aves > Tinamiformes > Tinamidae > Crypturellus > Crypturellus undulatus. The sequence goes on from VWPW01022748.1 coordinate 33,753, forward strand.
TATTTGCTCTTTTCATTCCTTGACGTTTCTGTGCAAAATTGTCACTTTCGTTATATACTTTCTTTTCCCTAGGTCTAGGAAGTCACAGGAAACTTCCTTCAAAGTTGATGATAGAAATTAGGGGTAAACAACAAGTAATTGCTTTAGGAAATTAACAACTGTTGCCAGGAATCCCTGACAGTTGAAGGACTTCACAGAATCATAGAATGGTTAAGCTAGGGACCTCTAGAGATCATCTAGTCCAACCTCCCTGCTCCAGCAGGGACACCTAGAGCATGTGGCACAGCGTGGCATCCAGGTAGGTTTGGAAGATCTCCAGAGAAGGAGACTGCACAACCTCTCCAGGTAGCCTGTTCCAGGGCTCTGTCACCCTCACAGGAAAGAAGCTCTTTCCTATATAGAGGTGGAACTTCCTGTGTTTCACCTTACACCCGTTACCCCTCATCCTGTCACCAACCACCATGAAGAAGAGCCTGACCCCATCCTCCCTACAATCACCCCTCAGGTACTTGAACATGTTGATTAAATTTCCTCTCAGCCTTCTTTTCTCCAGACAAAATAGGCCCAGCTCGGTTAGTCTTTCCTCCCATGACAAATGCTCCAGTCCCTTAGTCATCTTTGTGGCTCTCTAGTCTTATATTACAGATTATATAATGTATATACAGATTATATTATATATGTAGGTTTATAACAGGTTATATAATATATACAAAAGCAAAATATATATATATCAAAAATATGTACAGGTCTTATTAACTTCTAGTCTTATTACAAACTTGATCAGACTGATACACTATTCTTTAAAAGCATGGACACCTACTTTTTTCTTCCTTTAGAGCAGCACATTAAGCAATTCAGTTCAAATACTGTGTCATTTTAATTGGCGCAGGAGAGCAATTAACTTTCAATGGCATAATGTCAAGTGCTTCCTTTGCCTCATCAAAGCAAATTTGTCAGGAAAAGACTATCATTTCATGTAAATAACAATTGGTGCAATTAATTTGTATGTTTCAATTAGCTCGTGATCTAATTATCCTCTGGTCTAAGGATAATTGCTAAGGACTTCAAAGAGGAAAAAAAGTCTTTCTCTTCCCTGTATTGCTGTTCTCTATATTGTTGACTCAGACCCATATTCTTGAATAAACCCTCTGGGATAATTTTTTGAACTTGACAGCTTTGTTTCACTCCACTCTCAACTTAGTCATACTGTGAACCACAAACCTCAGTGCTACTAAACTACCAGAGGAATTAAAACTAGCTCAAGTGACAGAAGAAAGATAGATGTTCCACCAAGTGATGGTGATGTTTAAATTATTGATGTATTGAAACTAAGTCCCAAGGACGTCCTTGCACATTAGGAGAAGTAAATAAAAAACTGTGCTTTTTAAAAGTGGGAAAGAGATAATAGAAGACCTATGAGTCTGCGGTCTTGTTGCTGATGGTTTGAGCAGTGAGATTCCTTATATATAGCATAATTTTGTGTGGAATAGGAAAAAAGATCCTCAATTTGATGGGATTCCATTTTTTTTTCTATCTGGAAGGTCTGTTGTGTTTTACCTCTGAACCAAATACTAACTAACTATTTCTGAGGCTATCTGGATCCTTAACTTTTCAAACAGCTTTTCTAACTCCTGAGAAATCAATTAGAAATTCTTGTAGCTCAATAAAGTTGAAAGTTGTTTCTATTGCTAAGAGTAGCCAATAAAAATTTTAAAATATGATTTATTTCTATTCTTACAGCATCTCTCTTAAAATAAATTCTCAGTAAAATCCATGGTCACCTTTTAATAAAGCATAGTGTCTATCAATATTAGGTAGAAAAGCAAAAGGTGATTTTATAAGCAAAAGCATATTGATTGCTAAGGGCACTATTTGGCCCAGAATGCTTTAATTATTAATAGAATTAATATTATAAAATTTTAAAATTCATTATAAAATTAAAGTATGTCTTCTGCCTGTTAAAGTCTTGCCTTCTTTCTTTCACGATTTTTTTCATGCACAAGGAAAAGAACAAAGGTTTTGAGGATGTGAGTAAAAGAAAAGCCTGTCAGAAATCTCCACTGACAACTTTCTTTGTTCCTTGGTGAAAGGTGAACCTTTCTTTCTCTGTGATAAACCCCAGCCTTCCTGAAGATCAGAAGAGAACAAGCCCAGACTGGTCAGTAAGGTTCAGAAGATTCCCCGGTAGCCACTTCTCATATGAACTAGTATAGCTGCTGTGTCCCAGTACTGAAGCAGAATATTGTATAGGATATGCATATAGTTACTACTAGCTTTCATTTGTCCCTAAACTGACTCTTAGAGAAATCAGTGAGAAAAAGTGTTCAAGTAGTAGCATTTCATATTCATATCACGCCGTCTGTGTCTCAGAGAAGTGATGCTCAAATGATCATTTTTGATATTAAGACTGTGCATAGACTGATATTGCTAAACATAAAAGTGGAGGCATTTCATCCAGCTGTAATGTCTTATGATTTGATTCTGGTCATGACAGACATGAGATAAAACACAAATTTCTTCTGAACATACATCAAACTACTCTCCCAAATTAGCATTTTTTTAATGAGGTTTGATTGTTATGATCTTTCTTGCATCTTCTCTAATATCCAGTTAATTGTTTTTATATTAGTGTAATTTATTTTGTTATTGCAGACAGCATCAACAGAAAAAGAGATGCGATTCTTCATGGTAGAACAGCATATAGCTCTGTGGTTATAGCACTTTCCTGGGAGTCAAGAATTTGAAATATCTTCTAAAAACACAGAGACATAAATCTTTCATATATCACGTATGTGCAATTTGGTAAAACCTTTTTTTCAAAGGAAGAATCTCTATTTTCTTGTGAAGGAAAGACATAATCCACCCTTGTATGAGCCTTCAGACTCCCTAATGAGGAAGTGCCTGTGGGCTGTGCTGAATTAGCTTTCTGTGGGTCTCTGGTTCTCTCAGAAGTGTTGATCTGGAGGCACAGATTTCTTTACTTTAAATAAAAAAAAAAAAAAAAAAAAGAAGTTTCCTACTGGTTGGTTTAGGGCGACTGCAGACTGGTTGCTACAAATTATGCCATTCTGAGTCATTGAATTCTTTTGTGCATTGGACTGGGAGCTCAAGCATGCTGAACAGTTTTGGGGACTCAGACATGTAAAAGTGTCATTGTGTGATGCTTAGAATCACAATCTAGTCTCCAGTTATCAATAGCCTTTGTTATTTTTGCTGTTTTTATGAAATCAATGACATTACTATCTTGTTCCAGTTCATACTACTCCCCTCTTTTCTTATAATGGCTCTCACTTCTGTATAGTTTCTGGTTTCTTTCAGGATGATTTTGAAGTAGCATATTTTATGTCTTGCTGATTCTGTTTAAATACTTCCTTAGCTTTAGCAAGGTTCTCCATAGACCCATTATTCTGATTCACCTTTTTCTTAAAAGAATTTTCTCCCCAGGTGGTTTTCCTCAAGGTCTTGTTGCTATACTTATGCAATGTCAGTTATATACAAATACAAGTATTTCAGCTATTTTTAAGAGTTGCATAGTAGAGAATATGCTGTGGTAATATAAATGAAATCATTTTCAGTGTTCTACCACTGAACAACAAAAAAGCAACAGAAATACATCTATTATCACACATAATTAAAGATACTTTAAGTACACAGATGAAATCAGTTTCAAGTTCAGCTCAAACTTCTGAATCATAAACAGTAATATTTATCAAAGGTATTGTTAAAGATTGGGTAAAGATCTGTTAAGATAAACAGAAAAAAAAATCTGTTAAAAATCTCTTAGGATTTGTTAAAGAAATATATATTTGACTGTATTTTAACCTCACTCTGTGGCTTTCCTAGATTTTCAAATTCTTTGTTCCTTGGTGAAAAAAATAAAAAAAGCCATTTTAGTCACCTGTATTTATACTGTATTTTTATTTCTATCATGACTGCATCAGAAATCATAGAAACTGAACAAATCCTGTAACTCTTTTTAGATTACAATTAGATCAGAATGCTCTAGAATAAAGTGTGGCTCCAGTTGCAGGTATACAGCAATTGAAATATTCCCATATTCCTAATAAAATTTCAACAAAAAGAGAAATGCATTTGTTATTTTATTATTATTATTATTGTAAAAGTCCTGGGAAAGATAGCTGTTTTGCCTGTACTGCAGTTCCAGTCACACTTTTCATCTGTGTCTTAGCAACTCCAGGGCATTGGCGCTGGCCAGGAGCGCAGGGAGACAAAACCCTGGAGGTGGGGGATGCTCAGGGCCCTGACCTACCTAGATAATCTGTGGGTAAGACTATATTATATCCAGGGCATACAGTGATTTTTTTTTTAATGCTTAACTAAATATAAATTAACTACATTTATCTCATGGAAATATAGTGTGCTGTCCAGGTTGGAGAGTGTGCCTTTGCTATATCTTGAAACCTGTGTTCTGCTGAAACTGAGGATCACCGAGCTCATCAGATCCCTGCTCCTCACCCTTGAGAGACTCGGAGCACCGTTGGCTGTATCCTCCCTGCAGCTAAGACACAGTTTAAAACATCTTTGGAGGAAGAGATGCTTATCCAAAAATCACTCTCTCCTCTCCCATTAGTCTGTTTCTCAAAAACACGTAATGACAGACTTCCAGATCTTAATCGTTCTCTACAACGATTTTGTAAAACCACAAATACAGGATTAAAAAATGTATCCTCTGTGGTAGAATCCAATCCTGTCTAATATCACATAATCTTCTTAAAATAATTAGGATTTTTGCTCCCTCTGTTCTCATTCGGGAGCTGTTTCAGAATCTCAGTCCCCTGGGGCTTAGAGGCTTTATTCTAATTATCAGACTAAATGTCTTAAAAGTCCAGTTTGCATCCATTTGTTTTTGTGCTAACATTGTTCTCTAGTTTACATGCCTTTTCTTTTGCACTTCTTATTAGCTCACAGGTTTAGAAGCAACCAGAATTTTCCCCTTCCCCTCTTTCTATTAGATTACACAAGCATTTCCTTGTCTTACCTGACAGACAGAAGTCTCTTTTTCCTATATATTCTAACCATTTTTAGAATGTAGGTGACCTGAATTGTCCCTGATAAATTAAGTGCCATCTCACCAGTGTCAGATACACTGAAAGCAGAGGTAGTCATTTATATCACCAGATCTCTGCTGGAAATATCTCTCCTCACATACACTAAAATTATGTTTTCCTCTTTTTTTTTTTTTTTTTTTTTTTCCATGGCGGCCTCACATTTATGACTTGCAGCCATTCTGCTGTCAGCTCAAGTACATTCGAATTGTTGTGCTTTTCCTTTCAAGCTGAAGGGAAATGTCATTTTAATTCAGCTAACTTTACTGTACCTGAATCTTCTGTAGTAGTTTATTGTTATGTTCTAATCAAGTTAATCTATAATCCTGAACAATTCCTGAACAAACGGTGCCTTATTTCAACGTCAAGACAGGGTTGTAAGTGTATGTGAAATGGAAAGAATGTGTGAAAAGTAAGGGTCATGGGATGTAAAGACCTCTGGGAAGATAATACTAACAGCTAAAAGGAGAGAGAGTGAGAGAGGAAAAATGTTAAATTTAGCATACAAATACACATACCTTAACAAACCAGAGATAATGGAGACAATGCTGGCTCTCTGGTCACCAGCTGATGGTCCTTTGAAGGAGCCCCTCAGGAGCAGCCTCATCCTGGACTTTGCAGCTGATAAGAACGAAGGAAACAAGATTATCATGGGTGTCATGGGGAAAACCAAACTTATCTCAGGATGCTTGAGGGGACTTGTGTGACTGTGCAAAGCACATTATGGGCTTTCTTAAGGGGATTGTGGGAAAGTGGAAAACTTATAATGGGATAGTTAGGGGAAGTCATGGGTGCAATTTGCTCTGCTTCTGTTGATCTCTGTGGTCAGCATGTGCGTGCTTGCATCTCCTGAGCACCTGGCTAGCCTCCCCATTAGTTGGAGCTGTAAGCAGTAGTAGTCAGACTGAGATAAAAAATTCCATGAGTCTCAATTTGACCCGAGTCAACTTCTCTTAAAAACAGCACCATAGACTTCAATTTACAGATCAATCCCATTACAACTGCTATGAGACATGTATTTTTCTTAAATATTTATCTCTTCTATATTTAAAATTCTATTGTTCTCTTAAAACATCAACTTGCTATGGAAGGATAATTCTTCATATAATGATATTTAGTTAGTGTAATATACTGCAATAAGCAGTCCAGGGTGTCAGTATAGCACTTGTATGAAGATTAAGATTGTCATTTTATGATTAGCACAATATTTATATATATTAAAATTACTTCATAGAAATGTTAGGTAAAGTATATGCAGATGCATAGTGGATGTAAACACACATTTACTATTTTTAACTTTAGCTTAAAATTGTCACAAGTATTCTAAATTCATCCTTTGATGTACTTAAAAGGTAGACATGAAAGACATCTTTTGAAATATAAACTACACAGCACTCTAACACTGTATAGCACTAAACACAGATTTCCAGATATTCTGGCTGACTAGTGCTGAACTATCATTATATCATAAAACTAAGTAAAATCACTTAGAAATTGCAAACAACAGAACATTCACTGTTTTTTGCAAGTAGCAGTATACTCAAAGTACATATAGCGTTAGTCAAAATGACACTGTGTGAGTTTTTGTGCTTAAAAAACAAACAAACAAAAAAAGCAATTATTCAGTAAGATACAATTCAACATCATTTTGACCTCAAGTGCAGCCACCATACTTCATAATGATCTGAGTGACCATTTTTCTTTATATTAAAGACCAACACTCAGGTATATACAGGAAAATCAATAGAGATCAGATTTTCCTGTAAGAGAAATGATTAATACATTTCAGAAAATAATGGCTAATATGTTGAGAGAAAATATAAGAAATGTGAGTATTTCTTAACAGCAATAAGAATAATCATTTACTCTTGTATAAAATATGCCTGAAGACTGATGACTAGATGGAAAATTTTACATGTATATATGTACATAGGTATATATGTGCATTTGTGTATTTGTATATATGTGCATATAATGCTAGAGCTCTTTAGGTAATAAGAAATTGTATTTGAGGCTAGGTAATAGAGGTAGAGTTTTTTAACATTTTTGAACTATTAAATGTCTGACAGATATTTTATGTTTTTCAGGTATACCCTTCATATCAGATAAAATGAGGATTTCTCTCTCACAGATTTAAATTTCTTCATACCAATGTGCTTTTTATGCTGCTGAAATTTGCTAAAAATAAAGATAAGGCACAATATTAAAAAAGTGTTGTTTTGTTTTGTTATTAAGTTATGTAGTAATTACACTTTCATTTTCCATGGCTAAGTATTTTCCTAGCAAGCAAAATATGCCTTTAAAAAGTGAAAGTTGTAAGCCCTAAGTGTTGTTTGAATTTTCTTGCACTGAAAAAGTAAAAGCAGGTCAAATAGTTAACCCTTTGGTACTTTATCTCTGTGGCAGTTGGTATTATGCCAGAAACATGGCATGTTTAAAAGGAGTATTTTTTCACCCCTTATTTCCACTATGTCAGCTCTTCTGAGGTTGCCCGTTAACAACCACTTTAAATCAGTGAACCACTTCAGTAAATGTAGTCTATTCAGTGGTAAAACAGATTTACACTGTCTAGATGCTGCCAGAGTATTTAGCAGAAGTCAAGTGGCTATATAATAATTGAACTCATGAGACAGTGTTTTTCCATGTTATTCAATGCTGGAAACTCATCATTCATTGTAATTAACATGCTTAGTGTCATACTGCTGATCCATAAAAATCTGAGGAGTTTGCAATACAAAATTAGATGGGGAAAATATCTCTGAACAACGCTATGACACTCAATTAGAACACAAATGTGCCCATGTTTTTCTCCCATTGAGAAAGAATAAATACAGCAGCAGTGTGTTTGCATTTTGTGCTGCAGGATAAGGATGATTTTTGCCCTTGTCCTTCTTCAGATACAAAGTAATTATTTGTTTTTTACTTTTTAGAACATAGTCTACAGCTCTGATTTTTTTTTTGTTTGGATAGGAAAGGGCAGGAGACTCAAATTATTTCCTCATATATCTGCTTCTATTAAGTGCAAATATCCAACAAAATATATTCGCATATATATATACGTGGATATCTATGCATACGCAGTACAATTCTTGTGCTTTTCAAACCCACATCTGTTGCAGACAAATCACACTTATGGGAGGTAAAACTGCATTAATTTATAATTTACAGCTCCACAGAAAGTTGAACACAGCAAATGCATCTAATCAGAACATTTTCAACAAAATGAACTTTCTTTGACATATATTTTTTTTTCAGAATAGCAATTTGTTTTTAATCAAATCCATAAATGAAACTTTTTAGAGAGCATAATGAGAACTTGGACTTTGGCCTTTCACACCGCAAATAGAGGCCTCAGCTATCTAGCCAGAAATTGTTATTCAACTTTAGTCTTCAAAGTGACATTATGGTACTGAGATAGGCACTGTCCACTTTATTTGTTTGATCATAATTGGCTCAAACTGAGTTTGTTCTTTCTTACCAGAGAAGAGTTTGGTGAGGTGAGCCCATCTCCAGAACCTCCTCCTAAGGCAGGAGAGAATAACTTCTACCCTACCTACCCTACCCTGCTCCTTTTTTTTTTTTTCTTGGGGGGGGGTAGGATCTTTTAAATGACAAGGCAAATATCCCTTCCTCTCTCAAAAGGTCCAGTTGAAGAAAAGAGTAATTAGGTGTGATTAATGATTTGCTGAAAAGAACATATTAGATGCTATGATCATCAATGAAGTTTACTTTTAGACGTTCAAATGTTCAACCTATTCTTAATGAATATGTATACAGAACTCGAAACTCAGTGGGATGAACACTTTTACAGGTGGACACCTTCATCACAGGGACATTACAATTTCTTCTTTCCCATTTTTTTGCCATACAACCTTAAATATAAATGTATAATACTACAGGAAAATTATTTTTAATTATTTATTTAATTTAATTATTTTTTTCTGCATTTCTAAATGAAATGAATATGTATTAATACATTAATTAATTTAATATATATTAATATGCATTAAATTACATGTATTAAATGTATTTTCAATACTTAGCATTTTAAAGAATTAAATGTTCTTGATTAATTCCATTTTCCCATTAACATACTAACATTTTCTCTCTTACACAATATTTCTTTTTAATAAGTGCAAGCCTCTGGAGGGCTCCTTTCCTTTCCTTTCCTTTCCTTTCTTTTCCTTTCCTTTCTTTTCCTTTCCTTTCTTTTCCTTTCCTTTCTTTTCCTTTCCTTTCTTTTCCTTTCCTTTCTTTTCCTTTCCTTTCTTTTCCTTTCCTTTCTTTTCCTTTCCTTTCTTTTCCTTTCCTTTCTTTTCCTTTCCTTTCTTTTCCTTTCCTTTCTTTTCCTTTCCTTTCTTTTCCTTTCCTTTCTTTTCCTTTCCTTTCTTTTCCTTTCCTTTCTTTTCCTTTCCTTTCTTTTCCTTTCCTTTCTTTTCCTTTCCTTTCTTTTCCTTTCCTTTCTTTTCCTTTCCTTTCTTTTCCTTTCCTTTCTTTTCCTTTCCTTTCTTTTCCTTTCCTTTCTTTTCCTTTCCTTTCTTTTCCTTTCCTTTCTTTTCCTTTCCTTTCTTTTCCTTTCCTTTCTTTTCCTTTCCTTTCTTTTCCTTTCCTTTCTTTTCCTTTCCTTTCTTTTCCTTTCCTTTCTTTTCCTTTCCTTTCTTTTCCTTTCCTTTCTTTTCCTTTCCTTTCTTTTCCTTTCCTTTCTTTTCCTTTCCTTTCTTTTCCTTTCCTTTCTTTTCCTTTCCTTTCTTTTCCTTTCCTTTCTTTTCCTTTCCTTTCTTTTCCTTTCCTTTCTTTTCCTTTCCTTTCTTTTCCTTTCCTTTCTTTTCCTTTCCTTTCTTTTCCTTTCCTTTCTTTTCCTTTCCTTTCTTTTCCTTTCCTTTCTTTTCCTTTCCTTTCTTTTCCTTTCCTTTCTTTTCCTTTCCTTTCTTTTCCTTTCCTTTCTTTTCCTTTCCTTTCTTTTCCTTTCCTTTCTTTTCCTTTCCTTTCTTTTCCTTTCCTTTCTTTTCCTTTCCTTTCTTTTCCTTTCCTTTCTTTTCCTTTCCTTTCTTTTCCTTTCCTTTCTTTTCCTTTCCTTTCTTTTCCTTTCCTTTCTTTTCCTTTCCTTTCCTCTCCTTTCCTTTCCTTTCCTCTCCTCTCCTCTCCTCTCCTACAGTTTTATGGGAAAGCTATAATTTGAAAACAATTTCAGGCACACTGTCAGCATGACTTTTACTGAACAAAGGGGATTATATGGCTTTATTTGTCATGAGTAAGACAACCAGAATCTCTTTAAAATCCTTAGTACAGCTATCCTGAGATGAAAGAAATATTTTTTTTCTAACACACACCTTCACTGCATCCTGCAGACTCAGCAATTGTGTTAAACTGTGGTTAATGAAAGCATCATAGATTCAACCCCTTACTGACTAGCAGGTTTACCACAATGAATTTTTTATATACACCATGAAGAGCATCTTTTTTTCTCTTCTATAAAAGTGCACTGTAGTGCAAGAATGATTATGATGGGATGCCAAACATTTAAGTTGCAATGTTTTCAATTTGCTAGGTAGGTATAACAGTTTAAGATCCATTTCCTGCCTTCCCACATCATTCTCAACTTTCCTCAATTTCCCACTTAGAAGCAGTTTTTTGCATCAGTAGAAAATTTGCATGAAAATTTGGGGACTTTTTTTTTAAATAGCTTGGATGTAATCTAAGCTGATGGACTTTGCACTGAAGCAAACTGAAATTAAGATATATCTATCATGAGAGAGTGAGGGATGGAGACTACCAGCAGCTACGTAGAAAAACACATAAAGGAAGTGTAAATTGTTCATTTGTAAAAAATGGATTTTTAAGACTGTCTCTGCCATAACCTTAATGAAAACAAGAGTAATAGCCAACAAATTATATGCTAGAAGGCTGCTATTTGTTAAATGAAGGGTGAGAGCTATCTCATCCAGTTTTAGTTACTTAAGTAACTGTGAATTAGTCACTCTAGATTCCCTTTATAACTAATGGAAAGAATCAAGCTTGCACATTTTATGCTGAGAATGATTTCCTTTTGGGTTTTTCTTCTGCAAGGGTTGCTTAAGGCTTAGATTTAAATACTTAGCTTTTAAGTTCCTGAATTAGAGCAAAATCTCACCCCAGATGATTGAAAAAGTCTATCTATATTTAAAAGAAAATAAGATTGCTCTTCAAAAGAGTCTTCTTCACAAATTGATTGTGCATGGAGTTTGCAATATAAGAAAAAGGTCTTCCTATTTTGTGAGATTCTACTACTAAAGTAGGAATCTTGTAGTCACTTCAATTTTTGTGATATAACTGAAGTTCATTAGCTTGGCATCCATCTATATTATATAGTAAGAATTTTCTGTTTCTGAAACTGTCAAAAGAAGACTGTAAGAAATATATGTTTATGAAAACTACTGCAATGTTAGCTGATTTGCAATATTACTCTTGAAAGAAGTTTACTAGAATTATAAATATATAAGCTAACTTTATTCCTCTACTCTAAATTACAGCATAAGGAATGATTTTGTAAGGAATGACTCTCTGATCCTGAATTAAAATCAAAAACTACTTAAACCTGCTTCTGCTTACCTTTCCTTGCAAGAACACAGAAGGTGTATGTGTGTGTAAGGTGGACCATTAAGTCACAAAGTTACTTTGAAGACTCTAGCCAGATGAAAACCTGAGAAAAACAAACTGTTTCTGTTCGGTGTTAAATAATAGTTTCCTTGTTAATAAAAGGTTTTCATATGATTTGAATTATTTCATCTGTAATTATAATGCCCTGAGAGGAAGTGTGGATAAATAACAAATATATCTGAATTACCTAACCATTCCACCACCACTAATGAAAAGTTGACAATGGAGATTCAGGTTATCCTTAAGGTTATATAACAGGTCCCTTATACTCATGAAAACACTGATTCACTGGATATTTTGATAAAGGCTTCTTCAGAGATTTATATAAATTATTGTGTTCTGAATATAAGGTGTGATTCTTCTTCAAGTACGATACTCTTGCCTGTAAACCATAATGATACCCCAATGACTGTAAACCCTGAACAGCCATATAAATCCAGCAGTGCTCATCCTATTGGCCTGCTTTCTATTGAACATCATATATGACAGCAGTAAAATTAGACTGACAGTCCCCATGTTGTCAATAACTTTATTGATCTTACGTTTTGTGATAAAGTGATTGGTGTCAACAAGCCAAGCACTATAGGGTGCTGAGTGGTCAAAGTCCAAAAGACTTCAATGATGTGTGTTGCCAACACTTAGCGTCTTTTAGTTTTACCTTATTCATTGAGTGCTAGATATACTCTACATGCAAAATAATCTTGGTAGACCAAAATTGCTGGGGGGTTGTTTTGTTCAATGGATTCATCATAATGGACTTAGGGAGGCAGCTCTTCTCTCTGCCCTCCAGCAGCAGTTTATATACAAGGTCAACTTTGAGAGCTATAGTAAAAAAGTGACTTCCCTCTTCAACTAAGATGCTGCTATTTTGGCCATGTTTTACTCCCAAGACTCACCTGTTCAACCCAATTACTCAGCACTTGGAAAGCAAACCTAGCAACTTTCATGCTTCCTAATTTCTATTAATTCTAAATATTTTTTAGAATTATATATTAGGATAATAAATAACGAATTACTTTTACTTATATGACAGCTGTCCTCTGAAGGTATATTGTCTTGCAATTAGATAAAAGAAACAGAGGAAGATATCTCTATGGAAAGACATGCAAGGAAGTTCTCTGGCTATGATATGCTGTTCAAATAGAACAAAGAATTTATTCCTTACATTCAGTTCATAAAGCGCGGCATGTTTTGCATTAGGAACATGATCATGGTAGTCTACGCCATGGTTGCATCGTTGTGTTAACTCAGGTGTTTTTCTCGTGTATTTTGTATGGATCTGAGATGGATCCATGGACCGCCATGGATGCAGCCGCGCACCTGAGCTTGTGCTTCACCTGGTACCCCATGAATCAGAGATGGTCAAGGTGGTGCCCACTAAAGTGATAGGTTGTATCAGAAACCAGGAGGCCATGAGAGACCATGAATATGCACAAAATAGGCTTAAAACCTCTTTATAGCCTTGAACATAAGCAGCAGAGAGAGACTTTGTTTCTGCTCTGCTGGAACTGTGTTTTCATTTTTTTTTTCTTTTTTAAGTGGAGAGGGATAGCAATTCTTTCTGCTTCTGTTTTTTGCTGGAAAAAGAAAGGACTTATTCTGATCCTCAGAAGAAGAAATTTTTGTATGATTGTTTTTATTTCTGTGAGGTTTTTTTTGCTTGTTATACATTTATAGAGTGATTTGCTTAAATCAAAATCATCCTGAGCAAACTTTTATGATGTTGCATCTGTCTTTTCTTTTTTCTTACAGTAAAAAATGAAGCTATGTTTAAGTGGGTAGATCAGTCACAGGCCTCTTATATAAGCATCTTTTCCTTCTATTTCCAGATCAGAATGAGTTAATCTCTTTTTTGGCAGTGTTTTAGTTACTTAGAATTGTTGAGTAAGCAAAAATATTTATTTATTTATTTCATGTTTTTATTTCCCTTGATTCATTTTCCCTAGTGTCTTATGTTCAAGATGTTCATATTCCCTTTTATTTGCCCATTCTTCTGTGAAGATTTCTAAACATTTCTAAAATGAAATAACTGTTACAAAATTCATTCATCCAAATTTCATTCTACTGTTATAGAGCTGAATTAATTTTCATGAGGAAAGACTGGAGAATAAAGAAAGAGAGACATTATTTTGCACATTATGACCTGAACTATATTAATATTATGTTCATTGAACATTTTGCGAAACACATAATGGAGTTGTAATACTTGCAAAATGCAGCTGGCTCCATTAAAGATACTTTCCTCTAGAGATATGATGGAAAGAAATACTGAAATTAGGCCATGAAGGAGGACAGAGGTAGGTCATCATCTAAATTACTTGAAAAACACAGGATTTCCATAGGATTACATATTTGTAAATAGTCTCGTGATGAAAATAATAATATAGCAAAAAATAGGCGTTTATGTCTAGTCCTTTCTTATTTCTCTACTAAAGGCTGTTTGATTAGCTGATTGCTCTTGTCCAAACATAAAATCTTATTTTGACTTGTTAATTACATAAAAGAGAATTACAGAAAATAGTCTTTAGAATATAGCATATAATAAATTTGCTGGAAAAACACCAACCTGCAATATTTTTGTACCTATTTATCATCTTTCTTAGGCTTTCTCTTCTTTTTAAACAAAAGTTTGCTCCAAAAGATGATACTACAAAAAAAGCAAGTTTGATTAGTAGCAGTCTTTCCAAGATTTTGATCTTAACGCACATCTATAGATCATTTCAATTCCAACAGGACCAATAGGAAATTTCTGGCACAAATACTGTCAGTTTATTCACCAAGCCTTGTAATGTTCTGTCAGAAAAGAAAGCTTTATCTGATTCCTGCTTTGTGGACTAGATCAAAAGAACTATCAAATCACATATATTAAAATATATTTACCCACTGCTGCAGTTTGAAAGCCATCATGGTGGCGGGGAAGGGGATATCAAATACTGTGTTAGCTATAGGCCTGACTCTGGCAATATAACATTCATGAGCAGTCTGCCGACCATAGGTCCGATCACCATCCTAGGAGTGAATCGAGTTCCCAAATAATATGCTTAACTGTAACCTTGACTTTAGTATTATCAAATTCACGAACAGCCCATCAACCATAGGTCCGATCACCTTTGTAGGGACGAATTGGGTTCCCAAATTGTATGATCAACTCCGGCATTATGGGATTCACAGTCTGGCAACTATAGGTCCAATCACCTTCCAAACAAGTAGTCGAGTTCACAAGCAGCGTGACTTATTCAGATGCAACATTTACAAAGTAGGTTCCGGATGTCAGTACAGCAAATTCTCTGCAGTGTAGGGTTTTTAGCCAGCTCTGATGTACAAATGTGCAATCATCACTCACTCCAGAAGATGGGAGAGGGCTCTCAGTCTTGAGTCTCCTCAGGCAGCGTCTCAACCCAAGGTGAGGAAAGGAGGATCAGCGTGTCAACTGACCCAGGAATTATGATAAATTCTTCCCTCCTGAGTTCACCTTTTATACTGTTCTTTACATTCAGGTGGAGTTTTGAGTGACTATAGTCATACTTACTTTTGTTACTGATTGGTGAAAAAGTTTCTCGCTTTCATTTAAAGGTACAGTCAATCGAAACTTTGGAGTGCATGCCCAGTGAGGAGTGGTCATACCTCGGAGGTGGGTAACTTTTGGGATGGAGGTGTGTGTTTTGACAATACAATGAGCTTATAATGAGAAAAGTTCAAGCAAAGTTCATCCAAAAGGAATTATTTGCCACCCTTGCTGGCTCAGCACCGGACATCTTCTCATATATCTTCCACTGGACAGCTACCATGTGGCTTATCAGTGGCCCAGCACAAGGAGTGCAACAGAGTTTGACCACTGTGTCTTTATTCCACTCCACCCTCCATTACTCCTCTTTGCAGCTGTGAGGAGGGCAGATTGTGCTGCCTAGGGAACCGTGGAGGAGCAAAGTCTGTGCCTACCAACCATCCTGGAAGTGGCAACTGCCTATCACCCCAAGCAAGCTGCTGTAATGCCGAAACTTCTGTTAGGCCCTAGTTTTTATCTAGGTTTCCCCTTTTCAAACAACTCTTCCACACGCACACATTTATAATACATATTTATTTGTCTTTTCCTTTATTTGATTTTCCATGTATTTTCATAAATAATATTTGCATATTTTCATATATTCAAATATTTTCATATTTGCATTATTGTCTTGTGTCTCTGAATATCATACATCATTTAGCAAATATCTGCTTACTGTAATTGATACACAAGACATCTGGCCTGAAATACAGCTATGGGAAACATGTATTTGCTGACTTACTATTGCATCTTTGCGGTAATTCAGATGAACCTCTGGAAATAAGGAAGCAGCCTGACTGGAAATAAGAACTGCACATGCTCTTACAATGGGAATCTAATATCTATAGAGAATCTGGAAGCTGGAGTGCTATCAGAGGCCTACAAGGACAAACTGAAGCTTGATGAAAAGTGGAAGACCAATCTGAAGTGTACATACACTCCAGATCCTATCTGTACTGCAGAGAGCAGCTTACTGGATCAACAGCAAGATAATTACTCCTAGCATCTATTTCAAACTCTTCTTCAGTTGTTTAGGACACCAGGCTATGTAACTCATGGATGGGGGAATGATACAGTGAGAGTCTGTGTATATTTACTTTTGTATAGCTTTTTCTCACAGTGGTTGTAACACTTGAGAAATCTCTAGGATACAGGCTCTGACTTGATCATCTAATACGTGATCTGTGAAAAGAAATGGATTAGAATACAGTTCAATTGAATATCTGTTGATTTCCACAGACAAATCTTCTCATTTCTTCCTTGTTTTATAAATACCAGATAACATAGGCATGAGAAGATATTTACAGTATGTCCTCTATGTATTCTTTAGCATTATCAAAGCTCATCTTTGTTACACTGGATAGCAGATCATATTTAAAAGATCTGATATCTATCATGCATAACAGCCTAGACAAGTGAGACTGTTGTGAGGCCTCTATGGTAAAATTATGGAAGGAGCAATAGCAAAACAGCTTCTAGGAATCCCACGTATACGCTCTTCACTGAAAGAGAAGAAAAAGAATTCCTTGTGTATGTATGTAAGAGAAGAAATAAACTAGCTTAGATTTGTATAAAAATATTCATAGTTCTTTTTTTGAGAAGTAATAGTTCATTTAATCTCATTATTTTATGAGATACATAAATTATAATACAAATACATCATGATTATTGCTTTGCTTTTATCAATAATAAAACACAGTATTTTTAGGGCGTTCTGCAATGATTCACAGCCAGCTGTTACAGCCGAACATATGTACACCTATCAGTAAACTGAGGAATGCTGCAGCTGGAGTATTTGGAAGACCAAAGAAGCAGGTAAATCTCAAACTGTTAAACACCACTTTACTAGACTGAGATTCATTAACATCGCACATTAGTTCTTACACATCAGTAATTAGCTCTTACATATTGTTAACTGTTATCACCACATATTCAAAGCTGTCAGCCCTTAACAATTGCATACTACTTCAGCCATGAGTGTGCAGTTATTGGAACTGATGCTGTGCAGTCAGCACTGACAGATGTGTCCTGTGACGGTCCTGCTCACTGAGCTCCTCACTGCCTCCCCCCAAAACCATTGCTCTTAGAAGACATTTGGGTCTCTAGACAGTTTGCAGGTGTTGGCCTGCATGGGTCTTTGCAGCACTGTTAGCGCAAGGGCCACAGCCTGTCACTGGCAATAGCAGTGTTGTTTTTATAGGCCACTCTACACAAAAAGTCTTCTTTGATTATGCAAGGTCAACATGCTAAAGTTTAGGTCCAAAACAAATTGGTAAAAATTAAACTCTGCTTCTACTTTTATAACTACAACAGGTCTCCATCTTTAGCTATATATTATTATTTTTTTCTTTTCATTATCCTGAATCACTTTTTGTCTTCAGTAAATGTTGTCTTATATTTGTCGGATTCGTTATCAACCCGTGGTGGTTGCCCGTGGTTATAGAGGGAATACTGAGGCCATCCATCTCAGGTTCACGAAGCACTGACACCTATGAGATGATATGCCAAATGACGTTTATTGAAATATGCTGCTGGTTCTTATAACTTCTGCCCAGGTGGAAGTTGTCTTATGTACCAATCAGGTTCCGGATATCACTTTTTGCCCTAATATGGTTAAACCCTTACCCTTTCCTTGACATCGCGAGATCCTCCGTCCGTTATTCCTTATCTCTGCTTCTGTCATGTGCAACAGGTCTCGTTAGCAGTACGGTTGCAACCCCCACATATATGTACTTCGTTTTCAGAGCAATTCAAAAATATATGGTGCAGTACTAGCCAGGGTAAAGCCCCACAAGTAGAAGTCACCAGTGGCATCCTAACTCACGTTATGTTACCATGCTTAGTTATTTTTAACTTCATATGAACTTACTTAATTTCTTTGGAATTCATATAAAAAGTGTTTTTGGTTACTGCTTTTGTTTTGTTTTGCTTTTGTCTAGATCTAAGCATACTGTAGATACCTGATGACAATTACTGAGTGTGTACTTATTGACTTTGTCAAAGAACTTAAGTATGGGCTTCACACAGATATTTCTGAAAGTGTCATTAATATTAACATAGTATTTCTTCATTCATATTTTCGTTTTGAGCTTTTATTCATAGATGATTCTCCTGATTTTGTACTGAATTTTGTGGGAAATATGCATAAATATCTAATATCCTCTTTGTTTTACAGCTAGACTGAGTTTGCTTTAGTAGCAATTTTTAGAGACATTTTAGACAACATGTGTTAGATCTGAAATCCCAGTACAGTTTTCTTAAACAATCTCACATGCTATGATGTGCCTTCTTGACCTTTAATCTCTTTCAAGAAATCTTCTCATTTTTAATTAATTACTTTCTTTCTTTAGAAGTTGTGTATTACTGTGTGGATTTTTGCTGGTTTACTCGGTGCTTTAACAGTCTCAAATCTAGTGTGGTCGTAGAAAAGCAGATAATAGATAGTGACGTAATTGAATATACATATGCATGTATATAATTGGGCTGGGGAGTTAAGAGATTGCTGTGATGGGACTGTTTAGAAACTTGACAAGTCAGACCGACTTCAAGCTTTTAAGCATTTTTTTTTAATGAAGTCATTTTGAGCCATTGGTTAGTTCTTAATCAGTATCATTATCTATCAGTACATATAGAAAACTTTTTTTAAAAAACACTTTTAAATTACCTACAAGTACTTATTTCTAGATACCTATCTCTACAACAGGGTACCCAGCCTGTTCTTCCACATTGGATTGGTTTGTCCTAGCTGCAGAACTTCACATTTCCCCTGTGAACCCAAGCCCTGGATGTGCCTTTTCCACTAGGGATTTCTTTTTATAGATGGTATCCTTGCTGACAGCAAGAGGTGCCCTGACACAGCTGCCTGCCATATGGCTAGTACTGGTAGTGACTTGGTCCTTTGGCACAGGTGAGAAGGTGAACGGGCTTCAGAGCTTCCTGAGAAGAGAGCCTAGCACTGAAGTTGGCCATCTTCCTTCTTCTCTATCTTTCCTCTACATCATTGGTAGTTTTATGCTTCTTGCCTCTCTACCTCCCTGCCTTCCACAGGTGGATCTCAATTGCTTTTGATAAGGATTATCTTGTTTCTGGCTTTGTCTATCATTTTCTTGTTTCTTTGGAAGGATGCCCTTCCTGTTGTCCTTCTATCACCTGATTGTCTGCTATGCACAACTACGGTTGTCTCTGCCCCTTTGATGGTCATGTTTCTCACATACTTAAGACCTGTACATTGTGCCTGGTTATGCCCTCACAGTATGAAGAAATATTTACATACTTACATAGTGTAATTACAGCAAAGAAAATTCCAATTAGATATTGGTGGAACTATTTATCCTGAAGAGATCTAAACTGGAGTAGTTGTGGAGTCTTCATCCTTAGGGATTTTCAACATCTGACTGGACATGGTCCTGACAGCCTGAAATAACTGGACCTGCTTTGCACATTACTTTGGACTAGACAACCTGTGGAGGGCCCTTTCAACTCCAGTTATTCGGCACTGTGTATGGTTAACATTTGTCAAAGATTTCTATCTACCATACAGCTTTCACTAACCTAGGCTATCACAATGCTCTTTCACCATAATATTTCTCTCCTCTTCAGCAGAAACTCTCTCTGTGCTAACAGAGAGGAAAAGACTCTGTAAGGTATCTGCTGCTCTGCAAAGTCACATAGTAAGTCAATAATTGATTTCTGTGGATGGGGTTTAATTCCCAGATTGCAGTTTTTCAGAAACATCCTCTTTTTTCTGTTCTGTAAAGGGAGTAATTTCTCATTGCATGGCATAGTTAGTCATGATTTTAAAAGCACAGTACTGTACTGAAAAAAAAAACACACTGTAATTATGTACTATTATAAACTTCAGTGGGAGTTCGGGTTGCATGTGAAATGTAGGATCAGGTCTTTTGTGTCATACTTGATGATATTGTTAATGTGCACCTCTGCAATTTAATGATGTGCATTCACATTGTAAAAGCAAACAAAAAGTAACTTAAGAGAAAATTGCTTTCTTTACAAAATGAAAGAGTTAGTGGAGCTCATATTGCACAGATGCAAATTGAAGTTTGTTGAAACACAGTGCTTTCTCTATCTTGCCATAGTACTTGTCTTTGTTTGTCAAACAATATTGTAAGTCAATTTAGCAGACTAAAAAAACCTGAAATGCGACAAAAGTAGTATTGTTAAAATACTTTCTATTATGCAGATTTTTTGTGTGTGGCAAAGCTGTTCTCATTGTAAATCCTTGATTCAGGATGTTACCAGGTTTGCTACTCTAAGATTGCCAAACAATATGCTTCATTTTAACAGAGTAAAAATCAACAGTGAAAGTACAAGATTGTCAATAGCATTGCAGCGTTTTTTCAAGGCTGCCATTTTGTGTTAGTAATACATAAACTAAGGAATTCAACAATGAAGAAACAATACTAGTCGCCCCCAAACATGCAATTAAAAGAAACAAATCTTCTGTTGGTTGGACCTATAATATAGCTTCATCTATTTTTACTTAGCTTGTTTCTTATATTTATTTTAACTTTCTCTGTTAGACGTCATTGAGAAAATTAAATTATATGGGAAAGGCTAAATCATATTCATTGAGCTAAAAGAATCTAAGTATTTCCTTTGTTGTTGTTGTTGTTTCCTCCTGTAGAAGTGTCTCATTTGTTTTGAAAACAATAAGATTCTTTACTCCTAAAATGTTGGCTATTCATTTTTTTTTGCCAGTTTGATTTTTGAAAAATATTTTTTTAAAAGACTACCCCTCTTTTCTAATTTATCTCTTTAAAATTTAGATTCAATGTTTAATATCATTTCTGTCATAAGTTTACACACACTTATGCTAAGGATTTTGGTTCAATGTTGCCCACTACACTGCTGCTTTTATTGTCCCACGTTTAAATTTATTTGGGTCAGAATGTTTGTATAATTAAGTTAATAAATATGTTTTAATATCTTTTTAATAGTTTATAATCTCTATTCATAAGAGAATTCCTTTTTCAGAACAAATAACTGAAATTAGTGGTAGCTATACTAAATAATGCAACTTTCTGGTACAGAAGATGAAGTCTTGTATATCCATATAAAGTGCTTGCTTTATGTGTCCTCTGACTGAACTTATGAGATATAACTGGAATGATTTACCCTTTCATTTAAGGATGTGGTCAATATACTATATGAGCAATCATACAAGTATTTTAGTAAGTAAGTTCCTACAATTGAATACACTATTCAATGGCCATGGGGCTTTAAAGGTAATACAGCTAAGAAATATGTCTGGCCTTGATTCCTCTGTTTCAATGGACTATGTCTTACAACAGGCAAAAGGCTTCAAGTAATTTAATGAATCTCTAAGTGTCTTTTGGGGTTTCATTGTAGGATTGCTAGTTAACTCTTCTTGTTGCTCACAAATTAACTTACTCTCATTTGTAGCATTGTGAGATTGTGTCATCACAAGAAAAATAGCTCTATCTTATGAAAGCAATCTGAAGATTTTTTTTTTTCTTCTCTTTGCACCATGTGGTTTTTGTGTGGGTACAAGCTGCCTAGAAGCCAGCTGTTCCTTTCTCCCTAGTAATAACTGATACCCACACTCACTTCTGATTACTCAGGGCCAGATCATAATGGCAGGGAAAGAAGGAGAGAAAAAATGATCTATAAACAAAGTTGATTCCACTGGTTACTCAGGGTGTCTAATTTTGTAAGGCAAAGCTGAATCATGCACAGCCTATGAAAATAAATGAAAGTTAGAACATAGTCTTTCTGAACAACAAATCTTTGCTTTAGGACAAGCTTAGAAATGAATACAATAAAATCTAAGTTAATTATCATCTCAAGTGTAGATATACACATTATAGCCATAGGTCAGATAAAACTCCTAATATATATAGTTATTAGTTAGTCCAGCAGGTCGAGGGAGGTGATTCTACCCCTCTACTCAGCCCTGGTGAGGCCACATCTGGAGTACTGTGTCCAGTTCTGGGCCCCCCAGTACAAGAGGGATGTGGAGCTGCTGGAGAGAGTCCAGCGCAGGGCCACGAGGATGGTCAGGGGCCTGGAACATCTGCCCTATGAGGAAAGGCTGAGGGAGCTGGGCCTGTTCAGCCTGGAGAAGAGAAGGCTGAGAGGGGATCTAATTAGTGTCTATAAGTACCTCAAGGGAGGCAGTGAGGAGGATGGGGCCGGCCTCTTTTCAGTAGTGGCCAGTGGCAGAACAAGAGGAAATGGCCACAAACTGAAACACCAAAAGTTCCACAGGAACTTAAGGAAAAATTTTTTGACAGTGAGGGTGACAGAGCACTGGAACAGGCTGCCCAGAGAGGTTGTGGAGTCTCCTTCTCTGGAGATCTTCAAGACCCGCTTGGATGCAGCCCTGTGCCACGTGCTCTAGGTGGCCCTGCGTGTGCAGGGGGGTTGGACTAGATGACCTCTAGAGGTCCCTTCCAACCTTAGGCATTCTATGATTCTATGATTCTATGATTCTCCATAGTACTAACCCATGCATGCTCTTTAATTTTAGGTTCATGATCCTGTATTCTTATATGAAAGTAAAAGGCTGTACTTTCTTCTCCATTTGTGTATCTTGTACAAATGGATAGGACTTGTTTTACTTTAAGCTTTTCTTTGTGATTTTCATTTCTTGTGTTGTTTTTCCCCACTAAATATTTTCAGATCACCTTTTCCAAAGTGTTTTTCATTAATCTTCATGGATAATTCATTAAATGAACCAAATCTTATCTTACAAGTTGCAGGATGCAAAAAAAAACTATGGAGTTTCCTTTTGCACCTTCATATAACTGTGCAACAAATTCCACACAGCCAACAGTAGATGCCAGAAAATGGGAGTTCATATGCCCCTCTATCATTCTGCTCAACAGAGCTACTCCAGCAAGATTAGCATTCACAGACTGAAATAGCGCTTGGACTTAGGTTCCAGCACTGTTTCTTTGGTTATGGAGAAGTCAAGGCCAAAATTACCCCACCAACGCAAATTCAGTTTGACAAAAGAACCTACCATTGAGCTTTGTCCTACAGATCCCTTCTCCAAGTACAGCACTGCAATGATTAATCTGGTCAAATTTAGTCTCCCACTCAACCCTCATGGCAAAGCTACACTGCAATGGGTAAAATATGAAAGGGTAAGATGTGGTTTTCCATCTACATTTTAAGGTTTAATTACAAACTTTGCATCCAAGACCTCACCGGACAAAGTGCAGAAACAACTCCACAAGTAGCAACTTGATCTGTGGCGTCCTTGATACACTGCAAAGACAAACTACACTTTTACTCCATCTCCCTGATGTGTTTGGAGATTAGAAATTAGAAATACAGAACAGATCTGCCACTTACATATTGGTAGAATAGCATTTTAATAATTAATTTGGTGCTTTCTCTATCTATCTACTAGATACCATATCAACTAACTTGATCAAGTCATACAAATAAAATGGTATCTATTTGTCATAGGAATAGGTATTCCTGTGCAAGTCTTTTTAATGATTTAGAGGGTGAAGTATTCACTGAGATGGTTGGCTAAAAAAGGAAAACGTAGGCACGAAGAATATAAGAGGTCTTAGTAGCTTAGGATATTTGGTAGCATGAATACACAGATTATGGCCTGTTAGGCATGTACAGGATTAGATAAATTAATAAAATACCAAACAAAACTACAATAAAATTTGGTTTAATTAAACTTCTTCCTGTGCCATTGCTTTATTGCCACACAGAAAAAAAACAAATAGTATTTTACATGTTGTATGCCCTGTACCAAATGTGTGCAGTTCTCTGTAAGACTTGGATTAACTAGTTGCAAAAGTTATTTTAACTATTTTTTAAGAAAATGGGCAATTAGGACTATGATGAAAAAATATATAGGTGTTAACATTGTTATTTGGTGAAAAAAACAACCTTTTCTTTCTTTAAGTGAACAGCTAGAAAATGCAGTTCATCATGTGAACAGGTGATTGATGTCATTGTACTCATGCTAAGATGTTATGTTAATACTGATAAACTTCATTTAGGTTTTTGAAGCTGGAACTTTTAATAGACTGATATTCTTTTAATGCATGTTGCTTAAAATAAAATAAAATAAAATAAAATCATCCAAGTTGGCCTAGAGGTGAAAATTTCTCTACAATTTCACACTGTATTAAGAAATATAAACTATGACACATGGCCCTAGAATGATACAGTGTAACTCATTTTAATTACAGCTTTGCATACCTTCTGCATACTGCTGCCAACTTCAGGAAACAAAGAGAAAGGAAAGATAATTGGTTGTAGTGGAAAGGTTGATTTGTTTTCTTCCCCAAAGACAGAACATTTCCTAAACAGAGTGAAGTTTATCTATCTGACCTCCCACTGAAAAGCTATTCTTGATTACCAGACACATTAAGTTGATATTCATACTTTGTCATATATGTGTTGTTCTTCCGTAAGAGAATAAAAATGAATAGCATGAGAAAAGAAACATTCAGAACCACATATTTACATTAAAAGCATATCCCCAAAGTGGGTTGTGGAGAAAAAAGGGGGAAAAATTGGAGGGAGAGAAAGAGAGTTAGAGAGAGAGAAAGAGAGATGGAGAGAAAAAGGGAGAGAGAGTTGCAAAAGAGAGGTTCTTTTGGTCACCTGCAACTTCATTATTGCAATTAACCTCTGCGACTGCGGACTATTCAGATATGCAGCAATAGATCAAAGCTGGGAGGAAAAACAAACAAACAAACAAAAATTGTATTTTTGTTTAACATCTCAGTGCAATCAGTAATCAACATATTGCTAAGAAATGAAAGAAAAGACACATCTCACATTCTGTTGTTGCTGGATATATACATGCATATACATATGGTGCAGTTAGCAGTTTTACTTTTTATCTAATTCTAAAAAATATTTATTAACAAATCTGAAAAGGAGTTAAAAATAATAAATCAAAACCAGATGTGGAATGATGTGTTTAAGAAAGAGGGATGGGGACCTGGAAAAATGGAACTGTACAGCACCAAAAATTGTAACAAAAATTTCAAGAAAATAGAAACAATACCTCTGGCTTGGGTTCAGGTTCAGTTCAGTCCCTCATTAAGAAATTAGCACACGGCAGGTTCATTTTTGTGCCATTCTTAACATAGCCCAAACAAATTACCACTGAGACAGAGAGCAAGTTATAACAAATGAACATACATACAAGAGGTAACGAAGAAATAACTGTTCATACTGAAAGGGAACTGCTAAATACGGTGCTATCATGTCTCTGACAGTGACCAAAATCAGACACAACAGCAGGTAGGAAACAATCCTTGTGGTGGACACAGTGGGTTCAGCAGTATCCCTAAGTAATGGTGGAACAGGATCGAACCCTGCTCACGAAACCAAGTTCACGAGTAGGCTGGCAGCCAGACTGCTTTGTATGAGTCCTGTCTGGATAAGACTAAGACATTCACCTTCTAGCATACAGGTCCCCACTGAGGCCTTTGAAGACCTAAAAAAGAATAATAATTAAGTTATGAATTTTTTAAATCACAAGACATGGTACAATGAGAGAGGTGAGCTGCAGCATACCAGAGTGAATGTCTTTACCTACCTAGGTTGCAGGATGTAGAGGCAGAAGGAGCCAAATTTCTGGCAATGTTTTGCTGTGCTATTTTGCCATCCTGATAACAGGGATAACTTTGCAAAACTGCTTGGGAGCAGACCAGCTTTTAAGCCAAGTGGACAGTTGAGAGTCCGAGCCTCTGATTTGCTTCCTGTCTCTCCATCATTCAGCAGTGTGGATGATCTCATGGCATTTAAGTCTGACCCTTTATCGTGCTGCATCAAGTGCTGTATATTGAGACACCATGTTTCATACCAGCATAGGAAACAGTATATCTAAGATGCCTGTACAAGCTATGTGGGACAGGTGTGCATGAGGAACCAGCATAAGCTTGTGTCTACCACTCAAAACTCTGGGCTGAACTTAAAGGCAACCTACCTCACTTATGCAGGGATGGATATTAAGTTGCAGTTCAGATCCTGTGGTTTCTCTTTCTCAGTGATGGTCATAATTTAGTCTCTTTATTTGAACAAACATAGCTTTGTTCAAATATGTATGGTGAGATGAATAACAACAGTTCTTTGCTAAAGAGCAAAGCATGCTGTATCTATTTGTATGCACCTCTGCATTGTTAAATGAGTGTCTAAAAGTTTGCTTTTATCACTTTTTTTTTTTTTTTTTTTTTCAGAATACAATATGGCATAACAGAGAGGGAAGAAAATCTCACAAAGAAACGAAGAACAGGAAATATTAATTACTTAAAAGACGATAGACAAATGAAACTGTTTCACAACCGAGATTTTAAAATATCTTTTTCATTGGTGAACAAATAATCATTCTTAAACTGTGCTCTCCCTCCTCCTGCAAAAGGGTATAAATTAAACATAATAAAATCTTTAACATAGGATCTTAGAGAGTGGAAAGATAGCTATTTCCAGGCAAAGAAAATAAAGGCTCTTTCTACAGGTAAGTAGCTATGTGGCTCAGCCAAGGATATAGCCCAAAGACCAAAGTGATTATCTCTTTGTGTACTACTTAAAATACTCTGTATGTTCGGCAAGAAGACACTTTCCTTGTAATTACTCATCCTGCATTAAGAATCATTGGTCATATACTCAGAAATGTGGCTGATCTTAGTCTATGTCTAATCTTACCTCTGCAAGATAACTAAAAGATTACTTTAGGATAGGTTGACCAAAGAGTGCACACAGAGAACCTCCCCTTAACCTCCAAGTATTCAGCATTTACTGGTAACACTGGGTTTATATGGCTCTTTGTCATGTTGGTAACAAGTGTTAAATATTGAGAAACTGTATTTCACCCAACTTGGTAAAATGAAGTTACCAGTCTGGGAAGAGAGCTCTATGGTCCATCTAGTACAAAGCCAAGTAAGTTCTGCATGGACATGCAGAGGTGGGAATTGTCAAGAAGTATCGCTTGCCTAGGAAAAGATTCCTTCAGTCTGAGAAAAGACTCAATCAGGGTGAACTGGCCCAACTGACTTCTCATACCTTGGTACTAATTGTCTGAATTGATTGCCTGATTAATGAAAACAAGCCGTAATGAATAAATTCTGGAAGATGGCAATTTCTGGATTACCAAGAGAGACTGTGACTCAAAGAATCACTGTAACACATGAAAAGGATGGTGTTCTAAAATGTTGCTAGTTATTTGAGAATGTCTGAAAAATGATGCTTTCTGTTTTGTCCTTTTTTTTTTTCTTTTTTTCTTTTTTTTCTGAAAACATGCTGAGTGTGTGGTTTGCTCATACTTGTAGTGCTGTGCATCAAACAAGTTTTTGTTTCTTTGGTAGCTCGAAGTTTGTTGTT
This sequence comes from Crypturellus undulatus, assembly GCA_013389825.1. Lineage (NCBI taxonomy): Eukaryota > Metazoa > Chordata > Aves > Tinamiformes > Tinamidae > Crypturellus > Crypturellus undulatus. The sequence continues at coordinate 61,347 of VWPW01022748.1, forward strand.
TGATGAACTTAAAAAAAAAAAGCCAGTCTAGGAATGAATCTTCTTAGCCTGACAGAATGGAATTATTTAATTAAGCTTAGACAAATATCTGTGTGATTTATATTGCCTATTTGGCTCTTCCTGTAGTATATCATTACAACATTGTAATGTTTCATCTTTGTAACTCCTAAGTTATTAAAAAGGTGTAATTTTAAAGTTGGAAATTCTCAAAAAAACAATAAACAACTAATACCTTTTTTTTTTTTTTAACATGGTGAAATATAAAAAGAAGGCAGTGAACTGTAATCCAGACACAGTTTCCTGTATTTAATTTAGTTCTAGCAAATTGGATTAAATACTTTCCACCATGCATGAGTGGTGATGGGTATTTTTACTTGTTTATTTAGTTAGCTTAAGTTTGATTTTCCAAGTTCTTTTGTTTCCCTATGTCTGATTCATAGGATGTTTTGTGATTTCTTAAAAATTTAGAATATTTAAAAGGATTTTCATTCTCAAAACTGTGAATTTACATAGGTGTTGGTAAATAACTTTTAATAAAATGACTTCATAAAATGACTGAACTTTAGTACATCATAGTTTACATCACAGGTTTACAGTTACCTTAGAGCATGATCTATGCTCTGACTTCAAATTACTTTCAGTATTAGCTCCAGGACTGGTGCTGAAGAGTAGTAGCTTTTACAAATGTTCATGATCACAGAGATGGTCCTGTAACCACACTCTGAGGCAGAGATGTGTCAAGATATTTTTAGGACGGGGTTTCTATTTCATATCCTATCACCCACTTCTGGCCTTCTGCCCCGCTGTAATATACACTCAGATCTAGGGCTTGTTCTGGAAACACCGGGTAAGAAGAGGCAAGCTCATTCAAAATCTGCTTTTGGTGCAGGTATTTCATCTGCCCTCCTCTTTCCTCCTCTTTTACCTTCAGCTCAAGGTTTTTCTTTTTCTATCATTGTTATTTTTCTGATCTTCTATTTGATTATCTGAATATTTTATATTATAGTGATTCAATTTTATGACTGCATGAAGAGTTAGCAATTTTATCATCAGACATTTCCACAGAATCACAGGCTATTTTTTCCATGACTCACTTTCAGTTTGAAGCTAACATTGACCTATCTCCATGACAAACCAGGATGGTATTTAGTAATATTCTATCACTGCTATCACTGAACAGCTAAACAAGTATAACGCTATAATCACATGTATCTGAAGGATTTGATTTTTGCTTCTCATTGCATAGCACAGATTTCATGTGAATCCTAATCACAAGAGTAGCTCAAATTATGTATCTGAATCATATTTTAATGTTATTATGCATATAAAAATGTTTAAATGTATATATATATATATATCTAGCATATATATAATAGCTTAAATTAAAATAACTAATTTATTTCCAAACTTAATATTTGTTTTAATGTTAACACAATTTACTTAACCTTAAATAAAAAGACATAGGCTATATTTTATTTAGTTCATAAATGAATCTAGTGCCTTTATGGACCCATACTATGTTTTTTTTAGCACCTAGTACCTTTTCATCCACTGCAACCCTTAATATCAATAAAAGATGTTTAAAGAGTTTGTACATAAACTAGAAATCTAAATTAGGTTTAAGACACCATTTTTTTCAGTTCTACTGGTGATAATTTTCCTCAGGAAAAATTACAAAACTCCTTTTACTTTTTTTATGATCATTTCTTTCACAATATTACTGTAGCCATTGCAGAGGCCTGTAAAACATAAACTGTAAATATACTAATGAGGATATAATTAATATTCTGTTAGTGATGGAACAGCTCATCCTGGTTTTTGTCTCCAAACATGTGGAGGGTAAGAAGGTGCTCAGGAGCAGTCAGCATGGATTCATCAAGGGGAAATCATGCTTAACCAACCTGACAGCCTTCTATGATGTAATGACTCATTGGTGGATGAGAGTGGTGGATACCATCTATCTCAACTGCAGCAAGACTGCCTATCACAGCATCCTCTTGGGAAAGCTCCGGAAGTATGGGTTAGATGACTGGATGGTGAGGTGGATTGAGAACTGGCAGCGCCCAGAGGGTGGTCATCAGTGGTGCAGAGTCTAGCTGAAGGCCTGTAGTTAGCGGTATTGGCCAGGGTCAGTCCTTGGTCCAGTCCTGGTTCTTCATTAATGACCTGAATGAAGGCACCGAGTGCCCTCTCAGTAAATTTGCTTACGAAACTTGGAAGAGCAGTTGATATCCTAGAGGGCTGCACTGCTATCCAGAGGGATCTGGACAGACTGGACAACTGGGCAGAGAGAAACCTCATCAAATTCAACAAGGGTAAATGCAAGGTCCTGCACCTGGAGAGGAATAACCACAGACACCAGCTGTGGACTGATCTTCTGGAGAGCAGCTCTGCTGAGAAGGATCTGGGTGTCACGGTGGACGACAAGTTGACCATGAGGTGACAGTGTGCCCTTGTGACCAAGAAGGCCAGTGGATCCTGGGGTGCATTAAGAAGAGTGTCTCCAGCCGGTTGAGAGAGGTGATCCTCCCCCTCTACTCAGCCATGGTGAGGCCACATCTGAAGTATTGTGTGCAGTTCTGGGCTCCCCAGTACCAGAGGGATGTGGAACTACTAGAGAACGTCCAGTGCAGGGTTATGAGGATGATCAGGGGCCTGGAGCATCTGCCCTATGAAGAAAGGCTGAGAGATCTGGGCCTGCTCAGCCTGAAGAAGAGAAGGCTGAGAGGGGACCTAACCAGTGTATATAAATACTTTAAGGGAGGGAGTGAGGATCGGCCAGCCTCTTTTCAGTGGAGACCACTGATAAGACTAAGAGAAAATGGCCAGAGACTGAAGCATCAAAAGTTCCACAGGAACTTAAGGAAAAAATTCTTGACAGTGAGGGTAACAGAGCACTGGAACAGGTTGCCAAGAGAGGTTGTGGAGTCTCCTTCTCTGGAGATCTTCAAAACCCACTTGGACACAATCCTGTGTAACATGCTGTAGCTGACTCTGCATGTGCAGGAGGATTGGACTAGATGATCTCTAAAGGTCCTTTCCAACCTCAATGATTCTATGATTCTATGATCAGAAACAGAGAAAATACTTTTTTTTTTTTCAAGGCAATAACAAATAAATAAACAAATAAGTGTGGAAAATCTGAGAAGGCAGAAAATGAGCCCACTTCAGTGCTGAGTTCTTTCATCACAGAACCAGCAAGTTGGATCTCCTTGACCTCCACAATGAAGAGTCACCAAGGACCTCACCCATCAGAGACGGCCATGTAGTATGAGCTCTGGAGTGTGTGATACTCACTGCTTTGATATGGTTGCTCTAATAGTCTTGGATATCTAGTGATGGTGATTGACACTGCATAAGAGCTGATGACCAGGAAGTTGCAAGTTGCAAGATCAAGATGACTCTGTGTAGTATTCTGCTGAGAATGATCATTAGATCAAAATGTTTTAGATCAAAATGCACCTTTAATATCTTTCATGTGGTCCTGAAAGAAATAAAATATTTAATTAGAGATAAAATACAACATTATAATATTTTAATGTAGCAGGAATGTTAAGCATTAGAAGTTTCATCTAATGAATGAGATAACTTGAAGAAGAAAGAGTGTCTAACTATTACTATATTAGTAACCTAAAGAATTTGTAAAACACTGAGAAATTCAAGTCACTGACAGTGGAAAAGGACTGGATTATGCTTTTGCCTGGGGGGGTGAAGGAGCGAAGTATAGACTTTTATCTACATTTTATAAATCGAGATGTCTTGAACTTGATTTATTTGCAGAGGATTAAAAACTAGTTGTTTTTTTCCCCTACTCCTCTTAATTTGATATATATAGGTTCATACATACATACATTTATATGTAATTTTTTTAATTGCATCTACTCTTTTTTTGTGGAATTTCTAACTGAAATTGTTCCTGAAGAACAACTCACTTGTGAGATAATCATTTGGTATCATCATCTGAGCTATTTGCAAAATAACATGATGTTGAAAACATCATTACAAGGTTAATTCATGACTATATTACTGTTTTAGTGGTGCCATACACTGTGCTCATCACTTGAGTACAAAAGTATACTCTGAACGGTGTAAAGCAATAAAGTTCACCTCTATTAGACAAGATTCATTCTTTCGCTCAGTCATTCTGGAAAATAATTTATACGGTGCCTGTTTGTTTGTTCTCTTAAGCATTAGAAATGGGATCATGACTGATATTACTGGCCACCTTTGCTAGAAAGTCATAGAAGAAGAGAAATGAGAACTTTGCACTCCTGAGAGAGGAACAATTTACCTGATTTTTTATCCTTCTCATTCTGAGTAAAACAACATAAACAAAAACATTTCTCATGCTTAAAAGGTCAAATTCATCCTTTGGGTAAGCAAGCAGCCTCTCATGGATTTGCTATTGTTTCTATTCCTTAAGTGAAAGACAATTTGCCATATGCAAATTTACTGTTTTTTTTTTACATTTTCTTAACAGCGTACGTCCAATCAGTTTATGGGATTATTTATTATTTATTCATAGGGTCCTTGAGGTAAAAGAGTCATCTTCTAACAAACTCTTCAGAAGCTCTTTTTGTATATCAGTAAAATCATATGAGGATTTTTTTCTTTTCATTTAAAATGTATGGAATAAGTAATATATATGACACAAGCAACTAAAATTCTCATTGAATTAAAAAAAAAAAAAGATTTTTGGATTCCTCTTTTCTGTGGTTGTATTTCATGGATTCGCGTATATAATACTGTTGACGGAAATCAAGTTTTATCTAGGTAGACCTGAATGTTTATTCACTTGAAAATGACAGCTTTTTCTATATTTTAACTCTCATTTTAGAAGTTTGTTTGCCATGTTCTACTTTGTATTATGTCTTCATCATCCTATAAAGTTTGGTTTTTGGAGAATATTGAAGAACAGAATATATAGAGATATATTCTGAGTATTCAGAATAGAAATGACTTCATAATATTTTTTCATACATAAGTTTACTTGTGCTCATTGAGGAACATTTTTTTTTCTTATCCATATCCAAATCTGGAAAGTATGGATAAAACTGTATTGTACAAAGAGTGCTCTAGCTTTTTGCTTCTTTCTGCTCCTGAAAGCAAAAAGTCATATTCCCATAGCATTTCAATAGCCTTTTTTGGATGCAAAATACATTAATAATGATCCAGCCCTGCCTGTGCTCATCTTGGTGCTAACTGGGATCATAGTGGGTTTTCTGAGCATGGAGGTGTAGAATATAAATCTAAAGCATTTGGTAACCATCTCATATAACCCTTTGGCTAACTTTTCAGTTTGGAATCTTTTACCTGTCTTCTCCTTCTGGAAATTATTTTTCTGGGGGTTAGCAACCGTCTTTGAATATCGTATCAAAATGGAATCATAGTCAATTTATATTCATTTGTTATTGTGTTAGCAGTATTCAATAGCTTAAGTTGTTCTTTTTTTCCTGTGGCATTTCCTCTGATGAATTTAAAGAGTACAATTAGGTCTAAACATTAGCTTTTCATGTGAAAAAAGCGAGGTACATCTTACTCTTTTTATGTAAACAAGGTTATCTTTGTTAGTGACGATCCTCTGCATCAGTTTGGGTTCACCTTCCTTGAACACAACTCATTGAAAGTGCATAGAGTACTTCAGTTTGAACACGGCTTTATGCAGTGATGGGAGTATCATCTCCTGTTCCTCCATGACTGACTTGATTTACCTTTTCTGATGCATTCTGACATTGTATCTCGGTTTTCTAGCATCAATAAAATTCATTAGCTCATTCTTGCTTTTTGTGCCAGTGCTAAATAAGTTTAGTCTTCGAGACAATCCTTTAGTCACACTGCAAGAAAATTCTTTAAGATTCAAGGTTTTTCTCTTCAGCAATATTTACTGTGGTCTCTACTCTAGCCTACTTTTGCACATTATAACTTTTACCAGTTTACAGTAGTTATCCCTTAATTCATCAATGTTCACAGAGAAGATAAAAATACTATTTCAAATCTGTCATATTAAACTAATACATGTATCTACATATATGAGAGACAGAAGTAATGCAATACACTCATGTTTCTTGAAATGTAAATTTAGTTTACAAAATGTGTTTTTACTTGTTCAATCTAAGTGTCAAGTCTAATCTGATTTAATAAAAATACAGCTGTCTATGTTATCTTTTGAGGAGTAAAATTGAAGCTATTGCTAATATTTTGACTTCATTTGCAGGACATGCACTTGTTTAGTCTTTAACAGGCAGTATATAAGTGATTGTGTTATGCATGTCGAATGCCTTGTTCTGCCTAAATTGATTGACTGGTATATCACATGAAGTTCTTCATAGTCAAGGATGAATTGCAGGTGGAAAAGGCTCTGACACAAATGAGAAGGATGACTTATTTTACACCAACAGCAGAGACTTGGTAGATGGAACATATTTCTTCATTTTGCAAACAAAATAACTGAGCCTAATAAAAATATGTTGACCATTTCAACTCAGAAATAGATTAAGAAAGATTTTTTTTTTTCTTGATGGTCCTCAGAATACTCTCAATGGTCCAGAAGAGGTTCTTCAGAAAACATTCCAAACAACAATTTTATGTATATTATTTCTGTAAGACAATAGCTGTCATACCTGCATTCTACTTCCTGAAAGGATACAAAGATGCAGTAGAATCTTACTAAAAGCTCATGCTAACATATTGCTTTCTTTTCCCTGTATTATCAACTTGTTACTCTCATATATTCTCCATTTACTCTGCCTATTTTTAATTTCTCACCTACTCAAGTGAACACTTTCTACCATATACCGAGAAGAGTGTGATCTGTTCACATTCAGCACCATGAGAAGGACCTGTGCTTAGAAAATGATATGCTTGAGTGAGTCCAACAGAGCTAAAAAATATTGCTCTGGATACCACTGTGGGGGGATGCAACTAATGAAATCTACAGATAGTGCTGAGATGCTCTGCTAGTCTTCTTTATAGTTGGCATCTTTCAAGTGAATGTTAGGGCTCTGAGGGCAGCAATTTCCCTGACCATTCTCCCCTCAAGTCTGACTGACCTCCAGGGCCAAATCTCTCCAAGTCCTTTATCCATTTCACTGCCCTGGCTTTGTATGCCCTGAAATAATCCTTAATTCCCTAAAATGGTGTTAGATAGAAAATAATACTGAGCCTACAACCCCAAAAAAATAAAAATAAAGAAAAATCTAAAAAAAAATACCTACAGAAATGGAATCAGTGCTCAACTTCTAAATAAATATGGGCTTTCCAGACTGCACAATTGACTCCATTTTTTTAACCTCAAGAGATCTTTATCCTATACTTCTGCTCTATGCACTATCCAAATCATGACTTAATGGAGCTGAATTGCTCATATCACATTCTTCTCATACCAAGGGAAATATATACTGCTCACTGGAGCATCTGTTAGAAAGCAGTCCAGTACTGAAAAGCTTTGATTTGCTTCTCCGGGGCAGGATGGTGGTAGCTTTTTAACTGGTATTTTTCACAGTGCCTTGTGGCATGGAATGTCACACTTTTCCTAGAATAAATCCTGAGGTAACAGCAAAAAACAACTACTTCGACTCTTAGGCTTGGTGGTGTCACAGCAGAAAATGAACAGTATTGTTATCCTTTCCAAAAAAAAAAAAAAAAAAAAACACAAATGGAAGCATGATGCTTAAATTCAAGGAAGAGTTAATGACTTATGACTCAGATATGGAAAAAAGACATGGAACATTTTTGATACCTCTATTAATGCCACAGCAGAAGCACTTAAGTATATATTCAGTTTTGTCTATTGTTTTCCAGAAAGATACATCAAGAGATACTGAGAATATGAGTTAAAGTAAACATGGAAACAATCAGAGGTATGAAAAAACATGGTTAATGAGAAAAGCTTAAAGAAACTGAATTGCCTAATCCTTTTTTTTTTTGTAAAAAAAAAGCAAAAGGAAAAAGAAAAAAGAGAGTGAGTGAGAGAACAACAAAGAATATGATTAAAGTCTTAATTTTTAAATATAACTTACTGAATAAAAAGATATCGTGACCGCATTACGCCTTCATGTATTTTCAACTAAAACATTAAGTCCTGTGTTTTTAGAATAAAATGTTCAGCAGCCTATAATCAGGAAAATATTCTCCATGTTTTTTTTCAGTTTATCCAAAATGGGTTTCCTGATTTCAATACAGATCTGGCAGATAGTTCATTACATACAGTTTTACTGTTATCAGTTTGAATAGGTTAAAATGAAAAGTCTGGACAGCAAGAGAGAGAAAGTGAGTGAGGACAATCCACACTTACCATTGCTGCACTAGTAGACAAAGGACTGTGCAAAAAGCAAGCAGCACCGAATCATCTAGAATCTAGGTGCTAAATTTCCACCTGTCACGGAATGAGTGGGGGCGGTGAATGATACAATACACTTCACTCATGAAAGAAGTAGTAATAGGTTTTATTGATATGCACAATGATTTCAAGAGATTCTATGGCAAGGTCATTTATTACTTTACTGTGCCATTTACTGCATGGAGGTCCAGATAATACATAGAATTATCTTGTAGACCTTTCGTTTGGGTTATGAGGTTCAAATTGGGTCCCCTTGCTTTCCAAACTCCTTCTGAGAGGAGTCTGCGTGCGGCTGGATCAGTCCTAGTCCCAGACCTGGTCAACAGTTTACGACTAAGGGGTTCTGTGCATAGTTATACCAGTAAAGTTTACAAGTTCAAAAAGAGAGTGTACTATAGTCACTTACCACAAATCTGTTGTGGTAAGGATCTCTCAACCCCAAAGAGAATCCTTGAGAGGCATCCCTGCTCAAAGGGAGATCCGGGTGTGCAGCTCGCTGCTATGCAAGGAGAGCTTGGTGGGCTCTCGGGCCGTCCCTATATTTATGGGATAAGGGATAAGGAATGACTTATAGTCATTCTTTCATTTCAGAAATGACTGTTGGCTGGTGTATGCACAATTAGCCTTATCTCCCTGTCAGGATGCAGCCATCAGGACTGTTATTGATGATTAGCGTCTGAGTGCAGGAAGAAATCACGGGGGCACCTACCAGGATCAGATAATGTCACTGGTGGTTAACACCTGAATAGGGCTACTTGTGAAATATCAGGTTGAGCTGGGGAAGGAGAACATCTGTCACAGTCTACCTCATGACTATAGTCAATTCATCTTATCTCAGAGCGTGATGCTACAGTCACCTCTTGCTTCTACCATAAAGAGTGAATTGATATTTTTGCACTTACAGGTCCATGGCAAGTGAACACTTTTAGCATAAAGTAGTGCTGTTATGTACTAATGTATACATTTTGGGTGACTGAATTTGAGTAATTTGTTTTGCCATATACCAAACCTTTATATATAATAGGATTATAAGCAATAGACCTAATAACGCTACAGTCAGTAAAATCAGAATTGGATGAAGCATGAGATGAAAAATTTTTGATGCTGTTGGTGACCATTCAAGAAAGGTTTCCCACCAATGGTGTTCTTCATCCCTTTTCACATTTTCCAGAATATATTGTATTTTTTCTGTGTCATGATGAACAGTGATTAGGGTCCTTTGTCCTTTGTCCATTTTCCTGGATGCATTTCAGTAGTTAATACACGTTATAGTAGTTTTTTCACCAACGTAAGGTTCATTCCGATGAGGGCAGGCATTAGAATTAATTCCCATGCTTCCAGTATACTTAACACAGATTTGTGACCATGGCCGCCCTGGGGTTCTTCGAGCACAGGTCAGAAGGTAACATTGCCAGTGTTTGGAATAGCAACATGAATACAGCATTTCCATCTGCCATCCTGCACGCTTCTGCAAGAGAAAATAGAAACTTGTTTTGGTGGGGTGAGGCCGAACAGGTTACCCCATTTAAAAAGAAGGAAAGACACATTGTGCACTAATTTTATGTTTTGCACCATTGCTATCAATAGCTTCCCAGGCAAGTGGGCCATGAGGTTTAGTTAGAGTAATAGGCACAGTACCAATGGATGGTAAATTGACTATCACAGGTTGTCCTGGCTGTAATGTTGTTGGACATTCTCTTTTGCCTGTAGGTTGAACACTAAGCTCAGTTTTCACAAAGATACTCAGCTTACAGGGCTTCCAGTAGGCCCATAACGATTATTTAATTGCCAGAGTACTTTGGGAAGTTGGTTGTCCCCTTGAGGCTTGTGTGGGTTGTGACTCTTTTTTAACAAGCCATTGGCTCTTTCTACCATCCCATTTGATTGGGGATAATATGGGGTGTGAAATACCCACTGAATTCCTTCTTGCTTTGCCCAATCCTGCACTTCTTTACATGAGAAATGTGAGTCATTATCACTTTGGATAATATCAGGAGTAGGTAGATGTGAGAACCAAGACAATAGTCCTTGAACCATACTCTTATTGGTTTTCCTAAGCTTAGTTGCCATAAGTAAGCCAGAGATCACTTCCACTACTGTGAGGATGTATTGATATACTGCAGAGGATTTGAATGGTCCAATATAATTAATTTACCATGTAGACCACAAAGTTTTTCCCTCATTGATATGTAGAGGTGGAACTTTAGCAGGATTATCTGCTTGCAACCTTAATCTGCACTGGGCACATTTTGTGAGAATAGTTTCACAAGTTTTCCTCTTTATGGGCCAGCATCTACTCTGTGTAGCAAAGTGCTTCCTTACTTGTGTGACCTAGGTTTTTATGCCATTCTCCCAACCGATACCACTCTGGATTGAAGGCGGTTTTTCTAATTTTAGTCAACTCATCTACCTTTTGATTCCACTTTGTGGCTGGTTGATTATACTTAGCATGAGCTTTTACCCATCCCATTTTACCATTAATAAGGAGTGGTGTCCTCAGAATTAGTGAAGGTTTAAAAGTCTTTTTTTTTAGTGCTAATAGGTCTGTGTTTACAGGTATCTACAATTTGAAAACCCTAGTATGTCCTTCAGATAACTTTATACTTTCTGCAACTCCTGTTAGGTAGGCATTATTTTCTGATAGTGGGTTTTTGTGCAATACCTTCTGGGGGGAGCAGCCCCCTTTAGGATTGCTTCTAGTTATTAAATGGTCCTCTAGTTTGCACAAGTTGTCCTTGATGTATTTTCTCAACTTGTTTAACTACTTGGACTAAGGATAAAAGTCCTCTTTCCCATTCAGAATATTGTAGTTCTGTTTTCTTAAAATGTAGCCGAGCTAAACAATACAGGTCTTTTTGGTCCATCAGGACCAGTCTGGAACAGGTTACAGTAAGTAACATGTTCAGCAAAACTCCATTCAGCTATAATAGGGTCATGGGGGTGTACTGGTCCCAGTGACTAAAATGTTTTAAATTCTTCAGTCAGAGTTTGACTGCCTCTTTATGTTCTAATTCCCACTTCCAAGGTTTGCCTTTCCTTAAGAGTAAATATAATGGATGGGCAATAATAGAAAATCCAGGTACATGCATTCTCCAATATCCTAAAGTTCCCATCAATTGTAATTCTTTCCTTGACTGGGACATTTGCAGCTCTTCATTTTTTCTTAAGCTGGAATCACTGCACTGCACAGCTATCCAACAAGTACCTAAGAATTTTACTTCTTTGCTTGGTCCCTGATATTTTTCAGGTGGTACTTCAATGTCAGCTTCAAGTAGGATTTGCCATACTACTGTGGCTACTCTCCCAACCTTTTCAGGAGAATCACCCCAATTAGGATGTCATCTATGTGTTGGTACAATTTCATGTCCTGAGGAAGGGAGACTATCTGCAAAAGTTCAGCCAGCGCACCATGTGCAATCATAAGTGAATGTTTGTACCCTTGTGGGAGTTGATTGAATGTGTATTGCGTGCCTGTAGGGAGATGCAGGTTTGGTTTTGGGATGCTTCTGTATGAACAGGGTTGTACAGGGGGGTATTATTGTCCTCCCTGTGACCCCGGACCTGGAGCATGCTCAGTCAGGCTAGGAGGCTTGACTGAGCAACTCATCACAGGCAACTGGAATGATCCAGAAGCCCAAAAGTTGGGGCTGGAGCTCCTGGAGGTGGGGGCCGGAGCATTCTGCCCCGGCCGACTGACCGCCCACCTCCGGAGCTCCACCGACCACCGGGGTCCCATAATTAGCAAATGTCCAATCCCTTACCTCGCTCCTCCCTTTCTCCTTCCCCTTACCTATGTTCTTCCCTAATAAAGTTGGTGGTTGACCCTGGCTCCTGTGGAGTTGTTATTGTCAGCTCTCTGGGCTGGACCCTCATTCCAGGCAGCTTGCCCCAATTGACCTTCCTAACCTGATGCGGACCTGGGCTGGGGTGACATCACGAGCCGCTTCTCCCTCAGCGGACACCGGGCTAGGGGGGGCGGTAAGACCGGGCTCCCCGCCAGGGTAGCCGGAGGTGTCTGGGTGGTGTGACACGCCGGTTTACAGATCACGTGGAGTGGCAGGCCTTAGAAGGCCTAAGGCCTATGGGCCCCGGCCTAGACCAGCCAGACAGGGAGCCCGGCGCTGCGACACATGCCATTTCACATGAAAGCAAATTTCTCCCTATCCTCTTTTTATAAGGGAACCATGAAAGACATGTCCTTTACATCCAGTGTTGCTATCCATGGATGTGCAGCTGTTTGTAAGGTAGCCATTAAGTTTGCGACATTTGGTATAGCAGTTGTTGTGGGGCAGTATTAGCATTCAGGCGTTGAAAATCAATTGTCAGTCGCCACCTCCTATCTGATATCAGAACTGACCAGATGATAGGTGAGTTATATGGGGAGTGGGTTCTGGAGACTAATCTGTTGCTTCTCCAAGTCAGCTATGACTTCAGAGATGCCATTCTATGCCACAGCAGAAATTGGGTATTGCAGTACATTAATAATTTTTGAATCAGGGAGTGCAGAGGCCGTGCGAAGTACATGCACTGTAGCCTCCCAATTTCTACTTGGGTTGGAGTAGATGTTTGATCCAAACGACCACACACTGCTATCTGGTAGATGCCAGGTTCATCCATTTAAAACATCAAAGTCTAAGATATTTTCGTTGTAGTCTTTAACTGCAAAGAGAGTAGTCAACACGTGCCTCTTACCTTGGAGCCATAGATTAACCTTGGCAATTTGGCACACAACACTTGATCCATTCACACCAGTAGTTGTAACGATTTGCTGACCAGGTCACACATGCAGCTTTTTAGCATTCTGTTGTGTTAATATTGAGAACTGTGCTCCTGTATCTATTAAAAACTTTACTAATTGTTGCTGAAGAGCAACAGAAATTAGGATATATGGGCCATTATCACTTATCCACTGAGAAGCCTCCACTTGCCAGACAGGTAGGCACAATTGTCCCCCTGGCATTACTCGTTTTTTGAACTCATTTCTTGCAATTCTTCTCTATGGTGAGAGAAGGGATTGTTTCCTTTTCCAGGATCTAGCACTGGAGGAGTTGATGTACACTCTTTCCTTTTGCCATTACCTCATTTCTGGAATGCTTCAACTAGATTGAGAATTATGTCTGTGGGTTGTCCATGTATAGCAGGTCTTGGGATGTCTAAAGCCAGAGCTTTTCTCCATAATTCATTCCTACATTTCCTAAATTCAGTCTGCGAGGGTTGCTACTCTTTCCTTTTGAGCTTGATTTCAGTTCCCTGTTTTACTGGTCTCACTCTGTGATCTTCACTTCAAAGTTTAGAGTTTGCCTTGCTAGTAGGATCACACCAACCCGTCTCCCAGCTGTAATTAACTATGCTGTGCGTTAGCTCAGCACAGGTGGGGAGCTACCGATGGGTGTTGTTAATGTCTAAGTTGAGGAAGAAATGAGGGAGACAACTACTAGGATCAGATAATGTCACTGGTGGTTAATACCTGAATTCATACCAAGGTAGGTGCCAAGATAGTATGTACAATAAATGAAAAAGTTTATGAGCCACTGTAAAGAGAGGTGGAGACCATCAAAAAAAAAACAAAAACTAACCAAAAAAGCAAACTTATAGGGAGAAGTGCTATAATATTATATAAAAAATGGAATTTGGTTGCCAAATTTATGGTTATTAAATTATATTAATCTAAATATGATTGCCAAGAGAACCTTTCAAGGGACACAAGATGAATGCCTGCCTGCCAAGAATAAGGAGCTTCTAAGCATGCTCAGAAGCATAAATATACATGTGTAGAGGGTTAGGATGTCCAGGAGATCTTTCTGGAAATCTTTGCTATCTGAGTTCTGACAAAATCAAAATTTTAAAATGCCTTTTATTTTGCCATAGCAATAACATACCCGACAAAGGAATAAATGCTTCCTAATTAGGCATCTGCCTGGTGTTTTTTGTTTGTTTATTTGCTTGCTTGCATGTTTTCTTTTCTTCTGTTATGCATTAATTTTAGCTTTAAATTCTTATCACAGTAATGATAGTGGTAGAAAGAATACGCTTGATCGGTTGTCTGAGACAGAACTTTACTTTTCTACTGCAACAGTAACATTTTTACTTTAAGTAACTAATACAAGGAAGTGAAGGAAAATATTTTTATTCTACCAGTAGAATTCTTATTCCTCCAGTATTATGTATAAATATATACTATTTTTATACCATCATTTGCCTTTACATTGAGCCTAAAATCTATTTACAATTGCAAAGATAGTCTGTAAAGTTATAAGACTATTAATAGCTATTCAATGCAATATCTCAATGGCTCAGCAGAGTTCTGGAGTACTCCTTTTGTAACTGATGTGAGGATTATGGAAGATGTTTGCAGCAAAATGTCCTGTCATATCACAAGCTCAGGAACACTGATTGCTGAGCAGCTATCAGTTGCTCCAACATCTGTGGAGGGATTGAATTGCGGAGCTGCTGCTCCAGGATCAGACAAAGGTATCTCAATGCCGCATGCCTCTACCCTGGGATGTGCTACGAGTCCTGTAGCCACTACTGAAGAACTCATACACTTCATTTGTATCCACTCGAGGTTTTGGAAGTCAGAAGTTCAGCTTTAACGTGACTTTTTGCTCTGGAGAGACAACAAAGAATATGACAGGAGGAATGGATGCAGGTTAGATGGCTGAGATGGTAAAAAAATACTCAGATGGCTAAGATGGTAAAAATACCCGATGAAAGACCAGGCAGAAAGGAGCACAGAGGTAACAAGTGACATGGAGGCTGAAAAAATAACAATGGATAATGATAATCTACAAGGTAAAGCATCTTCTCTAGTGTATGCAAACTGCTGCAACTAAACAAATGTTTGTGTCTCCCATTAAAAGCACTGAAGCTTTTCTTCATGCAAACATGCTTTTGAAAGGTTATTTAGTAGCTGTAGCAGAAAGAAAAAACAAAAAAAAAATAAGGCATTTCCTATTTATATCTGTCTAGAAAATGGGAACAATGTAGTCGTTACTTATATTTTTTTTTTCTTTTTTTTCTTGTAGAGACCTGGTGGAGTTGCACACTGAGATATTTTGAATTGAGTGTATCATCTACTCAATACATACACTGAAACAAGTAAATATATAGAGTCTGACCCTTGATTACCTTTGTGTTGAACAGCATGTAAAGTGTCATTTCTCAGGAAATTATGCTGTTGCCTGACAATGTTTGTGCTTGGCATTCAATATTCTAATGTATTCAGTTATCAATACTTGGGATTTTGTTTGTTTGTTTGTTTTTGTCTGTGTGAATTGATACAACTTCAAACCACACCACCACTGCAGGATGGATCAGCTGAGGCATTTGAGCTAGAACTCGCTGGTGAGTATGAGCCTCACCAAAGCTATGACAAATCCTCAGATCTGAAACTTGCTCCTCTTCTTCTCCCCACAGAATTTTTGATTAAGTCCTGTCAGCTGTAAAATGATGAATATGTATGTACTCTTAAAAGAAATGAGGCATGATACCTATCATCAGTCTAATGGGCTGGCAGTATTATTCTCTGAAGGAATTCAACATCGAGAAGCACAAAATTCAGTTTTCCATCCTTCATCCTTTCCATCTCTGTTTCGCCCTCCAGCAAAAATGAGTGTCAAATGAAAGCCCTTCTGTATGAAATATATGGAAAATACATAACTTATCTAAACTGCACAGATACAAATATACCTACCAATGCTCACATACTAAGTTTCTTATCCACAAAAACAGTAAAAACTATACATATACGTTACTCAGTGTTGCTTATGGTTACATATATAAATACGTATAAATGTATAAATGTTACATGTATAAATGTATATTAATTTCAAACATAAATTACAGTTTTTGACTGCAAAAAAGTATTTTCCCCTCACTATTCCATTTTCAGGTAATGATAAAAAAATCTGTTGTACATTAAGCTGAATATTTCCAATTTCATAGTAATTCCATGAAAGTTGTAACTTATTAAGGAGCAGATGATGAGTCCCTGACTAACAATTCCTACACATGAGCTTGTACTTAATGATTTCACTTATACTACTTATGCAAGTAACTCTTTATCAAGGTTCTGCAATGTGACACTAAAATATCCAATGATTCAGTCCTTTGAAGGCTTAAATATGAATAAATACTTAGTAAGTAGTCTCACTGACACCAGTATTGAATGCTCATGTGAGCAAATCTTGGTATGACTAAATATTGCATACATAGAAGTATTACTAGCATTCTTGTTAAATAACTGCCTGAAATATTTACATATTTAACCTGTAACTATTAACATGTGATAGCTGGATTTATCTTACATGCTCATTAAATAAAGTTAGTACCTGGCTTAGATAACTATCCTAATAAACTTTATTTCCTATTTCCTATTTTCCTTTATTTCCTATTATGATAATAATAATAATAACAACACTAAAATATCTTTAGAAATGAAGTGGAAGAAGCAAGTACACACTGGGTTTAGGAAGATTAACCACAGAATAGTTTCTGATAGTTCCTGATCCAGTTAACTTCCAGATTCAGGAAGAAATACTCTCTATAATTGAAGAAACACTTCCCATCATTGAATATGACCTAAAATGATGTCCTGGAAAGCTGGAAAGACATTTTAGAAGTAGCTCTGAAAGGTGCTCTAGGGCACTTCTGCTGTAATATGACTAAAACATTAGAACGGCTGAGGGAACATGGGAGGTACAAAAGATGTATATTATATCTGATTTCACAAAGCTATTAATGGAAAATGAATGACTTCGGTAAAATCTCAGTGCATTATGATTTATTCAGTTAATTAACCCTGTAATGACAATAAAGCTAATAAAATACAAGTCCATGCTGAAGTAACTCTTAAGAGTCATTTAGACCCTGGGATTTTAAAATCTTTTCCATTTCACCTCTGATTTATTCTAAATCTAATTTTTCAGCATGCTTGTATCCTACCTGCAAAATAATTTTTTTCAATGACTGATGTTTCGATATCCTTTTCTATATAAGTAGGCTGATGCTTGTGGAACTCTTATTATTTACGTGTTGCTTTTTTTTTTCTTTCTAGTAATTCTACTTGTCATATGTATATAGATATATAGAATGAGATAAAGTATTCTGTCCAATTAATTTTTTTGACTGACCTTATTCAGCATTGCGTCAGTTCCAATATAATAAACTGATTGCAAAAGTTATTAATAGAGAATCTTAAAGAGATTCTCTCTCGGCCCAGGAAGATTCAGATGGTCACTTTACCCGTCAGACAGACTAATCTATCTATAATTTTCAATGTTTTGTTGAACCTTCTTCATGCAGAGCACAGAGTTTAGCCCAAGACATATGCTCTTTAAACATAGCTCATATATTTCAGAAATTGGAAGAGGCAAAGAAAAACCTGAAAGAACTGAAGGAGCTAAAATATTAAGCCAGGACTTTTCTGGCATTCAACTAATAGGTATAGCTTTCTTTTTTTTTCTCTCTCCTTAAGAAACAAAAACATGCAGAGATGTTACCAAACATTGGCCTCATTTAAAAATAGAAAGATACAATTCCAATTTGTACATTTCAAATTAATTTTCTAATTCAATACACACATTTATGGTTGTCAATGCACTTTTTCATAATGGAAATATAATCTTGATCAGAGTAAAACTAAAATAATATATCAGAGTAAAACTAAAAATAATATAAGCAATTCTCTCTCCTTTTCTGACACTTGCTGTGCCAACAGAAACAAAAAATAGGACTCCTATCTATTATATATTATTGATACTAGATTGAAAATTCCCATAGAAAGGCTGTGTAAGGTCTCATAAACAGGAGCTTTCATCTGTGAGTTATAAATACTTCTGCATATTGCAGTGTTCTGGAGTTTTACCCATTACCTTTTTATTGCCATTGAAACACACCCTAAAAACAATGGAATACACAGGTTCTAATCACCTTCCTAAGATATGATAAAATTGGTTCCTTTTAATGTACATTTAATCAGAAAATTAGTCTTGCTATTTGATAATATCAATTGTAGAATTTTTTTTTTTATATATTTGTCACATTTAAAAGGAGTGTATACATTTGGCTTTGAGGTTGAATCTAGAGAAAATGAAAAAAACAAACACTCATGGCCCCCCTGCCCTCTCATCCATTCTAGCACCACCAGCAAGGCAAAATAATGTATAGTTTCAATTATCTAGGAGAAAAAAAAAAAGTAGTTGGAGGGAAATATGCCAGACAAGACCAGGAATCAATTTATTTAGTTAACTTTAAAAATAAAAAGACCTAATAGCATTCTCATGTTTTTAAACAGGACTAGTAATAATATACTTGTGTTATTAGTTCCAAAGAATAATATGTACTCACCTTAAATTGGTCCAATATTTCAGACAAAAATACAGTGAAAAGGGTCCAGCTGTTCTTGTTCTTTTTTACCAGGCTTTTGTGATGTGCCAGAATGTCCTATTTTATGTCTGATTGCCATTCAGAAGAGCAGATTTTGTGTTTATCAATCAGACCTATAGAGTTGTCTCAAAGTACTCTAAAGCAGCAATTTAGTGATAGAATAGAGTCCTCTCTCACTGTGCTACGTAGCACTTCAGACCATATTGACTTAATTCCCCACTGATTATAGTGGGAACAGAGGAATGAAACTGATGTTTTCTCCTGATGTTGGCTAAATATCCCCATTTTTGTTCATCTCAGCTCCATTTAAACACAAAATCACATTTTTATATTCCTATATTATAGCCTTTCTTTTTATATTTATACCATATATAGGGGAGAATTGTTTGAGTAGGAGCAAGGAAACACAACAAGGAACAGCTAGAAAGCTTTGTCAAGACTCATATCTCTTTTGACTTACTGTTTTCAACTGATTTGTCTGAGAACAAATTCTTATTAAAAGCTCATTCCAGAGCCGAGGGAAAAGTTCAATGTCCAAATAATACTCAGTATCTCTGTACTGTATCATATTTTCAGCATACCATGGTTGTAGATGGCAGGATTACAAGACAAAGTCAATTCCATCTTTGCTATTCCAGTGTGCTTGCGTGCTCTGTTATTCTGAAAGTGCCAACCTTAGACATCAGTCTACAGTAAAATGTACTTACGTTTGAAACAATGTGATTTCATTTTGTCCTTTTGCTTTTCTTTCTCAGACTTCCCTCATCTCTTGACTACAGCTAACTCAGTAAAATGTTCAACATTAACAGATGCAGGTGAGAGGAAAATGTTCAAGTGTAGGGAGTTTTAATAAGATCTAAAAGCTCCATTAAAAATAATGGTGACCTTTTGTTAACACCGAACTTGTGCATGCGCAATCGGGTTTTGTACAGGGGGGTCCCAATGCCCCCTGTGCGCCCCTAGAGGCCTGGCGCATGCTCAGTCAGGCCTACGGGCCTGACTGAGCAGTGCCCAGAGCCTTCCAGAAGGCTCTGGAATCCCGAAGGTGGGGGCCAGGGGCATCTGCCCCTGGAGGACCAACTGCCCACCAATGGAACTGGGCCAATAGGCTAACACCACCAACTTTGCATATGCCCAATCACCTCCCTAGTTTCCTTCTCCCCTCCCCTTTTTTAAAATCTATATAAGTTGATGTACACTTTAATAAAGTAGCCCCCATTTCTTCTCTCTTTATTTGTTCTGGTTGTTATTTTGAAGCGCTTCACTCTTGGTTTGTTATGGTCGATCCAGCTCCTCTAGGAGGAGACATACTGGAGGGCCGTAATTTATTGCGCCTCAGAGCACCTCCTGCGGCAGGACCCTGAGACCTCAGGCCTACTTACTAGCGGCAGCCGTTCCCCTTCTGCTGGCGTCGGGAGTGGTAAGGGGGAGCCTTGCCCCTGGGGTGGAAGGGAGGATACTTACCCTCCTGGTCGGGGAAAACCAGCACGCAGCCTCATAATTCCCTCGCGGGGTTCCACGGCACTGCGTGAGGGGAGGGCCCTACTCGGGTGGCGGAGATCGCTGAATGAGGCACCGTCACCGCACAGATTCGCCGAACGAGGCAGTGCAGAGTGGGCCGCCCGCTTCACAGGGAATGCAGAACGACGCGCTGTGGGGTGGGCCTGATTAATAAAGATCTGAGAGGAGTAGCAGGATGCGCAGGCGGGATCCGCGCGGTCTCCGCAATTGTATCGGGACAACCACCTCCCGATATTCAAGCACTTCTTGGATGTCCACAAATATCAAAAGAATGTGTTTTCAGAGCAAAATAATTTCTTTGTGGGCTGCCAGAGTGCAGCACATCTAGTCTGCCTTCTGATTCTTCTTTTGCCGTTACATTATATGCTAATGCTAAAGTCAGGAGGCCCACTCCTGCATATTAATACTTATAGGAGTATTTATTAAATGTAGAAATCAGTCAAGCAGCTAACTTCATAATAATTTCTTACTGGACACAGAATTACTTCAAAATTAAAGCTCTCTAGGGATGGCAGCCAGGTATGCAGAATGAAGCTGAATTTATAGACAGTAGACCAAATACTGTTTGGAAAAAGGAGAGAATGACTTACATTATTATTTGCCACTATAAAAAATGATTAAAATGAATGAGATCAAAGACGTGTAGAGTACATAGCTCTAAGAGTCAGTAACACTAACTGCTGAGAGAAAGATACAAGAATAAAATGTAGTAGTATCTTTCTCATGCCATTCCAGGCATGGCTACATCCATCAGAAGTTTAGGAATTTCCTGAGAAAAGATCTTATTACAGGGTTTATAATCACATAGAAACTGTCCACTGATATGATCAAATACATTTTCAAAATTCAGTAATATTTTTGGGGTCTCTTTTACCTGTCTGTCCCTCTCTTGATTACATTAAAAGGTGTGATACCTTAACTGTGGGACCTGAACACAATAGAGGAAGCACATCTCAAAATTAACATAAGTTTAAGGCAGTATCTGATTCAGATACCTACCTCTACGAGTAGTTTATCACAATGAGAACACACAGTATCAGAGTATTTATTACACAATTTTGTATTATTATTGTTTGGATAGCTCTTAAGATAATACTTGCATTGAGAAATCATATATAGTTAGGAACTCCCTTTATGAGAGCTCATCACTTCCATGATACTACAGAAGTACTTACAGCTGATGAGTCTTACAAAGACTGCTTTGAGTAGTTTGAGAAGAAAAACAGTTTTAAAGTACTTGTGGCTTCTTTTGTTCTTTAGTGTAGTCTTATCTCTACTTGTACAACATGTGCTCATATTGGATCAACATACTATTTAATTACTCATTCAAGGATAGTGATCTTTTTAAAATATATCTACAGAAATTTATAGATGTATATGACCTCTCTCTGTACTGCAGGTTGATCGTGTTTAAGGTGCTTTGGAAACCGCACAACTGTATTAAAATAGCCCTAAACAAATGGTAATAAAACTGTCATCTAGTAAGAGTGGGGTTATAGAGATGCCACACTTCTGGAAACATTCAAAACATTTGTCTTTAAGTATCCTTGTTTTTCTCTCTTTTTTTTTTTCTCTTTTGTTCTCAAAGAAAGGGATTATTACTTAACATTTGCAACAGTTTAACTCCATTGTTCATTATACTGGTAACATTCAAAAATTCAGGCTTCACTCAGTGTTTCAGAACATAAAGATTTACAAAGGTCTCTGTAAAAGTATGTGTATGGAACCTAAAATGATCAAGAGAAGAGTAAGAGTTTTTATTTTATTTTATTTTATTTTATTTTATTTTATTTTATTTTATTTTATTTTATTTTACTTATATTTACTTTAATTTAATTTAATTTAATTATATTAAAATGTATTTATTAAATTAACTTTTTATATAATAATATAAAAAAGTCAAATCACTATATTTAGTGAATGCTGTAAATAGGCTGGTAGTACCAGCAACAGAGATAGTAGTCAAATATAAGCTTAAATTCCATCTTCTCTCATTCTCTTGAGCTTGAAGCACTTGATTTAAAAAAAAAATAGATATGAAAGGGAATATTCTCAAATTAATCGGACAGATATGAATACTCAGTTGGTTTGAAGCTAATGCTGTAAGGGTCAGTGTTCCTATTTAGAATGGAAATGTCTTTTTTTTTGGCCACTCTCATCTGCCCTTTGCCAATCTATCTGCCTTTACCAGGCAGAAGGATTGTATTGCAACCGTGTTATGTAGCTTTCAAGGAGAGATTTTGTTTTACTTTAGGAGCAAGCTGGTATCAGAAATGCAGATACAAACCACATAGCCATTCATCTTTAAAACTTATGTCAAAAGAAATAGCAGGTTGCAGAGAAACTATAACTGCAGGAGACAGACAGATTTTCTTTCACTGTAATCTTTTTGGAAGAGATCGTATCTGAAACTTGTACTTTTTCTCTGTCACTGCCTGGCAGAGCAGAAGTACTTTGCAGCCAGAAGGATGCCAAATATCTTTAATGCTTCCTCTTTAACTCACTGTAAAGCTGGTGAGCAAGTAAATCTCTGCTGGATGATTTCACAGCTCAGCATGAGCATTATGTGAAAAAGCAGAGAAAATGCCATTTTTTTTTTTACGCTACAGACAGAGCAGGGAAAGGAATCTCAAATGGCTAAGTGTAAGGAGTGCTCACCTGCTGATAATTAGAAGACTGAATGGCACTCCAAGGGAATAGTGTGTATGGAAGGAAAGGGAGACAAAAGAGAAAAGGGAAAGAAAGTGTGAAAATATATGTGTCTAAAGAATTTCATATACCTTTAAATGTATATGCAGTATATTTAATGATAATATATGAAGATGTATTTTTAAATTCCAGCATTAGAAAGAGACTGAAAGGTGGTGAGCCATTATGTAGTAATATTATTATAGTGCTTTGTACATAATTTAGTTTGTCTAACTTAATCTTGCAGATCTGACAGGTTGACCACCTTTGATTTTAAAACTTGATACTTTATATGAGATTTACATAATTGAAATCTTATGTTACCAATATTTTCACTTAACTCAAAGTTTAATTCATAAAACTCCCACTTCACATAAGAAGTATGTGATTTCACTGAGGTGGACTGAAGACAAAAGAGCCAATACTGTAGGGTTTATGACATGCAGATTCAGTGTAATCTGGATCAAAACTACTTAGTAAACCAATCTTTTCATAATGGTCTCATACACCATGTACAAGGCAGGTGTACAGGCAGAGTGTGTCTGATGCAGGGTATTTTGTACTAATTCTACAACAACCAGACCGATCTGCACATGTTCAGAAATCTTTCTGTAGGACTTGTGGCAACCTATTCTGCTCTTTGTCCAGAATTTCTGTCAATCACTGCATAAATAGTATGACTGCAAATCAATTGATAATTTATGTTCAAAATATAGGGTTAGATATGGTAAATAAGTATGAAACATGTATAAATATTTCCCCAATAAAGTTTAATTATGTACATGTAGTTAGAAACAAACACCTTCTATGTGTCAATATTGAGAGTAAGAAAAATGAGAGAATCATGAAATCTCTTTGCTACTTGACAATAAATTGAAGCTTATGTTGTAATTAAATTTTGTAATGAGAAGTGTCTAATCTATATTGATTAATGAAACTTTTCTATATGTATTTATTGAAATATTAAAGAAAAGATGAAATATTAATTTTACTAATGATGATATACTTCAGCTTCAATAATCTTCTAATATCAGATGATATGCAAGAGACTTTAACATGTGTTTAAAGATGCAAACCTTTAAAAATTTCATACGTTTATCTTCCGTAACACATTTCCTTCTCCTTCTCGCTGTTTTATAATTCCTGATACAATACTGAAATGAATTTGAAAAAAAAAAAAAAAATTCTGCAAGGAATACTGATGCAGCAGTACACATTTGAGATAGATAGTGAATAATTCGAATCTAATAAAAGCTTTCCTCAGTTTTGTCCAGAATTAGTTCTCTTTCCTTTTAAAAAGAGGGTAAGGCAAGAATAGGCAGTAAAGAAGCAGAAAAATAAGGTCCTAGTCGCTAACTCTAACCATAAAAAGTGGGTCATTGCTTCCTGGATATCAGAACTCCTGCACTATGACTTGCTGACACATCCAGGATAGCATCAATTTTATCTAATTTTAGTTGTCTACCATACAGACATCTACATCTGAGCTAGTTGCCCTGGGCTCTCTTTATTGTCAATGGAGAAAAAGAGGCACTTTTTAGGGAGCAATTCACCTGACCTATTTTTGACATCTACTTTAGGATGAAATAAATCATGCCCTAGAAGTGCCTATTTCTCTTCACGGAGTAAAGAGGAACCTAAAGTGACTAGCTCACCTATAGAGATCTACATTGCAAAGGTCTAAGTTACATGAGAGGAGCCACATCATTTGATTCTGTTCTTTCCTTTCATCAGTAAATGATTACCTTTACAAAAGAAAAGAGCTTTCAAAGTATGATTGAAAACCACCCACTTCAGCATATTCTGCCAATTGGTGCCAAATGCACTGCTCACTAAGTCCTAAACAGGGTTTAAATTATATGGAAAGGAAAACAAGTGAAACCAATGGCTTCTTAACTCCCAGAGGCAGATCCTAATCATGAGGTTTTGAACTAAATGAAAGTGGTATCAAACTTTATTTAACAATCTTCAATCTTTAGTTTCCGTTAGCATGTTACAAACATTATCATTGCTCTTGCTACAAAATCGAAATGCTTTGAAAGCATCTCAATAACGATAAAGCAATATAAGGTGAAGTACTTAATAATTTTGTTCATTTTTATTTTGTACAAATATTCAATATATTAAACTTAAATCTGTGAATAGTTTAGAATGTTAGAAACAACTATTTTGGAAAATAAATGACTAACATTTATTCCCTAGCTCTAATTTTATTTTAGCATGATTGACAGATGTATTTAGTATCCTTTCTCTTCTTTTGAAAAAAAAAAGCATTCCCCCTGAAGTCATAAAACTGGGTAGCACAAATTCTTCTCCATCTTTTTCTCCTCTTTTCCTCTTAGATGAAGAAACTCTTTGTATTTAGATTGTTGTTGCTGTTGTTTGACAATCTGTGTTTCGTTTTATTTATACACCTTCAGATCTTTATTCTGTAATGGAAAGATGTGACAAGAATCCTTTTCATCTTTTATGGACTTTCTGAACTTCCTATTTTTTTTTTTTACCCTTTTTTATTATATTTTATTATTTGCCTATAGATGACTCACTGCTTGACCTATTCTAACATTCAAAAGCCAATCCCTTATTCCTTTAGGTATTGTATTGTAGCTGTTATAGTGGTGAGCAAAATTCATGCTTTATTAGAGAAATACATAGGAATTCTACATGCAAAATAATGTCTAAAAGCTCATTGATATTTCATAAATTAATCCTTCTGAATGGTAGATGGACATTATAATATGAAGAATTCCAAATGGGATTTGCATAGGTAAACCACTCATTCTTTATCATCAAGTAGACTTATGTATCACCCAAGTAATTTTGTATATGCATTTTAGCAATGGCACTAGAAATTAAGAACATTTTCTCTCTGAAGTTTAAAGAAGATGCAAAGTCAGACAGGTACAATATGAACATACTTGAACCTTTTAGTATTCATTTTTGCATATTCATTCACAGAGCAATTATTGTTCAGCCAAATGTTTGCAGGGGGATATGGAGTTGGTAATTGTTTAAATATGCTTGTTTGCTAGACGATATGCATATTCATAACTTGAGTTGCTAGTGTGATTATATTATGTTTATATAAGAGAGAGGAATAAAGGAAAATGCAATCCTAAGCAAAATATATATAGCATATATATATTTATGACGTGGCCCATTTATTATACAGCTTTCAGGTGTGATGTAACTGTGCTAATAAAGTAAATGGTAAATTCTTATTGATTTTAAGGGAGAAAATATTGGTTACGTAAAAAAAAAAAATAAATCCTCATTCTTTATAAACAGTCATCAGGTCATCAGTCTGGAAATAACTTATTTCTCTTATGACACATTCCAACAGATTTAGTTCCAAATTTTAGATCCCTAAAGATAGTTGTAAAAATGCAAAGTTTCTGGAACATGGTCAAGTTTATCGAAGGGGAAAAAATGTAATGAAGTACAATAACTTTATGGAACCCTCCAAGACAATATGCTTAGTTATATGAGCAGCATGTCACTAATCAGTAATGAGTACAAGGAATATTAACCACAGCAAGAACTGTAACAACAGTAAGAAGTCAGCACAATAGATTGAGCGATAGAAATCAGACTTAGCAGTGTTTTTCTAAAGCAACAGTGAACTTTATGGTAACAATACTATTTAGGTTAGCAGGGATCTTTGAGATCATCTAATCTAATCTACTGTCTCAGAGCAGAGTCAGAGAAAGCAGGTTACTGATGGGTACATCCAATCAGTCTCCAAATATCTCCAAGGATAGAGACCACAAACTCTTTGGGAAAGCTCATACAAGATGTACTCCACTCTGTAAATCGCCTTCATGGTCCTTCTCTGGATTCACTTCAGTGAGCCTAAGTCTGTTGTGTACTGAGGAGCCCAGAACTGGATGTAGATAATGTGTTGCAGATATGATCTCACAAGTGCTGATTACAGGGGAAGGACCACCTAATGCTCTTCCTAATGAAGCCCATGAGACTGCTAGCCTTCTTTGACTCAAAGACACATTGTTGTTTCATAACCAAATTGTTACTCCCCATGAACCCAAGGTTTATTTGCCTAAAAGCTACTCTATGGCTGCATGTTGCAACAGCCTGTACTGGTGGATGGGGTTATTCTTCCCAGGTTCAGGACTTGGAAATGGCCTTTGCTGAACCTCATTAGATTTCTGTTGGATCATTTTTCCAACCTGTCAAAGTCCCTCTGAATGCCAATGCACGTAGTGCTGAATCACCTTCCGGTTTTGCTGAGCATGCTCTCTGCCTCATCATGCAAGTCCTGAACAACATTGGACCCCGTATTGAGCCCTGGAGTACAGTGCTGAAGAATACACTCACCTGTACTTCATGCTTCTGATCAAAACTCTTTGAAACTAGTAACTCAGATGATAGTTTTCAACCCACTTCACTATCCATTTATCTAATTGTTATTAAACCCATCATTTTGTTAAAGAAGATATTAGGCAAGACTGCTGAAAGTCTTATTAAGGTCAAGAAAACAACATCCACTGTTCTCCAGTTGTTTACTGAGCCAGTCATCTCATTGTAGAAGGTTATCAGGCTGATCAAGCATGACTTATCCTTTCCAATTACATGCTGATTACTCCCAATCACCTTTCTGTCCTTAGTTAGAAATGATATCTAGGAGGAAATGCTCCTTCACCTTTCCAGGAATCAGTGTGGGGCCTGTAGTTCAGAAGAGAGCAAATATCCATCCTACAAACTGTTTGTACAAACTGTACAAAAGACATCTGCTGTCTTCTAGTCCTCAGTCCTTGATTGCCATGACTTTTCAAAGATAATTGAGAGCAGCTTTGCAGTGATATTGATCAGCTCCTTCAGCACTTGTGGGTGCATCCTATCAGTGCCCATGAATTCTAGTACTAGAACATTTTCTGTTAATTTATTGCAATTTATATGTTCATTCTCCTTGTTGCTTTAAGGATGAGAATACCAGATTAAATGGTAGAATAAAGTCTCTCTGATTATAAAAGTTAAGAGAGTTTTAAAGGCACCAATAATATGATATATTTCTGGTCAAAGTGTACTGTCACATGCAAACCCTCTTAAGATATGTTCCATTTCCTTAAACACATAGCCCTTACAGGACAGATTCAGGCAAGTGGATTATGTTTTATACTAAAGTAGAACAATTATTCTGTTTCATTTTATTCCAGCTTTGATACAAATAAGCAATCCTTCTCAGATCCTAAGCAAAAATGAAGAGTTAAAACAACCTGAAACCCATTTTTTATTTACCATGTTTTCTATTCCTTTTTTCAGTTTGTTTTTGTATTATTCCCTCCCTCCAATTTTTCTTCAGTTCAGACAAAAAAAAACAAAAAAACCACACATATTTGGCAATCTCTAGTTGCTATTAACAGCAGATGCAAGAATTTAAGATACACCTTAATAAGTATTTCCATAATATAGATTTTTCGTTTTATTTTTTTTGCCTCTTCCCTTCCCTTCCTTTTCTTATTGTATATACTAGGCAATGAATAGGCAATAGCATGCATTTGCTCTTCACACGGCTTATTATGATTAATGAGCCAATTAAGGATAGAAAAAAAAAGAATAGCTGCTAAATATTAATATCCTATTAAAATGATGGGATAGCCTCTAAACTTGAATGGAAAGAATTGGTTAATTTACTCTGCCAATTACAAATCATTTTTCTAAAACAATTTAATTATTTATCTGTATCCATTAAAACTTTTTTGTTGTTGTTGTGATATGAAAAATAAATAAGAGAGTAAGTTACCTAATATTAAGGTAAATAGGGTAAATCCACAGAATGTACCTAATCAATTACAAAGAATGATACTTATATGGAAACAATTGGAAACACATATGAAGAGTCTTTTCTTACAATTTTAGATAGACCTCCAGACCATATAAGTAAAGCAAAATACATTGAGGAAAATGGAGAATATAGACTGAAAAGCTGAAAAATAAAAATAAAAATAAAAATCTTTCTAATAAGTTTTTCAAATTTGGCTATTTTTTTTCACTCTGAATTGCAGCCAGTAGTTCTGTGGTTTGGCTTGCCAGGCTTATAGTTTTAGCTTTTAACTCTTTTTTTTTTTTTTACTCTTTCTTTTTTTAAACTCTTCCTTCATCATCAGTTTCCATGCTGATACACAATGCTGCCACTTCTCCCTTTACAATATAATCTACAATCTACTCCAGCCTTTCCATTCCGTTTGCTAACAGCCCTGTCGTCCTGGGTGATCATCCTCTTTATCTGCTTCAACATCATTCCTCTCTAACTTCTTTAACATCTAGTTTTTCTTCCTACCACAAAATATGTATGAATGTCATAATCTATTAATTTCCTTTAGATCAGTCCACTTGCTTATTAGATCTTTTCACCATCTTCTAAAACAAAACTAATCTTCTTACTCTCTTTGTCAGGTTTCTTCTGCTTATATCTATGTTTATTCTTTCAGTACCCTTTCCTTTATGCAAGCTTTGCTGTCTAATCTGTTCTTGATAATCAACTTTATTGTCTCTTTTTCACACTCTCCTATTGGCTTTTTTTTTAATTCTAATGTTTACTTCTCCTCTTACCCCTCTTTTGTGAATGATTTTTTATTCAGTTGTTGTCAGTTGTGTATTTGCTACGTCTGTCTTCTGATCTACATTGCCATTGATTTTTTAGGAAGGCATATGAATTTCTTGCACTTTTTTCACTTGCAAGTCTCTTCTCACTGCCCTCAAACAGAACAATGCACACAACTGAGGTGAGGTAGAAAAAGCAAGAGAGGTCAGACAAGATGTAACAGTGCTGTCATGACCTTCCGACATCACGAGAACTCTGAGATCTCAGAAAATGTAGTTCAACTAACCTTTGAAAAATGAGAAAGAAAAGCATTATTTCTTTTTACTTTCAAGATATATATCGGATGTTTTAAAATGTGTCATTTTACTTTCACAAATTCAAGATTACTTATACTTGCTGAATGACATGTTAAATAGTCTTTCGGTAATACTTCTTCAGACATTTTGTCTGAATAATCTCATCACCACGGTAACTCGGCTCCTCCCTTAGCTAATCCTACATGCACCTTCTCTTTCCCTCATCTTTCATCCAGTTTCTCAGGAAGATCATATACATTATTATACATTAAAATATTATATATTAAAAACAATCAGCCTATTTTTATTTCCTTCCTAAATTCAAGAGAGTCTGATTTTTAACTTTCTGTATATACAAGCAATAGTTAATTAGTTGAATAAATCTTTGTTAGTATTTTGTGATTGCTTTTCAACTGAGACATAATATTATCTGGCAGATCATAAAACAACATCTCATACAAGTGACAGTATATTTTAAGGTGACTACATATGAACTGAGTTTCAAGCAGGCAATAATATTCAACAGAGATCAAGTAATATAGACAACAGTAATTGCTGTCTGATCACATGCTAATGCCTATCTAAAGAAAAGCTGAACAGGTTCTCTGCTGATTTCATCAACTTGATCTCTGTTGTTTGGAATGGTAGTCACTTAGCAATAAAAATATGAGACAGGTAGTTCACACACAGAAAATTTTACAGTGTACAAAACAAAAAGAGACAAATAGCAACAGATGATAGGTTACAAAAGGAAATAGTTAAAACCTGAGAGGAAGGGGGAAATAGATTGCCTGTAGAGTTGCCTATACCCTATGCAAATCTGTGCACGAATCAGAACTGCTCAATATATCCACGAATAATTTGGAAGGAGGGCACAGCACTGCATGAGAATGATACACAAGTATTCAAATGTATCTAGGATACAACAATGGTTGTATCCTAGATAGATGGCTACATGCTACAGGAGAATTTCACATTACTATGATAAAATTGCAAAATAGTGGGTGATATAATGGCACATGAAATTAAAGTTTGATAAGCACGAAGTAATGCACATGGGAAAGAAATAGACTACTTATAGTATACAATGACTCTAAATAAGTTACTGTTCAGGAAAACGATCTCAGGTCACTGTGGATAGTTCTCCAAAACCACAAACTTACAGCCATCAAAAGAGGAAATCAAATGTAAGGAAATTACAGAACAAACTAGGGAAAGTCATTATCCCTCTAATAAGTGCATAGTATGTCCACGTCCTGAATACCATGTTCAGCACAGGTTGTTCTGTCTAAAAAGGAATTCAAAAGATTTAGAAATGATACACAGAAGAGTAAGAATGATAGAACTAGGGAACAGCCATTATATTATCCTATTTATATTTTTTTCCCCTTTTTTTCCCTTTGTATTCAGAGGGAATGTATTCAGAACTAAATTATATTTGATACAGGGTGATGTGCAGGTGAACATGAATATGAACTTGTAGAGGGATGATCTGAATTCTCAAAGTTTTTCCCCCATTAGTTACCAAACCTTTGGTTTGGTAACTTCTTAGCATGCTGCTATCTGGAAGCCTGATGTATATGGCACATAAAACACAGTTCTACACCTATTTCTCATATATATCTCTGTAAATAGAGATGTATACTGAAGTGATTAACAAGGAGACAATTTTAGGAACATGACTGGCAGTTATCTGAACATACTGCCACATTTTTCTGGGCTACAAATCTCATCATTAAAAACACTGGATAGTATAAGTTACTAGGAAGCAGATGATGCAGCAGCAGAACAAAACAGTTGCATATGTTTTTCTTAAAACATGAATTTGGAATTATTCTTGATGAAAAATAGTTGTAATATTTTCATAAAATATTCAGTAATGAGAGAGGAGTTAGTGCTGGAGTTATTCTGTCAAGCAGAATATCCAATAATGGATAAAGAATATCCAATATTTCAATATCCAATATCCAAAATGTAATTAGTTACTTTCACAAAATTAGGCATTTTAATTTAGTCATTATGCAATTATTTGAGAGTATACAGCTAATTCCACTGTATTTTACTCTATGTTAGATTTCTAGGCCTTCATCCCAATTTTTGCAGCTTTTTTTGGTTTATCTCAATTTTTAGCTTTGCAGAGTTTACCTAGGACTTATATTTTACCTTCCTCTCACATCCTCTGCTGCTTCTCTTTTTGTAGAAACTCATTCCTTCAACATACTTGCTGTGTCTCCCTTTCGAGCTTAGGCTCTGGATGCACACATTCTCCCTCGGCTACACATTTCAACACCCCTTTGTACTTCAAGACCAAGTGTAATGGTCCAAACTGGAAAGCTATTGTAAATTGAGGATTTTGTGGCCCACATAAAAAAGTGTAAGAGTAAGCACAGCCATGTGTGGGAGAAGGGCCCACAGCCGTGTACTTTAATATACTGCACATATCACTTCATCTTCAGGACTATACTGTGATGAAAATATCCCCTTGAGCTTAGCTGGCTAACTTTAACGGAAAAACCTGGAGATGGCATCCCCTTGGTGTCAGTGATAATGCTGCTGGCAAGTTCTCATCTTTATCTTGAAGAGAAACGATGTGGAAAACCTATAAAAGTCCTAAATATTACAATATTGATTAATCTTGCCATGGATACAATTTATGTAGCATGCCATGGACTGACTGGAGGTTCTTGTGATAGTAAACAAATATAGAAGCAGCATCAGAAGGAATGTTAGATTTTCTTATCTTCCATCACTATTTTTTTCTGAGATTTTAATAAAACTGTATCTTTCTTGAAAGAGAGAGTTTATGCCTTTCTCTTTGCACCCAAAAGTACGAGCATCTCCTGGTGCAAAACATCAAGAAAACAGTAGGGTCACTAAGCACTCTTACGCAGACTAGTCTGCATAAGACAGAGCTCAAAAACTAAACAAATGTTTGAAACATATTCCTTTCTCAAAGAAGATCCCTGCCGAGGGTTTACCCCGAGGGGCGCGGAGACAAGACACACAGCCAATATGGTTGTGAGACAGCAGGTCTCACTTTATTGCCCGAATAGCGCATATTTATCCAGTGGCATTATCTAATAACACCTGCATACTAGCTATGTGGCTTGCAATTATTATCGTTTGAATATTAAAGTGTATCCAACTGGTTGCTCAGCAGTCCCATTGTTCCTTCATTAAGGCTGAACAGTCCCTTTTGTTCATTCAGTGAAGATGAACAGTCCCTTTGTTTATTCATTGGGTCTTATCCCTTAGTCAGCAATATAACTTTGTTCACTCATCCAGGTCTAGTTCGCTCACAACGTGGCTACCAGCCTTTAGAAACCCAACAGATCCCCAATCACCACACATTCCAAAATATCCTTCTCTGATATTCAGAAAGTCATTTCAGAATGCGTCATCAGAAAAGACTGGCTAAGTATCACTGGAGGTATTTCAGCAACAAGTAATGCTGCTTCTTTCAGCTTTACCTTAGAATTCAATACTGTCAGGCTGTTACTAAGAGAAACAAAGGCACAGGTGGTCTGGGAGAAGACATTCTTTTGGCATGAAACAGAACAGGTAGAAATGAATATAAGTGGAAAGAAAGGCACTGGAAGATGAACAAAACTTCCCACTTTACAAGTTATTTCCACCTGAGGAAATTAATAAAAACCTTACACCAAGAGCAGAATGCTCTTGTATTTCTAGTCAAATTCTGTTATTAGTAAAAATTCCATGACAGAATTCTTATTCTCCCTAAAATGCTTTAGGCATTGCTCGCATTTTCTTTTCTCTTGTCCTTGTGGGACGTGAGACAGAACAACCAATTAGGATCACAAGTTGTGCTTCTTCACACAGACTATTTACATTGGAAAAATTCAGCGTTTTCAAAAGAAGAAATGGTGTCAAAAAGAAGGGTTCTCCAAGAAAAGCAGTGGAAAGAAGATGAAGCTAATGGATGGATGAAACATCCTGGAAATAGTGGAATATCCTGGAGATGAGGCAGAGGTGTGTGCAGACATCACATATGTCTCCGTGCTGGGAGATGCCCAGGCATACTAGTTGGTAATATTAAAGACTGGTATCTTTGATTAGAAGAACAAAAAGACCTGACACAACTTTCTAATCAGCCTTCTTAGAGTAGCAGCAATTTCCCTGGAGGAAAGGGGAATCAAGGATGTAACACTGGCAAAGAAATGAAGGGTTAGGTGTGTGAGAAAATCAAACGGGATAAAAGCTACAAATAGATCCCTGAGACCAGACTCACTATGTGTTGTCACTTACTCTGTTTTGCTAGTGACAAACTTCCTATGCAGATCCAGGACAGGAAAGTGTCCAGAACCTCAGCTATCCCAGTCTCCTCTGCTGCTTTGGGATGACTTGTAGAGTTCACCATGTGATCAGACCCACATCTTGAGGGAAGGGGGTGGCTGAGTCCCCAACCAACAGTCTAAAGATAGACATTTTCTCTTTTCTTCTGAATTAACAATAGAGAAAAGTGATAATGCTTTTGCTCTATAAATTTCTTCTCCCTCCTTCAGATTATAGTTAACACATATATATCCCTATCCAGTGTCAAAGGAGGTTTCAATACGATCCCAAGAGTGAGATTAAGACACAAATGAGGTCAAATGACATACAACCTTGTAAGTTTTATTCTCATAAGAGTGATAGGACAGAGAGAAAAAGAAGGGAAAAAGAAAGAAAAGATAAGCAAGTGGGAGAGATGCAGCAAAATTATAGTTACCACCACCACCAGTCCAGCTAAGTGTCGTTGACTCTGCTTTGGTGCAGGTACAGGGGTCTCAGTGCCTTGGTGCTGCTGATGTTGCACACATCAGGTGGGGGGAATATGTGCTCCTTTTATGTCCCTGTTCTTGAAGAGCCCACCCATTTTATGTGTGCACTGGTGCTCCTCTTCCCCCAACTCAAGTGTAAGCAGCATTCTGTAGACACTGCTGAGTATTGTTTGGGTCTCATACTGGTGGACGTAAAAAACCTGGAGTTGATACTGCAGTCCTTCCAGATGCCAAGGCCAAGAAGTTGTAAATTGTATGGAGACAAGATATCTCAGTCTTCCCAGAGATGGGATGCCAAGGCCAAGGAGTCATAAATTGTATGGAGACAAGATATCCCAGCCTTCCTGGAGACTGGGTGCCAAGGCCAAGGAGTCGTAAATTGTATGGAGATATCCCAGTCCTTCCAGAGATGAGATGTCAAGGCGTAAACTGTATAGAGATAAGACACCTCCAGCTGATAAATGGGATGCCTAGGTCAAGAAGTCCTGAGTGGTATAACAACAATATCGAGCCAAACACAATCCAATCTTACTATATACTGGCAAGTTACAATATATTAGGAATCTTACAATATTCTAGCAAATTAAGTACTGTTTGCCCAAATTTTCAGTCACTGACTTCCTCTTGTATTTTTATTTTTTTTTTATTTTGCAACAATATCTAAATATATTTACCTACTTTTATAGTCACTTGTTTGTCAGAGTCAGACTTTTAATAGTGTGATCCTCCTAAGGTGAATGTATGCAGTGAATTCTGATGAGCAGCTCCTGCAAGTCTGCTTTCCTTGACGTCTGTGACACTCACCATCTATCCACTAGGCTCCTACAACTGCTATTACAGAACAGTACCACCTGGTTTTCTGGGGAGGATGCATACTGTTATTGCTTCTCATCTTCAGCTGTCTATCTCTTAATTATGTGAGTGTGTATAGATCCTTGTCCCATCAAACATACCATTAAGTGCTTAGAAAACATAATAGTAGTTGGATTCAATGGAAAAATATATATTCATGGTGAAGATCATCTGGCTGCTGTTATACAATATGTTACCAGCGAAACTCTCTGGACATTGAAATGCACCCTGTCTTGCCCCAGAAATGCTGGTCTGATGAAAGACTATTTAAAAAGCTAATTTTAAGTCTTCCATCTAAGGCAAAACTGATTAATGCTCATTGGGTACTTTCAGCTTCCAGAAAACCTTGTCGGCCATTGACTGGCTGATGTTGGTCAGGCAGAAGGAAAGAAGGACCGGAATTTTTATAAAGCAAAATTAAAAACATAAAACATTGTTCATTAAAAGTTCAGTTCTTTGCTCATGCAAAGAGGTGGTAGAAAATGTTCTTTTTCGGATCCACACTGAATCAGAATTTCTCTTCTGAAGTCTCACCAGCAGTTCCTGCAAAGCTGGAGTATGAATGGAAAGCTTTAGTCTGGTGACTATGAAATGTGAAAGCGATACTAGCTTTACCTTGGGAAATGTCCTTGGCCTCCAATTATCATGCTTATCTCATCCTGTAACAGGTCCTTCATGAACAGAGCTTGGATGACTGGCCATGATAGTTAGGCCATGATCTAACTATCCAACTATTTCTGAAAGCAGTTTGAATACTGAAATCCATTCCACTTCCTTATTTCCTACCCATTCCTAATCCACTCCATTCAAAAATCACCAAGCTGTCACAAGTCTCCTGTCTGTTTATTGAACCATTTTGTTAGCTGAAAGTAATGTATATGCCTGTAAAAAACAGATGCTTTCACAATGGTGGCTGAACCTTGCTAGCATGTCTAGCTCAACTCAAACCCATCAAAGCTGAAGCTCAAGACTTGGGTTAAAAGAAGGGCATTGTAGACAGTAAAGATTTTGAATTAGGCAAGCAGGAGCCAATTCATGGAAGAACAGCAGATCATATATACAAATTTTGTGGCAAATGGAAATTTCATAGTTCTAGAGAACTACAGATCTTGAGCTGTAGATGAACAGCAGGTATAAACATGGGGATTATTAAGAGGCAAAGGAGATGAATCACCAAGAAAGATTTATACCCCAGTTCTGAACAGTTCTGAAAATCTATTTTTGGAAAATTAACCTCTGACATCAAAAAATAATGGCATCAATGGCATGTTTATGAGCTAAGGACCATAATGTAATTTATTTTCCTAGAAGCTTGACTCATGTAGGTGCTTAGGAAAATCTCATACCATGTTGACATATATATTTCTGTATATAGCACCAGTATCTGCCCAATAGCACCAAGATAAAGGGGTTCAATTGCTGACTCTGAATTTCCACATCTCATTTTAAAGT
Organism: Crypturellus undulatus; assembly: GCA_013389825.1. Classification (NCBI taxonomy): domain Eukaryota; kingdom Metazoa; phylum Chordata; class Aves; order Tinamiformes; family Tinamidae; genus Crypturellus; species Crypturellus undulatus. The sequence continues at coordinate 98,223 of VWPW01022748.1, forward strand.
ATGTAAAAAAATTCAAACAAAGAATTCAAAACACAATATCTATTGTACTCGTTTAATAATTTAAAGAGCTTAGTGTTGTAAATCTTTTTGTGTATTCCATACATAGATTATGAAAATGGTTCAAGACTGGAGATCTGAGGCAACTGAGATAATTAGCAAATTCCTCTATTTCACGGCATGATATACTTAATAAGATCATAAAGTTTGTAATTTGACATGTAAATTAGCATTCATATTTCTATTCAGCTGTTCAGATTACATGATGATGCTTTATTTGCATTAAATGGCACATAGCTAAATAGGAGTGGTTTTATAAAAGTGTATTCCTTCACAAAATATTTTGAAAATTTAAATGTTTAGTTCATTTTGTTATTCTTATATTATTTCCAATTTATCGATCAGATACAACATTAGATAGGAATCTGGGATCTCTTGGGGCTCTGTTCCTTGTTTGTTGGATGACTGAAAGTGAGCTACTTTTAATCTTCCTGAAACATCATTTCCTGTTCAAGAAAATATTCACACTATATGACATCACTGAAGAACAGTTCTGAGATGTACATTTGAAGGATGTTCCCAAAGACCAATATATAATTGAAGACAATGCTGATGGAGATTTGATTTTTTTATAAGTCAGTACACATTTTTAATTGTAACTGTGTATTTTTCCTTTTGTGTTAATTGGGGAAAAAAATGCATGGTGAAAAAATGCATTCTTCTGAAAATAAACTGCCCACAACATTGGTAAAAACAATTAAAAGAAAATATCTTGATTTAGCAAAATGTCACTGCTATAAATTTCATTGTTTTCTAAACAAATAGATCAGCTAAATATAGTTATTTGAAGATAAATTTTGCACCCAAAACCTTTTGAAAGGGCAGCTAACAGGCACAAAAATAGAATATATATGATTATGTTATGGAATAAATGAGGGAATAGTATTCTACCAAAGTTGTCAAAATTACAATGATGCCATTGTTGGAGTGTATATATGAGAAAGCACTGAGGTCCATAAAAAATAAGTTCTTTAGGCACAGGAAAACAAAAAAGCTAATATTAGCATATTATGTAACTTAAATTTCTAATGGTTGTTTAAATATAAACTAATCAGTTTAGGATCCCTCTAGAGTCAATGGAGGAAAAGAAGTACAGGTTACTAAAAGAGATAAGCCAAGATGGTCTCTAGGAGTGCCTTTTTCTCTATTGATTTTGAAGAAAAAAAACTTGCATTTTTATGCAGATAACATCCAAAATAATAGAAAAAATTATCAGTAAGCAGAAAAGTACTTAAAGTAAGAGTCACTGCACTTACATAACTATTTTACTATTGTCTAAATTAGTATCTGGAATAAGCATTTCTTTTGTTGGCTATAAATGGAATTCATATGGTTTTCTGTCAACCATATGTAAACCAAATCTGTAAACTAGAAAAAAATAGATGAGGTGAATTCCATCATCAAGTAATTAAGAGTATCTTTTAATTGTTGAGATATTTCTGAGGGGAACTAAAAACAATCACCAAAAATGGAAGGACAATTAGGCATCTATATTAGAATTAGAGAGCTAACACAAATGCAAGAGAAATGTGGCATTTAAATTGAATTTTCGACAAAAAATATTCCTATGAGTATAAAATTCATTGTAATGTTCTTAATGCACCATGGACATGGGCATATTCAATGTCCAAGCAGTACTGCACAGACTGAGAGAGCAGATGAAAGATTGTTGTGCTTCATCCTGGTAATGATTTACCATAGATAATTAATTTCTAGATAATACACTTGCAGATAACTGACTGTGTCTGTTGTGACCATTTACAAGATGGTGTCACAATTCATCTTTCTTTACAGTGCTATAATAACAATAATTTTTATTTTAGATGGTAGGTAGTATCCAACTGGACTGCTAGAATAGTACAGCAGATAGTACGTGCTAGCTAGTATGTTATTGGATCACTGAATAAATATGTGAATGTTTGCAAGTATATTTGTATGCATATTTATGTATTTATTTTCCCTTTACATTCTTGTACCACCTCTTCAATCTATGTACAGAAGATTTTATGTATTTTAATAATTAATAATTTTTGAAAAGTGAATGAAGACAAATATCAGAGTGAAATTTTAAATGTCCATTACACTTCCTTTAGTTGCAACATTTTTGTTCATAAAATGAAATTTTGACATTTGTGGCATTCTATATTCCTAAATGTTCATAGTTAATCTCTTTGAATAGACCTGAAATGCTTCAGTATCTATATTGACATTAATTAGCTGCATATTTTGCTGCATTTTTTTTTTTTGGCATATGCTATATGCTATATCTTGCAAATCAGACTTCCTGGAATCTTATTTTTTGCTCATTAGAGACACTGTTGTCCGTGCTAGTCTCAAGAGTATTGATTTTTAAAAGGTTATGAAATCCTTTTAGGATAACTAACACTCCTTTTTACTCCTTCTTTGTGGGAAAGAAAAAAAGCAATTCCAGTAGTCACTTTATATGTTATTTTTCATCTTTGACCATTTTCTTCCAGGTAATCAAATCACTATGAAATATATATGGAGCTAGGAAGCAGCAAAGTTCTTTTGAGATGAGTCTTACTTTACTATATTTTAGATACCTCTCCTCCTTTCTCATCTCTTCTCATCATATATTGGGGTTAAAATATTCTATTTAATTTAATAAACAACAGAATATAAAGTACTGACTATTTAATTATGCAGGAAGTTCCTCCACTTCAATCTTAATGCAAATGTTACCATTAAGAGCTATGTCTCAGAAAAAAGAGATATGCACTTGGTAATCAAGACTGATTATTCTAAAGAAAAGACAATGTTTTAAAGGTCTAGAAGATAATCAGACAGTGAGTCTGACTGATGGCATTTTACTCGTGATAGTCTTTATTGAGCTAATAACAACCAGTACAAAGCTATATACAGAGAAAGTCTTAGAAGACATGTGTTTTCTTAAAGGAAACGTGCAAATCTTCATTCCCTTCAGTTTGTATATTCTGGATATGTGCCACTTTGAATGAAAATTTTAGCATCACAGGGCTATTCTGTTCTTGTATTAACTAAGATTTGATTCATCAAGACTATGCACAACAACTTATCTGTACTTTTTTTCTTTATGATAATTTCCCCCCCTGAAAATTATAATTATTATCACATGTGCATTATTATGCACATTCTACAAAAAAGGGGTAATAATGCAGTTGTCTTTGGACTAATTTCCAAAATTATATTAACTTTTCTCATACGACATAGAAGAAAAAGGAAAATACCATCAAATACAATCAAATAAATAACTTCCTAGTCCAATCCCCCCGCTCCAGCAGGGACACCTAGAGCATGTTGCATGGGGTTGCATCCAGGTGGCTCAGAAGATCTCCAGAGAAGGAGACTCCACAACCCGTCTGGGCAGCCTGTTCCAGGCCTCTGTCACCCTCACAGGAAAGAAGTTCTTCCTCACATGGAGACAGATTTCCCGTGTGTCAGGAACCACGGTGTAGGCCTGTGTGGAAGAGTTGTTTGAAAGCAGGAACTGAGAGAAAAACTAGGGCCTAACAGAAGTTTTGGCATTACAGAGGCTTGCTTGGGGTAATACACAGTTGCTGCTTACAGCGGTTGGTAGGCACAGACTCGGCTCCTCCACGGTTCTCTAGGCACCATAATGAAGTGAAGTGAAGACACTGTGGCCAAACTCTGTTGCACTCCCTGTGCTGGGCCGCTGATAAGCCGCACAGTAGCTGTCCAATGGGAGATATATAAGATGTCCGGTGCTGAGCCAGCAAGGGTGGCAAATAACTCCTTTTGGATAAACTTTGCTTGAACTTTTCTCATTATAAGTTCGTTATGATGTTAAAACACACCTTCATCCCAAAAGTTACTCGCCTCTGAGGTATGACCACTCCTCACTGGGCATGCACTCCAGAGTTTCCATTGACTGTACCTTTAAATGAAAGCGAGAAACTTTTTCACCAAGCAATAACAATATTAAGTATGACTATAGTCACTCAAGTTCCACCTGAATGTAAAGAAAATTAAAAAAGGTGAACTAAGGATGAAAAGGAGGAGGGAAGATTCCACTGTAAATTTTGGATCAGTTGACGAGCTGATTCCCCTTTCTTCCCCTCGGGTCGGGACGTTGCCTGAGGAGACTTCAGACTAACGGCCTTCTCCCATCTTCTGGAGTGAGTGATGATTGCACATTGGTATATCAGAGCTAGATAAAACTGCACGCTGCAGTAGAGAATTTCCTGTACTGACATCTGGAACCCGCTTTGGAAATGTTGCATCTGAATAAATCATGCTGTTTGTGAACTCGACTACTTGTATGGGGGGGGCGATCGGACCTACGGTCCTCAGACTGTTCGTGAATCCGATACTGCCAGAGTTGAGCTTATATTTGATCACACTATTTGGGAACTTGATTCAATCCCAGGAAGGTGAGCGGACCTATGGTTCACAGACTATTTGCAAATGCAAAACTGATTTGATATCTCCTTCCCCACCCCCACCACTTCAGCTTTCAAACTACAACATTTTACAGCCTGCCCTTTAATCCTCAGCCACAGGCTCTCTACTTGCACTTCGTGCTAAGCTCCCTGTGCTAAGCTCCATACGTTCCAGTTGCTCTCTCATGTAAATAGCAACTTCGCCACCTCGCCCTCCTGGCCTGTCCTTCCTGAAAAGCCTAAAGCCATCCATGGCCATGTCCCAGTCATGAGAGCTGTCCCACCATGTCTCAGTAATCTGCACTCATCAAGTAATGTAGAGCTTTCCTTGACCAAATCTAAAGAATATTTATCTTGATATTAAAATATGCATGCATATACAGACATAAAATATCCACCCACACATATATAATTTCCAACTCAGTGCTACAAATAACAATGGGGATTTGGTTCTCTGCAGCTTTGAGTTCCATTAAATATTCAGTTATTAAAAGCAGGGTAAAGCTTACTTTAAACTATTAATTAAAAATAAATTAACCCTTTTATCGAATTGCCTCATGGAATTACATCTCAAGACACAAAGGAAAACCAGTCCTATAACAAACTTTACATTAAGGAATTCACTAATTTTTCAAATTAAAGTTCTACAAGCAGGAATTGAAAGAGAAGATGTTTAACAGCTACATTGGACATTATCTTTAACCATTAGCCATTAATATCCTTTTTTAACACAAAGGAAAATATTTGTCACTTATGCTTATAAAGGCTTATCAATGCTGTTAACATGCTTAAATCACCATGGATTATGATAAAGTTTAAAAAAAAAATAGTTGTGGACTTGGACTTCTTTCATTTATATAATAGTTGTAAAAAAGGCTAATATGAACAGTGTAATTATTTCTGATGATGATAATATGTATCATGTGTATCATTATACACATTGCTAAGACTGATGACATATAAGACCCGCTTGGATGCAGTCCTGTGCCACGTGCTCTAGGTGGCCCTGCGTGTGCAGGGGGGTTGGACTAGATGACCTCTAGAGGTCCCTTCCAACCTTAGGCATTCTATGATTCTATGATTCTATGATTCTATGATTCTATAATTAATGAATGTAGCTAATGACACATTGTTCTGAGGAACTTATTGTAAAAGATGTGAAATTTCAGTTCTAAATATGAAAATCAGTTTGGTTTTACCATTGTAATTGTGAGCAGGGTATAACTGCTGGGCTTATGATTCATAATTTCACCAGATGATCGAGGAATTTCCCAGTTAGACTCTGATGAGGGGAGACCATGGACTGATTTAAAACAATGGAATCATCAGAGACTAGAAGATTGACTGAACTCCCACCTACCTTCACAAAATAATATTTGACTAATTAGTGTAGGAGTTCTCCAGGTAGGAATTTTGTACAATCCAAAATGCAAATCTTTCTGTGCCAAGACTTATTTCTACATTTTGATATGTTGTCCAGGATGGAAGATAGAGGCCAGAGTGGACATTTTTAAATAGTAGAAACTGTTCTTACCACGCAGAAATGTCTTTTGTACAAAGAGGTCATGAGATATTTCATAGTTTAAGATCATATGTAGTGTAGGAACGTGCTTGCACTGGAGTGATCATGCAGGACTGCAGGTCAGCTGAATTATGGGAATTGAGCAAAGCAACAGTCTGCAAAGTCTCAGGTGATCCTGATGGACGTGCTGCTGTAAAGGCTCTTGCAACACATTCTAGAGTCCTTTAATTCACTGAGTTATGTCTTGATAATGTGAATCACAGCATATATTTTACCTAAGCACACACATAAGCACATCTTCACCAGTGTTAGTGGAATGACTGATGAAAAAGAGCAATAAATCTCAATGGTGTATTTTTCCAGAAACAAAAACCGAAAATTGCATTCATTATACTGTTTGGAAAAAAAAAAAAATGAAAGAATCTTGATATTGGTAGTGTACTGGAGCTAAAGAAATATCTGAATTAAAGACTATAACCCTAATGTGTTTCAATAATAGTGGAATAGAGCAAAATTAAAAATAAATATTGCGTACGTATGGTTTGTTTTGTTATTCTTACTGAGATATTTTGAATGAGGATTAATCTGAATGTTGATCTCTTAACTACACCTAGCTTTCAATATCTGAGCAAACTACCTCAGCTAAAGCTAGACTGACCTTGCAAGGAATGTCCTGTTGCTACGCTCACTGAATATATATTGCTAAATAATAATAACGCTCACTGAATATATATTGCTAAATAATATTGTTGTGTTACATATCTCACTTTTCAGAATAATATTAAAACTAAATGACCCAAATTTAATAGGAAGAGCTGAATGCTTAACTGTAACTGCAGACTAACCTCTTTATTCAAATGTACAGCTTTATTAAAATGGTGAATGCAGTTCATCAACATTTACACAATATATTTTTTAGCTGCTCTGATTGGTGCAATGGATTTCTTCATTGACTTTGACTTTTAGTTTACAAGATTGAATGATCAAAAAATCAGATGAAATTCTGCTGAAACAGTTGAATTTTTCTTGGCTTTGTGTCAGAAAATATAAAGCCCTAACGGTCTGCTTCTGAGTTTTATAAAAGTTGTTCTGAGGAGTATTTAAGTATTAGGAGTATCTGAAGAGGTTTTTTTGTTTGTTTGTTTATCTAAAACAGCATAAGTTCATGCAAACTAGACAGTTCTAGTATAAACATTTGGCCAGTGTCGTTCAACGCTACTTACTGTGCTACAAGAAGTAGGGGAGTTAATAGTGCAGCTATTGCATTTCATTTTTAGTCATGGACTTCATTACATTAGCTTTTGCTTTTCACTTCTGTTAGTAAGTATAATTCCTGCACAAAGTACCACTGATTCCTCATCCTGCAGCATATTGTGAAGTTTTATTTTATTTTATTTTGTTTTTAAATGAAACTAATTATTAGTATAGAGTACCACTTCACGAACTTTTGTTGAGCTGTGTTAATTTGAGCTAATCTTCAAGAAAAAATAATTTCTATAGGGTTCCATTTGAACATGAATTTCTATGAAGTTCCATTTATAGGAAATAATGAAGCTCTAACAACAGGAGTTGCAAAAGGAAATCTTGGAAAACAATATAATTAATATATTTATCAAGTAGAACTCAATCTTGGGTCAATCTAGATGAAATGGAGAAAGCTTTTATTAGAGGTACTTGTCTTGCCTTCAGAATAAATACAGTTTAATAACTTAAGAATTTAAATCTGGTACATGAGAGCCATTCGGGATAATTTATCAGGTTTTCTTTTGTAGGAGTATTTTTTTTGAAAGAATATAATCAACAAAAATTTAAAAGATCAATTTACTTGGAAGAACTTGGCTACAGGACAATGTTGTTTAGCGTTGTCAAGACAAAGCTGTCTTAGCTTTACCACTGAAAACTGTAGAATGCCTTATCCTTGTGCATTCTTGGTCCCTTAGAAGCTTTTTTTTTTTTAAAAAAAGACCTTTAATTAGACTTTTGATATAGTTTTTGAAAGGATACAGAAAGAGAGAAAGAAAAGGCGAGGGAGAGAGCTCAGACTTCCCAAATGTTTCATAGTACTATCTGAGAGTAACCATGTTGTCTGGACTAGAATTAAACAACATATAGGGAATACAGCTATCAAGTGTGGTCATTCTTTAGTGTCAGGATGCATGATTAAGGATGGGTTACTCCACAATGAGGCATCAGCAGTCATTATAATATTTCATGTTCTACTTGGTAGTCCTTGATTCTTTTATCTCCCTCTTTATGCACAAACAACAAACGAGAACACTGGTAAAGCCGTACATCAAACTAATCTGCTCTTTTAGTTTCTTCCTCTTGTGTATTTGCTGACGTTAATTAATATCAAATACTTAAGCTATATGCTCAAATAACTATTAACTTTCATTTATTAATTTTGCTGACATCAGCAAATGTTATATAGACAGTCTCCAGTTTCATTTACCAGAACACATGCTGATAGATGAGACATCAGCTCATCAGCCTGAAGGCTCATTTTTACCAAAAAGGAAAATGAAAGACTAAGTCTGTAGTGCAATCCCAAGACAATCTCTGTAATTTCCATTTTCTTTAAAAAACTTATGCAAAAAAGCCAGTGTAGCACTTGTTTTAAAATGCTTAGTCTGATTATGGAGTAAAAGATGAGATCTTTCTTATCAGAGAAAAAGCCTTCTCATATATTACATGCTCTTATACTTCTACTTGCTATTAAAATTGAAACATAAACATTCTAACCGAAGAATTATTATTAGCCTGAATCTGGCTGCTTCAGGAAAAACAAAATAAAGAGTACTATTAAAAAAGTCTCAATAAAAAAATAGAAGTATAACTTTTATGCTCACATTATGCACACACTCCTTGTTATCGTATACTAACTAAAACAGTATAAGATATTTTATGTTGCAAGCCTATATGACAACCTAACCCACCAACATATACATTTTACAATTTGAATTCCTTCAGATTCCTTCCTGCATTCTAGTTCCTCTTGAGTAGAACTGATGTTTAATTTCATTTTGCTTTATACTGTTACAGCTTTTGCTATCCATTTCTTAGGCTGAAATCTACCTTGGCTTTCCACACAAAGTACATATATTGCATATTGCATTCCCATACTGGGGCCCAGAAAACTACTGCTTAAACAACCCTGTTTGAATCAGTTCAGAAAACTGCTTTACTGCTTTCCTATTGCAGAGCAATGCAGATGGCTTTGCACTTCTGTGCACAGACATTTGTGATGAATATGAAGATATTCTCCCTTGCAGGGTATATCTGTGTTCAGGCCTGATGACTGATGACTTCATTCACATATTTCATGAGTTCTTAGGTTCTTCAGCTTCTTCAGCTTCTCTCTCTTTTCTTCCTTTTCTTTTTTTTTTTTGGTTTTGTCTGTTTTTGTTTTGTTCCCAAACAAAAAAAGCATGTTATGCTGGTCCTATACTCAGATATTCTTAAATAGATTGGTTAAGAGCCTGACAGATTGTGTAAAGACACACATACACATATACAAAAAAAAAGTCTCTACAGAGATCTTAACTCTTAACCCCCTTTGGAGTGGCAGAGCTTTTTTTTTCTGTGGGCTATTTTTTTTTAACCTCTATTTGCCTGTGGACATGGATCAATGTACCATTTGTATATGAAACTGCATAGGCTTGATCAACTTTTGATAAGTTTCCCTTTGCTCAGGTAACATGTAGATAGGGCATTATGAAATATTTAGGGAAGTCCATAAAAACAGATTTATTCTTCTTTGGATGCGAAGACAAACTTGTAACAATGCTTATCTGCTAGAAGCATGGCAAAAACATCATTTACAAAAACTTCTTCCCCTACCCATAACCACCTTTCTCTAGAGGCAAATTCTGTTAAAGCCTCTGGTTACAACAGCATTTGCTTGTCAGGCACAATGGTCAGTTGTGGGAAAACATATTTAAGGAATGGGGCCTTCCCAGGGGAAGCGACTACAAAGAGCTGAGCTAAAGAAGATAGTGGATACTCCCTGATCTGAAGGAATGTGATCCTGGAAAGTCCCTGAACTGCAAGCATGAGAAAGTTGGGTGAGACGGAGCTGTAATTAAGCCTGTCATTGAGAAAGAAGGACTTGTGCACAGACCAATGGTGTGAATATCTGCCTGTTATCCACAACCAATCAAGTGCGGTAGAAGATGCATGGACAGTAGCATGTAACCAATCGTACTGTATGCGTACGTGTGGCTAAAGAGCTTGCTTCTGCTTGTGTATATAAGCACGCTATTTGGGCTAATAAACAAAGCTTGAAGCTAACTGAGATTGAGTGGTCTCATGCTTCCACAAGCCCGTCTCCCACAGTCAGTTAAGTAACAATATGAGATATTAATGAACTTAAAAAGCATTTAAGTTCTAGTTAATTCTAGTAATTTCCTAGGGGTGATTTAATTCTGCACTGAATTGTTTTCAGCAACATAGCTCAAAGGTGCCAAAGAAAGAAAAGATCTATCAGAGCAATCATATAACATTGTGAACAATCTCTTAGATTTATGTAAGACTACGACTGTGTCTAAAATTACATGTGCATTTGAATTGATATCTGATTGGGGCCTGTTTAAATAGGGCCCCAATACTATACTTCAATGCTATAACATTAAATAGAGAAAGTTCACTGCTAAGAAATACTAGAAAAAGTGGATTTTATGTGAAGTGGGTTATATGTCAAGGAAAAGTGCAGGGTCCTGCACCTGGGGAGGAATAACTCCAGGCACCAGTACAGATTAGGGGGTGACCATCTGGAAAGCAGCTCTGCAGAGAGGGATTTGAGAGTCCTGATTGACAAATTAACCATGAGTCAGCAATGTGCCCTCATGGCCAAGAAGGCCAATGGGATCCTGGCCTGCATCAGGAGGAGTGCTGCCAGCAGGGCGAGGGAGAGGATCCTCCTCCTCTCCTCAGCTCTGGTGTGGTTGCACCTGGAGAATTGCACGCAATTCTGGGCTACGCAGTACAAGAGGGATATGGAACTTCTAGACAGGGTCCAATATAGAGCAACCAAGATAACTGAGGGACTGGAGCATTTGTCATATGAGGAAAGACTAAGCGAGCTGGGTCTATCTAGCCTGGAGAAGAGAAGATTGAGAGAGGATCTTATCAATACATATAAGTACCTGAGGGGTGAATATAGGGAGGATGAGGCCAAACTTCTCAGTGGCAGCCAGCGACAGAACAAAGGCTAATGTATTCAAACTGAAACTTGAGAGGTTTCTCTGGAACAGGCTGCCCAGAGAGGTTGTGGAGTCTCCTTCTCTGGGGATCTTCCAAACCCGCCTGGATGCCACCCTGTGCCATGTGCTCTGGGTGTCCCTGCTGAAGCAGGGGGGTTGGACTAGATGATTTCTAGAGGTCTCTTTCAACCTCAACCATTCTGTGATTTTGTGATATGTGAAGCAATGATTTGTGACAGCTTAATGTTTCTGCAATAAAGAGCAATGAAAGATAATGTAATACATTGGAAATATGCATGAAAAATGAATTAATTGTTGTAGTAATTAGCAACAAAATGCTAATTTCTGGAATATGGTGACACAGTATTGCGGATGGGAGGAGGAAGAGGGGAAAGGATGAACTGTCCTGAGAAAGTCTTGTATGGAGAAGCATAGATATCATTCTCAGCCTTCCTTAGCAGAGCATGGTTTTGTACAAAGTACGTGATACTGAGAGAGGATTTGGGAGCTGCTTCTGACATTCTATAAAAAGTACTTGGAAGCTAAGCAGGTGAATCAGAAACTGCTAACTGTTTCTGAAAAAGACAGACCAAACTTAATTTTGCAGCCACAAGCATCAGGAGCTCAGGCCAGCCTACTGCTATTCGGAGAAGGATAAGCTAGGATGAAAAGAATTTGAACAGAAGTAGAAATGACTGTATCTAATATTAAAGAAACACATAGTTCATTCTCTTCTCTAAATGCAGAGGCAGTATTTGGACTGGATTTCTAAAGCACAGGAATAGTGACAGTAGACAGCATAGCTGTAGTGCTTTTGCAGCTCGCATCAGACCACTGCCCTGGACAATAATCACTTTTGCCTATGCTCAGATACAGCTGTGAGGTGAATTTTCTGACAGTTCTCCTAGAACCTAACACTGGTATCAGTGGATTTATTACAATTTATATTAGTTTAGGATCTATACTGCTGAATACATTCTTGTTCTTGAAATGTAGAATGACAGGTAAAAATCAAATTGTACACTCTGCAGTAATACATGTGCAAGTGTATGTACTATAACTCCTAATGTTTCTTCATTGCTTGTATTCAGGAACACTGTTAGGAGTCATGGGCAAAAAAAAGGGCAAGATCTTACTCTCTATCAAAAGCTGTGAAGTAAAATTAAATACTAATAATTATACAAATACATTTACACATTCACTTTTTAAATTCAATGAATATGTTGTTTATCACTTAACAGTTTAAAAGGTGACTATGGAGGATGCTCTAAATGCTTTTATCAAGGCAAATAAGCAAAGATGGCATTTTTTAAAAATGACTCTTGCACGTGCAAAGCACTCCTTGCAATTGCTGAATGTAAATAATGTGCTTATAAAAATATTTTAAATATTCAGTCAATGGAGTGTGTTTATGTGTATATATATATATATATGTATGTATACATATGTAGTTTGAATTTCTACTCTACTACCTTGACTTTCAGAAATATATATACTTAAAGGCTGTTCTGCACATGTAGGTATAGCGTATTCCCATGAATACTTTGGAAGCCCTAGAGAATACTGTGGAGATGTAATTAGTTATATAATTAAGAAAGAAATTTCTTATCTTTTTCTTTTTACAAGATTAAAACATACCAGATTTTCTTTTTTTATGATCTATGACCTGAAAATCTCTCTCTCTCTCTCTCTTTGAAAGGAGTTGAACAATATTCAATGGGGAATGAACTTCACTTTTGTGAACTTGTAAAAGACTAAATCACTAAAACAGTTAAAGAATAATTATTCTTTCAACAAAACTCAGAAAAAAAGAGTTTCCAGAGAACAATCTTCCTAGCAATTCTCTCACAAGGCAGATGAGGTTAGTTTGAATTAATGTTCCAGCAAGATATATTTTTATTATAGAATGGTGTCAGCAGCTTAGTCAGCAGAAACTGCTGTTTTCAGGGGTCAATAACATCTTGATAATTTGAAATTGCATCAGATACAGACTTGACAGGCAAGTTGTCACCTAGACACTTGACACATTTCTTGTTTCATGAAGAGGTTATATTTAATTTTTTTTTAACCATACTCTCTATAGCAAAAAGTGAAGAAATGAGCAATGACTAGTGATATTTTTTCAAATGCTCTAACAAACAAGTAACTTTGTTTTTCATGTATGTCGCGGGTTTCTGGTCGGGGCTGGCACTAGGCCGCAGGTCTTCAAGCCTGGCCGACGCGCCGACCCTCCGCGCGTGATCTTGGACCCCGCCGGGGAACCGGCTTGTCTCACCCTCCGGGATCCTGGATCCTCTGTGATGTCCAGTCGCGGGCCGGAAGGAGGACAACGCTGCGCCGGGGCACTCTCTCGGGCTGGCCCAGTCAGGTCGGACCCACCCAAGGTGAGGAGGTCGTGGGGTGCGCCGCAGGGCTTTAGCCGCACTGACGGCGCCCTATATGCGGACAGGCAGCACCGACTGCCTAAACACCCGGACGGCTGACAAAAGACATAACCAATATGGTTCAGGGTCAACCGACTCTTTTATCAGGAAGAACAGAAACTTATAAAGGGAAGGTAAAGGGCAGGAGAAAGGGAGGAGCAAGGTAAGGGATTGGGTATGTGCTCATTCGGTGATCCCCGTGGTTGGTGGAGCCCTGTGGGTAGGTGGTCCGTTGGCCAGGGCAGAATGCCCGAGCCCCCACCTTCAGGAGCTCCAGCCCTCCCTCTGGGTTTCTGGAGCCTTCCAGGTATGTGTTATGAGTTGCTCAGTCAGGCCTGCCTGACTGAGCATATGGGTCAGTGCTGCTGACATATGGGTCAGGGGTACCCCCCCCATATATCCATACCTGATACTATCAGAATGATGTTCTTAATACAGCACCATCCAAACCTAAACCTGCGTCTCCCTACACATGTACTGGATAGAACTGGTTTATTCAGCTTCCTAAATCTGTGAATCTGATTTGGTTCTCAGAAGCATTTGTAAAAAGGATACATACATTCAACTATATTTTACTGGTAGATGAGACTTTTGTTTCCAGCAGTTATCCAATTCCACAGAAACTTATTCGTCTTCCATTATTCATTTATTCACTATTAAACATAAATAACTATGTTAATAGTTATGACCAACAAAACAACGAAGGAATGAGTGAAGATATTCCAAAAGAAAGGTCCCTTTTGGGACAATGCATGAACATTTTTACCCATTTTTCATGCTGCACTGAATGTACATGGATAAAATATGGTATATGCAGAGAATACAAAGGCTTATATCAGTGAACTCTCATATTTTACTTCTTCAAGAGTTAAAACTGTAAACTGTATGTAAAATGGTATTTCAGATTTAAATAAAGACATATTCATTGAGAAAACTGACTTAAGTCAAGTCCAACTGATTTACCAAATGATATTTTAAATTATTCTCATGACAAGTTTTTTCACATCCTCTAAAACATCTTTGGCATAAAATGCATCTACTTTCTCATCATATCACCCTAGTTTTATATATGCAACATTTTGTGGAGAACAATAACTAGACTGCTAAGAAAAGAAAGCCAAGCAATGATGAGGTATAAATTTAGTGGTTGTTCGGAGGTATGAGGTTTGTTGGTGAAAAGTAAATACATATATATATATATGTATGGGTATGTACAGGGAGGTGCCCTTGACCCTCCTGTGACCCCGGGCCTGGAGCATGCTCAGTCAGGCCTGCCAGCCTGACTGAGCAACTCATCACAGTTACCTAGAAGGCTCCAGAAGCCCGCAGGTGAGAGCTGGAGCTCCAGAAGGTGGGGGCCAGGGCATCCTGCTCCAGCCAACTGACTGCCCACCGATGGAGCTCCACCAACCACAGGGGTCCCATAATTAGCATAAACCCAATCCCTTACCTCGCTCCTCCCTTTCTCCTCCCCTTTACTTTTCCTTTATAAGTTACTGTATTTCCTGAATAAAGATGGCTGTTTCCTGACAGGTCGTATCGGGTTTTTTGAGGTTCCCGCCAGGCTCGTACTCCCAGACTCTTTCCGCTAGGCCCTGGGGCTTCGATCCCTGCTGTGTGGGTGCCTCCCCTGGAAGCCTGTTGCGGGGGCTTACACGCACGCCTCCCTGCAACAAGTGGTGATACCACCTATCCTGTCTGCTTGCTATCAAGTAGCAGTCAGATTCTTCACCCTCTTTATTGTTTCCTTGGCCTCACAACTGTACCTTCACATAATTGTGAAATCACAGGCAGTGTCTGAAGAACCATTTAACTGTCTTAGATAAAAATCCAATGTCCCAAAATGAATTTTCTGATTCTGATCGAATCATTTTCAAATGCTTATAGGCCATGTGGATGATTGTAAATGGTAAGCATCCAATATATACCTAAATATCTAAGGAAAGGTAAGTTTATTTTATGAGTTTAAAAGTTTAGATTGCCTCTTTAATATAAACCACTTTTCAATTTATGTACGTTTTGGTATTATCCTCACAAGAGTTCTATTATGGTTCTAGAAAATTAATAAATTGCTCATTACCTCTCTACATATATAGAATAAGGTTCAAAAAAAATCTTCACACTATATTACTTTTTATCCAGTACAGTATCATTTCTCAAGATATTGAATTAACTTTATTCTAATTCAAACTTACTCCTATTAATATAAAATACTAAAAAATAATGTAAAATATTACATACTGTAAACTGAAATACACAGTTTTAGGCATATGGTAGTTCTTAGATGTTTGCTGCTTAGATAATATACCAGAACTAATATTTTAGCCCATGGAGTGAAGGAGACACTTTTAGAATGATGTTTGTCTGATTCATTACTATCTACAACCCTTCTATCCTCCCTGGGTTGTGGGTCACTATTAGTCCCTGTGGCCTCTCAAGCCTTCACCTTCCCATGCTGACCATGTCCAACTCTCTCAGTGTCTCTTCATCCAGCTTGTCCTCCAGATCGCCGATCACCTTAGTGGCTCTCAGCCATGGCTCCCACTTGGTGATATCTTTCTTCTGCTGGGGAATTCAAAACTGGACATGGTACTTCAGATATGATCTTACAAGTGCCACATAGATAGGAATCAGCACTTCCTTTGACCTGCTGACTATGTTATTGCTAACATAGCCCAGTTGGCCTCTCTCTGCCAGAACACCCTACAGGTGTATGTTTAACTTCTTCTCTACCAGGGTCTCCAGTTCTTTTTCTGAAAAAACTGATTTATACCCAGCCATGACCCAGTCTAAACTATTGCATGAGGCGGCACGCGGCACTCGGCCGGGCCCCCCCCCTGAACCTCCAGATGTAACTAGGCCGGGGCCCTCGGGCCTCGCGGCCTGCTAAGGCCCGCCGCCGCCTCACCGACGTGTTCGTGATACCGGCGCACCGCGCCACCCGCTCTCACACCTTCCCGCTACCCCAGCAGGGAGCCCCCTCTTACCACCCCTGGGCCGGTGTCCGCTGAGGGGGGAGCGGCTGATGTCATCATCCCGGCCCGGGTTCCACCTCAGGTTAGGAAGGGGGCTGTCGGGTTAGGCTGCCCAGAACAAGGGCACCTCCATCCCGGACAGTCAACATAACAACTTCACAGAAGTCAGGGTCAACCACCAAATTTATTCAGGAACTTCATTAACTTATATAGGGAAGGTAAAGGGGAGGAGAAAGGGAGGAGTGAAGTAAGGGATTGGGTGGATGCTAATTACCCGACCCCCGGTGGTTGGCGGAGCTCCGTTGGTGGGCGGTCAGCTGGCCGGAGCAGATTGCTCCAGTTCCCACCTTCAGGAGCTCCAGCCCCCACCTGCGGGCTTCTGGAGCCTTCTAGTTAGCTGCACTGAGTTGCTCAGTCAGGCCTGCTGCCGGCCTGACTGAGCATGCTCCAGTCCCCGGGTCACAGGAGGGTCAAGGATACCCCCCTGTACATCGGTAAGCATCCCCAATCCTCAAACCCGCATCTCCTTACAATTGCATGGGTTTATTTTGAGCTAGGACTTTTCATTTTTCCTTCTTGGTTGTACTGAGATTTTTGATTTAAAAAAAGATAGGAGTTTTTTGTTTCATATGAATCCAAAAATCCCACTTTTTTAGACTTTAATTTTAACTGCTGAGAAAAATATCCTAGATAGGCTTCTAATCAATCCAGATAATAAAGGAATCCTAATTATCTATCTTAAATATAGAGGAAATATTTTTTTTCCTACACGTGTAAAATAAATAATCTTTAAAACAACAGGTTTTTTTTTTTTCAGACCTGCCCATCCTTTCACCTTCAAATTATACTCTCAAATAAATATCAAAGTTATATTTGTCCAAGATATTGAAAGCAGCATGTTAAAGAGGTATGGACACTTTATTTTAAAAAGGAGATCCAACCAAAAGGTGTTAGAGAGTGTCAGAAAGAATGGCCAAAGATTGTGAGGAATGGTGTTTTGCAGAATAAGAGAAGCTTGAACAAAATGGATTTGTGTATGGTAATGTTGCATGGGTTTGAAGGGAACTGAAAAGTATGAGGAATGACATCTAGCATCTCTAAGGTAGAGGAAGTGGGATTTTCATGGCTAAGAAATTTTGAACTCTTGTATGAGTTGGTGAGGGAGAGTCAAACTTCAGAACTTTTCCGAAATCAAATATTGTGCACATAACATTTTGATTAAAGAAAAAAAAAAAAGGTTGTAAAATATTTACATACCTAAAATATTTATTTGCAACAAACCTACTATTGTGATTCATCTGAAATTCCCTAGGAGCTAGTCAGAGGACTTTTTAGTAATCCCTACCTCTGCCAGTCCTGAAATATGGGTGGAATTTCTCTCATTCCTCTTACAAAGAGTTGCATCTGATATAGAATTTAGAAGAAAGACTGTATAAATCTACAATAAAGATATATAATGTAAGATAATTATCCATACTCTGTGTAGAGTCAGTGAAGATAAATATATGCCTGTAACATGCAATTCATCTCAATCCAAAATAGATGATTAAATTGTCACATGCGCTTGTTCTGAGAGTGTTTATTTTGCTTCACTGAATATAAGGGAGTTTCCAGTGATTACATCAGATGTAGACATTTACACTACAGATATCTAAAACCAAATGATATTAATCCCAGTGTCTAGTCTTCAAGGTACCCTCAATAATCAAAGAGGTACCTCCAAAATTCAATTAATATCTTTTTGTGATAGATGTCTAAAACAGCTAAGATGAATTATACTCTGGAGATATAACTGAGTCTGTTTAGAGCCCGAACAAATTTTGATATAATTTGCCTAATGTTCCTGCAGTTGAAGTTGGATGATGAATCTTGACTTACATGTTAATTAATATATATAAATATACATAAATATGTGTATATGAGAAATACTTTTTCTTTGATTTCTCGAAACTCTGTAGACTTCAGAAATCAAGAGCAACAGAGGTAACAGAAGAAGGAGATGCACAAGTGTATGGAAATCCAAAATCAAACTGAGGTATAACTTAAAAATTATACCTCAGGTGTTTCATAATTAACATAAACAATGAAAACTATCAGAAGACAATTAAAATGAACCATGTGGTCTAACATACCCCCAGGTCTGACAGCAGGTGGGTCAGTGGTGTCATTCCTTTATTAATTAATCCTGCTGGTGACATACCAGCCTGAGGACACAACAGGAGATTCAGAACGGTCTACTTCATACACGAGCATAGAAATGTCACCTCCAAAGCACACAGCTAGTGCTTTTATGGGCTAATAATAGATGCTCAGGGCATTTTTTGAAGTGCTGGAGAATTAAACATTTATTACAGAAACATTCACATTTAATATCTTTTCCTTTATAAAATAATTATTTCAATATAGCAGTAATAACATATTGTTCCTCTACAGCTAGTATTGTGAAATACTTTCAAATAGTGACAATATTGTCATCACTAAATGGAAATTGAACTGTAAAGGTCATCCCCTATATTTTTCTAGAAACAGTGTTTTGAGCCTTTCACAGATTATATATATATATATATATGAACATATGTATGTATATATATATATATGCAAGTAAGCATGAACGTGTTCAAATTTCCATTTTTAGTTTTTCTGTGATTTCTGTATGTTTGCAAATAAGTTAAAATTCCAGTACCTCTTTTTTTCTCAGTTGTAAGATGCATATCATAATTTATAGCACAGAAATGAATAGGATTTTTTTTTGTAAAGAGGTCTTGTGATATTAAAAATGATTTGGAAAGGTAAATTATTAAAAATTTGAATTTTGCTCAAACATTTATAAGTTTAATCAAACTTTCATGCCCTTGTTTTCCTGAAAGTTTCAAAAATCACCAGAAAAGGGCTTCTCATAATTACTAAAAATGAGAGATTCAAATTCTGTCTCTTTCTCCTTAGTTTACCTGTAAATACTGTTGCCATCTTTGTCTTGCTGAACAATCAATTTGTTCAGTGTCATATGTTTATATGAGCAGAAAGTACCAGAATACCACAGTGTAATAAAGGACATCAGAGGTCAGTGTAAAGCCCTGAAGCTCAGTATTCTGTCTCTAGAAGTGGATATCAACAGAGAACTAGGAGTATATGACAATTGAGTATAAAAATATTTGATGACATTTCTCAACGAATATTTTCTCAGTATGCATCTGAGGATCTTGTCGAACTAAAGCTTCTAGGCATTTAGTGCTTTTTGATGGATTTATTTTGCTAGAATTTTCTAACGTCTCTTGGATGCCTGTTAAACTTTATTGACTCGTCAATATGCTGTGGCAAGAAGTTAAATGATTTAAACATGCGTTTTATAAACAGCTCTGTCGTTATATATATATTTTGTGTATACCATCTGTTTCTCCTAATTTCTGATTTTGGAGGAGATAATAAACAAGTGTCCTCATGACATTCATAATTTTTAATTTGTCCAGCTATTTTTTCCCTCTTAATCTCTTTTCTGCATTGAAGAAACCTAACTTATTCTGTTAATCTATGTCACAGTCTTTGATCATCTTTGCTGTTCTTCTGTGTTCCTTTTCTAAATCTTCTATCTGAATATTTTGAGCTATGAAAAAAAAGAAAAAGAAAGCAGGTCTGCTCGCAGTAATCAAAACATGTCTAACCACAAATGTATACAATGGCATAGCAACATTCTCTGAGTCCTTTCTTATCCATTTCTGTTATTCCTTTTGATATTTCTGACTGCTTCTGAGCAGTCAAACTGTCCTTCTTCAGATTGTTCAGTCCAGGAATATGTATTTTCATAAAATTGAAGGTAAATGTATTCATTTAGCTGATATAAGAAATCTCGAGTTTTATTTTTTTTTTTAATGTCATATTGTGATTTGAGTCACTAGAGAATTTGAAGAGTTTCAGTTTGAATTTCAGCTTTGAAGAAGTAAATGCAATAGTTTAACTACATATCATTTCAGATGAAACTACAAAATTATTTGCAAATTACAGTCATGAGCATCTGTTGTATTTGAATATTCCTTAAATCGTCTCTTTTACATTATTATTCACTTATACCTTTGTTTCAATAGTTCAAGCTCACCATTATTTCATCAGAACTGAAACTGTATCTGATATGAATTATCTTCTCCCTGATAGCATTGTAGCATTCTTATCGTGTTACACTGCATTTCCTCACCAAAATATGACGTGGCATTCAAGACAAAATGTCTTGTACTCACCGGTATTGTAATAGTGAATATTTAGTCTAAATTTATGGTTGCAAATCAGAAATAATGTACTAAGCTACTTTTTTTTTCTGAGTTTGTGTCTGTAATGACACTTAGATTCTGTTATCACACAGCATTATGACTGTGCAGAAACATCTTTCAGAAAATACTTGCTAAAAAGGTACAGTAGAAGTGTTAAGGTTTTGCTCACTATTCATGACAATCCAACTTGAATGTCAGCTTCAAAATGTTGGATAACATTAATAAATTTTTACTTGCTATTTTTGTGATATTCATATTTAATCTTCTAACAAAACAATCATCTAAAAAGAAAAATGGAATTGGAAAAAGTATGGGTTTTGTAGTCAAAGGATGAAATTTTGATCCAATTACACTTTACAAGATATTACATTTTACTATGAAATTGCTAGAAGATGTGGGTAGCTTTACCACAGGCTTCCTGGGTGATATTTCAGAAAGATAAGCACTCTGGACCACAGATTATTCATCTGCAAAATAAGACAATACTCTTCTAGGAAAAATATTAGTCGACATTGTCTAAAAATTTTGAGAACATATGATTCAATCACTTGACAACAGCAAAGAATAAATATTGTAATTGTTATTGTCCAACCATCACTAAAAGACAGTCCTTCTTTCTGGGCAAGATTATTCACAAGGCTTTATACATTTGTTGAGTCAAATCTAAATATTTTCTTACTTAATAAGTGTACATGACAACTTCACAGTATCATTCCTGTCACTTTCATTATTTGAAAATGATGGCATCTATTAGTAGACAGACAATTGTGCATAGCTCTCTATGCTATACTTGCTTTGATTAGCTTCAATCAAGCTTTAGTATTACTGATTTATATTTAGTGTTACTGATAATTAAGATTACAATTGTGAATTTTAAAAATATTAAGCAAGCATAAAAGCAACTAACGAGAACATTTTATGATGGAGAAAACAATTCAGAATTTTCAGAAAACTGTCTTAAAGCTCTCTAACATTATGTAAAGGGAGAAAGTATTCAGTTAATGAAATGTCAAGTTAAGAGAAGTTCTGTATTTTTCTATATTAAAGAGCTTTGTTTTTCTTACTGATTTGAAAGTAACTGACTGCTAATTAGCTCGAAATGCTTTTCAAAATGAATTTGGAAGCAAATATCCTTGGGTTTCTAACTGATTAATTATACCTTTGGGATCTAAAAATATTCCTACCTACCATTTTCAGATTAACTTTTCAGTAGTGTCTCATATACCCCAAAGGTAAAAAAGGTAAAATAAATTCTACTTTTAGTACCAATTCTTTCTTTCTTTCTTCCTTTCCTTTCCTTTCCTTTCCTTTCCTTTCCTTTCCTTTCCTTTCCTTTCCTTTCCTTTCCTTTCCTTTCCTTTTCCTTTTCCTTTTCCTTTTCCTTTTCCTTTTCCTTTTCCTTTCTTTCATGTTAAATGATCTTCAGAGTGCCTTCACCATAGTGGAGTCTGTGCCTACTGAGGTCAGTCCTGACATATTACAGTAATTCGACAGGCACATTATTCTCCACATGTAGTATTATCAACCAAAGACCTTCAAATGCAAGATGTGAAAGGTGACCTTCATGCTCTTGTGCTCTGCTTTCCCTCTTTCCTCCCTCCCTTCTCCTTGACCCCGGAGCTAGGCCCTATTTCCTAGTCCTGTCTTCATCTTCCAGACATATAACAATGGTCTCTTCTTCCCTAGAAGATATTTTCAGCTTCTAAGAAGTTCATTGTTTTCCTCATCAGATGCCCAGACTGTGGAGGGAATGCAAAGTGTATGCAGTCCAAAAACCAAGGGCATGCCGTGAAGTGCAGAAGTGGTTCATTATTGCCATTGAAAATAAACTGAAAAAAAAAGAGTAAATGATAAACTGTTGCTGAAATAAGTGAAATTTTATAGTTTTACATGAAAACATGAGAACATGACTGAAAGAACTTTAATCATCTAATTGTCTAGTATAGATAAAACAGTTGAGCTTGCAGTTGAGCTGTAGCTTGCATTTCAGCTTGAAGAAAAGCTTTATAAATGCACAGAGGAGAGGAAAATACAACCAGTTTATGAAGAGTGGGTTGGAAGCAGTTACAGAGGAGAAACAAAAGAAAGTAGAGCACCACAAGAATCTACATTTGTAGTCCGGGAAATTATTGCCTCGAGATCCCTTTATCCAATTAACATTCTTTTTTAAAATGTCAAAAGTTGACCAGATAAGGTGGTATGTATGGTCTAAATAAATATTTCAGCAGATAACTGAACATTTATCTAACAGTTTGTATGTATTCTTCTACCTAGTGGAATATATGGGCAATTATGGACAAGTAGCCCAGTGGGAAAATGTGCAGATGGATCTGGCCATATAACAGACCATCAAGAGTGTGAAGAGCTTCAGCTACAGCAATGACTAGGTCATGGACCCATGGACCCATGGGGTCTAAGAATTTGTAGTAATAGGAGTGACACTATAGGTGTCATAGCCAGCTGGAATCTAGAAAAAAAGTGGAAGTTTCACATACCCTAGCCATGTTATAGGGAATGCCAGCACAGCAGTGGTAGATAGTCACTGTACCTTGCAGAAGCCATAGAACAGAACTCACTGGTGATTATGAGCAAAATTCTATTGGACTTCCCTGAAATAGTGAAAGCAGTACAGGATCATGTATTGGAGTATAAAAATCCCTTCCAGCCATTGACACGGAAGTTTCTGAATGAATTGCAACAGCAGTACCTTTCAAGTGATCTACCCTGCCAAAATGACTATTGACACAGCTACTAAGCTAGGAGAAACATTAACCTCATGCTGCCATGACATCTGTATCAGATGGCTACTATCAGCTTCTGGATTTTTGTATTGAGCCTATCTTAGTATTGTTAATATCTGCTATAGCTTTGTCCTTGTATGCTTGTTACTATTTTATTGTAACAGCACAAAGAGTAGAAAGCCTGCACTGAATTCAGTGTGATCTTTTCCCAGTGAAATAGGCTGTAACTACTAGATTACTGGGCAACTGCCCTGGAATGCAAAACTGTGTGCTGTAAACCTGGTGGTGAATGATACAGAGAAGGCAGATATACTAAATGCCTTCTTTGCTTCAGTCTTTACTATTAAGGCCAGTCCTCAGCAGTCTCAGACCTTGGAGACAACATATAAAGTCTGGAGAAAGGAAGACTTTGCCTTGGTCAAGGAAAATCAGATTAAAGATCATTTAGACAAACCTGACATGACAGAATCACACAGAATCACAGAATGGTTAAGGTTGGACGGAACCTCTAGAGATCATCTAGTCCAACTGCCCTGCTCAAGCAGGGACACCTGGAGCATGTGGCATCCACAAATCCATGGGCCCTGTTGGGATTTGCCCATGGGAACATGCTGGCAGATGTCATTGTTAGGTCACGCTCCATCATCTTTCTACTGTATGCATCAACATAGGCTAGGGGGATGGTGCTGACCTTCTGGAAAGCAGCTCTGCAGACAAGGCCTTGGGGGATACTGGTGGACAAGTTGATCATGTGGCAACAGTATGCCCTTGTGGCCAAGAAAGCTGAGAGTATCCTGCAGTTGCAGGAGGTTGCTGGGAAGAGCACTGCCAGCAGGTTGAGGGAGGTAATCCTTCCTTTCTACTCAGCCCTAATGAGGCCACATCAGAGTACTGTGGCTCAAGTTCCAGACTCCCCAGTAGAAGTGAGACAAGGGGCTACTGGACTGAGTCCAGCAGACAGTAATTAAGATGATAAAGGGACTGGACCATCTCTCCTATGAAGAATGTCTGAAAGACCTAAGACTCTTCAGTCTGGAGAAGGCTGAGGGGGGATCTCTGTGTTTATAAATATCCAAAAGGAGGATATAAAGAAGATGAGACCAGATTCTTCTCAGTGGTGATCAGTGAGAGAAGATGGAAAGGGGTACAACCTGAAACACAGGAAGTTCCACCTATACAGGAGAGGAAAAAATATTTACTTTGAGGGTGACAGAGCCCTGAAACAGTTTACCCAGAGCGGTGTGATCTTCTATCTTGGAGATATTCCAAAGCTGTCTGGATATGATTCTTTACAATGTATTCTGTGTGATCTTGCTTGAGTAGTAGGTTAGACTAGATGATCTCCAAAGGTCCCTTCCAGCTTCAAGCATTCTGTGATTCTGTGAAATATCTGAACGGTGAATTTCAGGAGGATGGGGCGACTTTTCAGTGGTGGCCAGTGATAGGACAAAAGGCCGCAGGCACAAACTGAAGCACAGGAAGTTCCACCTGAATATGAGGAAAAACTTATTGACTGTGAGGGTAACAAAGCACTGAAACAGGCTGCCCAGATAGGTTATGGAGTTTCATTCTCTGGTGATATTGAAAAGCCATTTGGACACAACCCTGGGCAATGTACCCTATGTGACTCAGTTTGAACTTGGGAGGGGCAAGAAGAAGGATCTAGATGATCTCTAGATGATCTCTAGAGGTCCCTTCCAGCCTCAAGCATTCTGTAATTCTCTGATACTGTGCTCTCACAACAGCATCCGAAGCCAGAAACCTGCATAATGGTGATTCCTTGGGGAAAATTGTACAGTGTCAACAATATCTTAATGTTTGTAATGCCAAAGGGTCTTCCATTTGTAATTTTGCAGTTTGCTTTTCACTTGCTATACTTTTAGTATAGTCAAACCAGAAGACACCAAATGTCTATGCATGTCTGTTTCTGATTGACATAGGAAAACCACTCAGAATTCATTATATATTCTCAGTCACAGCTTAATTCACTCAGTTACCTTCACAGAACTAACAGTCTAGCAACCCTTTAAATTGCTAGGCTGAAAAAAAGGTAAAAGAAAGAGCATTTATAGGGCTCACTTGATTCATATTAGATATCCTCCTTAGGATGCAATGAATCATACTTAGAAATGATGGTTTTTCTTCATTTGACATAGATGGCCTGTCAAGACTATATAGTCCACATGTAATGAAATGAAATAAATTACACTTTTCCTATATGAGTTGCAGTTTTAAAATATTGTTTCCTGTTTCAAAATGTTTGGGAGGACAAATTTTCTTCAGTGAAGAAAAAGATACTAAGACACAAAAGTATTTAGAAGCCAAATTACAAGAAGCTTCTTTCAAGTTGTATGTATTGACTGAATGATTTTCTTTAAATTCCTGAATATATTTAGAAAAGCAGGAGCTGAAACACAGTTTCTTAAGTATACATTTAATAAAGTACTATATCGAATATACAACTGACAGGATTTGATTTCTTTAATTAAAATCCTCAGCTGTACACAGTAAGATAATGACCTATTCGACCTACTAATACATCAAAACTGTAATAAACTGTAGGTATATTTGGTCATTTTAAGAATTTAAGAATTTTGCAGCTTTTCTAATTTGAGATTTTGCATATCAACATATAGAGTCCCACCACTGAGTCAGTCTGCTCCATTTTGTGATGACTGTAAAACTGAGAATTAAATAGTTGATAAAGAGTATCTGTTACATAGGTATAAGATTATGAAATATTCCTAAATACTATCATATCATAGAAGGTTACTGTACCATTTGGTACAGTTATGATAGATGTCATTCCTGTTTCAAGAAGTTGTCTTCTTGAAACAGAAATGACATCTATCATAACTGTACCAAAACAGGTACAGTGAAAGTGTACAGTGAAAACTTCCTCATTAACATAAGTCAAATTTCTATTGTCTTTATTGCACAATCACAGTTAAGGAACTTGATATCATACATAGATACTGTGTCTATACAGTGTGCATACATATCAACATAATTCTAGAAAATCCATACACATTTTCTGGGCTCGTGTTTTCAATATATTTTATTTTGACAGTAACCAAAAAAGTCTCACCTGATTTTACTTGTTTTCAATTCGTAACACGTCAGCACTGTGTTCACATAAATTAATTGGATTGTATATGTTAGAACATCAAAAGGAAAGTATTTCTGACTACATACCATATAGACTACATAGAATTATTTCTCTCTTCAAAGGCATGTAACATGCTGGTTGTGATCTTTTAGTAAACTGTATGAAAAAATGAAAAGCATTTAATGAAGGACTTGAAAATCATATTTTCTTTCATAAATATGCATTCAGTGAACAGAATACCAGACTAATGTTATTATAGCATAGAGAAGGAAATATTAAAAATATACATATTTTTAAAAATATATTAAAAAAATCTAATTATAATCAATTGTTTTTTTAACTCATCTGAAAAGTGTATAGTCATTTAATATTGTAGCTGAGTTTCTCAGCTGCCTTTAGATGTTCTGTGGGTGGACTGAAAAAAAAAAGGCTGCTTTATTCTTCTAGACTTTAAAAGTGTGTTTCTTTTTTATGTTTATTTTTCCTGCTTATTTCTCAATACGTCATTTATGACTAACACACAATAGATCTAAGTGTAAACTGTTAGATAGTTCTAATTTCCTCTCTGAATGAGTAGCTGTCTTTATTTATAAGCAACACACTTTGTTTTATAGCTGACCATGATTGACTGCGCAGTGCTAGGTTGTGCATACACTGATACCACTCTACCAAAAGTTTTCTTCTGATGGATATAGCACTGGATGTGTAAATAAGTTTATTAGCCTGCATATATTAGAAAGCTTTGTAGAGTCACCAGGCAGCTCAGTAAAGAAAAGTCTATTCCTGTAGATTCCATCTGCTACACTGGCCAGCAACTCTGAAGTGGCAGAAATCCAAGCCCTGACCCGGTTTCCAAAACTCAGAAGAAAACACAGCTTTTGTAAACCTGACTTGGAGGTCATGAAAGGCACCTGGCAGTGAAAATAAAGGTCTTTCTGGGAAATTTGGTCACTTTGGCCCTGAGCTATTCTATGACCCTATTGCAATGAGGATTGTACTGCTTCATGCTTAGTATTTACACCATGGCAACTATGGTATCAATATTCATCTCTCATCAATAAATGGCAAGTGTCAGTATCAATGTGGTTTGGCAAAGCACATAGTAGACTATCATGACAGACATGATAGACTGACATGATAGGCATTTTTTAGCCCACTGTGATCCAAGTTGTTGACATAAAAATCTTGGATTTACTAAAGATTTTGGGAACAGAAATTTGAATTGAAAGTGAGTGCCAGTGTAAGCAGGATATTCTAAACTGTTGGCATGATCATCCTCTTCACAGAACAACAGCTTATATCCTGAAGCCAAATCAGGGAAACACAGATACACTTGCAATTTATAGTAAAACAGCACATTTATGCAAAACTAAGTATCTAAGGTAATGTAGAACTCTCCCTCTCCTTTTTTTTTTTTTGCCTCCTCTCCTCTCCTCTCCTCTCCTCTCCCCTCCCCCTCTTCTCTTTTTCTTTTTCACCTCTCTTTCTTTTCTTTTTTTTTTTTTTT
>VWPW01022751.1:0-146286 GCA_013389825.1 Crypturellus undulatus
TATGATTCTATGATTCTATGATCTTCGGATGCCATCTGCAGGCAAGTGGCACCTCTGCTCTCGCTCTTGTCCATGGACACATCTCTCTGTGCAAAGGTATGAGGCCATGTACATCCTCTGAGCAGTCCATTTCAGTGGAACGATTCCTCCCATGGGGTGGCTCAGGAGGAAATGACAGTGGGAAAATCTGTGGGTAAACCTGGAACCCATTTGCACATGTCCCACATGGGGCCCAGGTTGCCAGGGTGCAGTGATCTAAGTCTGGGATGGTCAAACAGGGCCCCGCTCTGCCAAGCAAAGTGCCAGTCCAGCGAGGGTAGGAAGCAGCTGACACATCCTGCAAGTCTCTTGGTGTCCTTCCACCAGAGGTCAGAGCTGTGTGTGCCAAGTTCAAACCAGAGAGCTCCCCCCATGCAGATGGAGAGAAGAGAGGGAGCTGTTAGATACAAAAACTGTTTCTTTTCTGCCGGCTTTTAAAGTGGTGCTATTGAATTTTAAACAGCAAAGACAAAACCCTGCTGAAAACCCCTCTTCTATACTCGCTGGGTGAAATAACTGGTCACCATGGTGGGAGAACCCGAGAAGATGCCAGTGTTGGCCTGAGGAACAACTCTTTTGTTGTCTGCTCTAGTGTGCTGGGCTTCACTCTGGGAGACCGTTTGTCAAAGCAGCAAGTGTTTTCCCCAAAGAAGTTTCCTTATGAGCTGCCCCTGAGCTTGGAGTTGTTCTTCGCTCCATGGCTAGAGTTCATAAAGGTGGTTTGTGTACCAGCCCTCCGAGTGACACTGGGCTAGTGTACTGACCCAAGCTGCTCCAGGAACCTCCTTAATGACAACAGCAGCCTGAACTTGCAGTTAGAGGGATCATGGGCTCCGTGTGTAACCCGCAGCCTCCCTTCCCTGGTGTTGAAGGGTAAGCAGCCTCGTAGCTTTGCCCCTCCTCAAGAGGGACCCCCTTCTTCCTTTGGTTCCTGCTCTCCCAAGGCTGCAGAGGTGGTGGGGATGCAGTGACAGCCTGACTGCTGGTCCTGTGCAGCCCGCCACTTCCTCCAGCTTGGACAGTGCCTTGAAACTCCAGCAGAGAAGCCTTGCAATTGCTTTTCCCTGCATGTCTCCTGTTTCCCACCCTAAGCTACGAGCATCAGGCCCTCTTGCCTGTATTTTTCTCCTTGAACCACTTTATTATTAAAATAGAGCAGTTATCTTCCTTCAGGAAGGAGCTAATTCTTTTTAATCTAGGGCAGGTTTGGCAGTAGAGCAGTGTTTGCAGTTTCCTGCTTTTGCTTGCAGGATGGGTTCACAGCACGGCTTTGCTCATGGGAGGGTCCCATCTGTGGCTTAAAACAAGGATCAGGTCAGGTGAGTTTTGTGAATCCATCACAACTCTCCCTCCAAACCCTGCTCCATGATGGATCTCTGGATGAGTAGGTTTATACTGTCCCTGTACCTATGTCTTCAGAAAACGGAGGTTATCAGACTTGTACGTAGACATGTATCAACAAATGGAGTTGCAGGGTTGAAAGGAGTTTTAGGAGCTGCCTTATTTCATCCTCTTGCCTGAACGTGGTACCAATTCTTATGTAAGTCGCTGCTGACAGGGACTTCTCCCACATTTTCCCTAAAATCCTTACCCCTCTCTGTCTCACAGAATGGAGACCTGGCTGTGATTTGGGAGATATAATAGCTTCTGGGATTAAGTGCTCAACAATTGGGTGAATCTTCGAAGAATCTTGTAGTAGTGATGAAACCCGTGATAGAAAGGATTCTGCCTGCCTCACCTGCCATGCCAGCAGTGTGGAAAGCTTTCCCATGCTCCTATTGGATTTCCTAATCCCCTCTGTTTAGGGATCCTTCTGTTGTCTTAAAATTTTACCCCCAACTGTTGTTTAATTAAAAATTAAGCAGGCAGGTATTCAGAGAGAAAATGAAGCTGTTTTATTCTTTGTGGATCCTTGCTGCTTTACTGGTGTCTTGTCTGGGGACCGTCATTCTGAGCTTTGAATCTTTGTCTTGCAAAGCTTATCACACCAATTGGGAACAGAGCCATGCAGCAGCACGTGTCCCCTGTGGAGCAGACTGGCAGGGGTGGTGGAGAGGAACTGTGTCGTCCTCCCCCTTAGCCCTGCCCGACAGGCTGTGCCGTTCAGCTGATGTGGCTGCTGTTCAGGTTCAGCTTTATCCCCGAGCCCTGCACAGTTTCACATATCTTTGCTAAGCTGGCCTAGGCAGTAACCATGGCCAGTGTTGGGTTGTGGAGTACAGGTATTTTGTAGCTAAGGAGAACTGTAGCATGTTACAGTGTTTCCAAAGAAAGATCTACTTGGTGCAGCCAGGATCACATGCAAAAAGCAATGGTAACTACTGGAGATTTGCAGT
The DNA here is from genome assembly GCA_013389825.1 of Crypturellus undulatus. Classification (NCBI taxonomy): domain Eukaryota; kingdom Metazoa; phylum Chordata; class Aves; order Tinamiformes; family Tinamidae; genus Crypturellus; species Crypturellus undulatus. Next base: position 2,376 of record VWPW01022751.1, read on the forward strand.
ATAGTGGGGAATTGGAAGAAGCAAGTGGGGTAGAAGCCCCAGTTTAGACGTACAAGGCATGCCTTTATAACAGAGGGTATTTAACCAGGGAGACGAGGTGAGATTACTTGATGTGTTCCAGCTGAGCTTTGTGCCCTTTTAGTGAAGCTGCATATTCTGGAAGTTGGGGACATGCAGAAGAACCCCAGGTGAGCTCTGCAGTGTCATTCAACCCGTTTGGGCTTTATAGACTTGTGTCTCTTGAGATGCTAAAGCAATTAAATCCCTGGGAGGAGACTGAGGGGATCTCCGTATTCCCTGAGTGAACAGTGCTTCTGCATCCCCTGGGTTTGGATACGACATGGTAGAAAAAAGTGAAATCTGAATTTCCCAAGGTGGAAGGAGTTGGGTCTCCTGCCTTAAATCATTTAAGAGCACAGTGAACCTTGAGCCACCCAAGTGGCCGTTTCGAGTCCAGACCGGAAGCTCTTCTGGATAGGACCTGCTGCGCCAGACCCAAGGTCTTATTGACACCCACTCCGCGACCAGCTGGGACAAGGCTGAAAGCAGAGCCCAGCTGGAAAGGAATTTCCCAGTGGAGAAGACAAGCCAGGAGAGTGGCCCTTGATTGGTTTGAACTCCAGCAGCAGGAATGCCCAGCTTTCCCCTTCCAGATCATCAGACCCCTCACATGTCCAAGGTCTAAACTCTGCAGGTCTGTACGGTGAGGTGCTCTGTTGCTGCAGAGCAGTTGCAGGGGTGAAGCTCCAGCCTTGCCTTTGCTGAAGTCCGAGGGCAAATTATTGTCAGTCTCTTGCTTGGCGCCTGCCATCTATAGCATCTTCGAGCAGGCCAGAGGAGTGATCATTTATTGAGCTCTACTGCATTCCTCCTGCACTGGCTAAGCTTAGTGATACTACATATTTTTCACAGAGGAAACTGAACTTTGCAGAGGTGAAGGGACTTGGTGAAGATCTTTGGGGAAATTAGAGCTGTGGGGAAGAAGAGAGAGAAGAACCCGGGAGAGCTGTAGGGCTGCTGTTTTAATTTGCCATGTTGTACCCAGAGAACATCAGCTTTGCTGGAGATACCACCCCAGCTGCTAATCTAGTGAGAGTTGCTGCAGATTTGCAAGGAGAAGAGCTTTAAACAAGGGACAATGTGAATTGAATCTGACATCCCATAAGATTCTCCCTCTCTTGGGCCCTGATCTACCAATAGGCACCTCTTCCATTTTGCATATAACATGACCTATTGTATAAATATTTAGTCACCCTGTTGGGAGCATTAATTATAAATGGAGACGGAGCTTTGAAAGCTGCCTGTAGGTCTGGACACCCAATTTCCATTAATTTTAATGAGAACCAGACATCCAAATCCCATTCGGTGGCTTTGAGTGGCTCAGGCAGGAAGCTCCATTTGACCCCCCCACTCCTTTTCCCCACTCTGCAGTTTAATAGTGAGATTTGCAAACACATTACAAATCCCGTGGATTCCTGAGTTGCCCTTGAGTGATTGTTCTCTGCTGAGGATGGTTGGCTGGTAGCTTCAGAAGTATAAGTTCATTTAATCCATCCTGTTAGTTCTTTTCCTCCATCCCCCCTCCTGCTCTCCCCTGGCGCTGTGAAACCGGGATGCCTGAATGAAACCCCAGCCCGCATGGTTTGTGACACAGAAGCTCTGATGCTTGAAATGGCAGCTGCACAGAGCAGGTCTGAAATGAGTGATTGAATTATCTGACTGATTAAAAATGTGCTGTGGCTTGGAAGATCTGACGGCAAATATTCACTTAGGCAGCTGACACCAAGGCGCGCGCGTGTGCGTCGGAAAAAGCAGTCTGTGAAATGTGGCAAAGACCCAGAGCTGCTTCCAATGGCAGCTTCTTAAGCTCAGCATCCTTTCAGAAGTCCCAAATCTTCTACGCGATGCTCAACAAAAGCTAAAACTCAGCGTGGCTGCAGAGATAATCAGTATTTAGGCAGACGTCAGCAGTGGTTTAGGAAATGGAAATTGAGTTGAAAGGTGGCTCAGGCTGGGGTGCTACTTAACAGCGTCTTAATCTATAGGGACCTGTAGCTGAGGAATGATAAATTCTTCTGCCAAAAGAATGGATCCTGTCCCCTGCAGAGCAGGAAGGTACTCGCGGTGTGGAGCGGCCTCGGGGATCTCAGCTCCGTGGGAACGCGCCTTGCGATGGGGACTTGGACAAAGACGAGCTCAGGTGACATCATCCGTAGCCAACGGGAAGGACACGGAAAGGAGGCTGGACTGTGCGAGTTTTTTTTCGTTCCCCCATCAGTGTTGGTGATGGAAGCGGCAGATGTGCTAATGCAAGACGAACGATAATGGCTTTTCCAGGGCTGTTTCTGCGTCCCTTCCCTGTCCCCATTTGGTGATGTGCCTCTTCCCCAAGCCTCACAGTGAGCATAGGCAAAATAGCTCAGAGTGAAATGACTGAAAAAATAGAACTAAAAATGTTTCTTTACAAATGAAGATTATTTTGTCAACTCAACTGATTCACAGATTGCAGAGGGAGTTTCCAATGAGAAATAAAAAAATCAACTCCTAAAGGTTACCATTGTAGTTCCTCATTGCAAATGGTTTTGTTCTGGGAGTTTACTGAAATTGATTTTTTTTCTCCTAAAATATTTAATTGCTCTTCATCTCCCTAGTTGTAGAAGATCACTATCTTTTTCTCACTTACTACTCAAAAGAGTCAAGACATTGGTCTAAAACTAATTGCTTTATGAGAAATAATTTTGGTTTCGTGTCCCAGTCCAGCCACTGAATATTCTGGTCTTTGACCCTTACAAGTGCTGTTAGCTGCAGTGATGTTAGATCTGTGAAATCACTTCGGCTGTATGTTTTCTTTCTCATCCCGTTCCAATTCCAGTGACCATTTCAACAAGATGGAGCTTTATTGCAGTTCTGTTCTCCCACCTCTCGCAGACAGACCTTACCTATTACATTTAGTGAAACCTCTGATGATTTCAATGTCCTGTCCTACCTCCTGCATATTTCCTTTATAGACAATAGTATATAAATTGAATCTTTCTTTGCAAAATTTGTTTTTAATTCTTCTTCCTCTGTCTGAGATCTTGCAACATGAGAACAAGAGCACCTGATGGTGGTTTTTAGGTTGGATCCAGACTGATGTAAGGTAAAGATAAATGACTGGGGTGACAGCCACCATTAGATGGGCAGTGCTCTCCCACATATATGCACAGCGTAGCTTACCTTAGCTGGAATTTTTGCCACCCTTTGCCACCATTCCTCATCCTACCAGGAAGTCTCCGATCTCTCAGAGCCAGCACCAGGTCCCTCTTCCCACACCTTCTCAGAATCACAGGATGATTCAGGTTGAAAGGGACCTCTGGAACCTATCTAGTGCAACCCCCAGCTCAGCCAGGATGACCTAGAGCATGTTGCTGTAGGGCCAGGCAGGTTTGGAAGATCTCCAGAGAAGGAGACTCCACAGCCTCTCTGGTAGCCTGTTCCAGTGCTGTGTCACCCTCACAGTCAAGAAGCTTTTCCCCGATTTAGGCAGAATGCCTTGTGCTTCAGTTTGTGGCCGTTGCCTCTTGTCCTGGCCATCACTGTAAAGAGTCTGGCCCCATCCTCCTGGTACCCTCCTTCAGGTGTTTGTATGCACTAATCAGATACCATCATGGTCTTCTCTCGATCCAAGCGAAGCGGGCGCTGCTCAGTCAGCCTCTCCTTATAGGAGAGATGCTCTTGTCCCCTCACCATCTTCAGGATTAGGACACTCTCACTGGAGTCTCTCCAGGAGCTCCCTGTCCCTCTCGTAGTGGGGAGCCTAGAACTGGACACAGGACTTCAGATGTGGCCTCACCAGGGCTGAGCAGAGCAGGAGCATCATGTCCCTCAACCTGCTGGCAACGCTCTTCCCCCTGCACCCCAAAATACCAATGAGCATTGACCTTGGCCACAAGGTCACAGAGCTGGCTCGTGGTCACGTTGGTGTCCACCACCAGGATGCCCAGGTCCGTCTCCGCAGTGCTGCTCTGCAGCAGGTCACCCCCAGCCTGTCCTGGTCCACGAGGTGGTTCCTTCCTAGGTGCACGACCCTGCACTTGCCTTTCTTGAACCTCATGAGCTTCCCCTCTGTCCATCTCCAGCCTGTCCAGGTCCCTCTGACTGGCAGCCCAGCCCTCGGGGGTATCGTCTGCTCCTCCCAGTTTGGTGCCATCAGCCCTATTCTAGGGGACACTGTCCCTTCATGCAGGTCACTGATAAATAAGCTGAACAAGATCAGGACAAGTATAGGCCCCTTGAGCCCAGCACTAGCTTCAGGTCTCCCACCAGGCTCTGTGCCACTGCTCAACATCTGGACTCTGCCCTGCAGCCAGTTCTCAATGCACCTCGTTTTGCACTCACCTAGCCACGTTTCCTGAACTTCCCTGTGCGGGTGCGTCAGTGTCAGAAGCCGAGATGAAGCTGAGATAGACAACATCCACTGCTCTCCCTTCATGCACCCAGCCAGTCATTCCTTAAGCGTCCCCTCTTCGGATGTCTTGGGTTGTCCCTTGTAACAGCAAAATCCCCTTCTTCACCCTTAGTTCCTTTGTAGCAATCCTCCAGAACCTGCCCATGCCAGCAAAACTATTTCCTAAACCTTTTTTCTCAACCCTGAGTCCAGTCCAAACCCTAAACAAGCATGGGGGGTTTGTGCAGTTTTACATGAAGGGTTTCATCTTCAGATGTTCATCTCCTTGATGCCTCCAGAGCTGTCAGAAGAGATTTCCTAGGAAGAGCAGGCCCCAGGTAGCTGTAGCACAAGAAGATATGGAATCATTATGGTTCAGCCAGAGGAAGCCCTGTGGAGATGCCAGTATCCACGCAAACAGAATCTAACAGATGTGACAAAATGTAAATTACATCTCTCTGTATCTACTTCTTCCTACCCTCCTTAATGCACCAGGTTTAGACACTTGGATGCCTGGGCAGTCAGTGGTGACTTTTGGACCAGCTTGCAGCAAGGGCAGCCTGAAACTGTTTCCCACCATGGGTCGTTTCTCTTCAGAGGCTCAGTTGCCTTAGGAGTCCAGGTGGTCCCCTTGGATTGTATATGTCTCTAGATGCACTTCCTGTGTAGTAGCACTGTTTTATTCATGCAGCAAAATATATTGTCTGTGCTGATAATCTGAAAGTATGTTCTGAAAAGAACTGCGGTATTAAAGAATTCTTGGGCTGGAACGACCTCCCAGCAGAGGTGGATTCACAAATGACTTTAGCTGAGGAGGAGATTCTGCCTTCATCAATGCCACAAGCCAGAGTAATAAACACACATCAGAAATTCTCATTTACAAAAGTAAATTGGACATCCTGGCAATGCAATCCTGAGATGCATTTAGAGATTCACAAGGCTGAATCACAGGACACCCTAGTCACCAGGGCTGACAGTATGGAGAGCTGGAGACAAGAGCTGGATGTGAATCCAGAGCCGCCCAGTGTCAGGCGCATCGGGAAGGTTGGGCGCACTGGGAAGGTCCTGGGCTGTCTGGCACGTGCCCCCAGCTGCCGATGGTCATGCTGGAGATCGTGTAAAGCCACGGAGTGATGCCCACCTCGCGGGGCACATTTTAAGGAAACCTCTAAACAGCAGTGATGGAGCTCATGGGTGGGTGGTGGTTGCTTTCCATTAGGCAAGAGGAATACTTATATTGACAAGAGTCCAATAACCTGCAGCATTTTTGCCTCCAGATCATCAGCTTTTCTTGGGATAATGTTTACGGGTCTGTTGTATAAAACAGCTCAAAGCTGCTCTTCCATTCAGATTCAAGTTTGATCTGTCCCTGGCATAGATGTATCCCAGCAGAGTCCAGATCGAAGTGTAGAGCTGGGCAAATAACTTCCCTAAACAGCTTCATAATAAAGGGAAAGAGCATCCGTGTTCACAGAGCAGCTTTTCAGCCTCAGGACTGATGCTGAAGGATTCCTGCTGCTGCCAATACTATGGCCTCACAGTTTCTAAAAATGATGGATGATAGTTTTCTTTCACCAAATATTGCAGGGAACTTGGTATAATCCTGTATCAGACCTCACCCTGACAGATCCGAGTGAATTGATTACTGAATTCAGAATTAATGGTTGCTTAAAAGACCTAATTGCATTTATTACAAGCAGATAAAGTGTAATTCTGAGTGGTAAAACATATGCATGGCCCTTTAAAGGGGTCAGTTTTCCTAAGACAAGAACAATTTACAAGCAAAAAAAAAAGATTGGAAGAAAAAAAGGAAACAAAATAATGTGTGTTATAGTTGGGAGTTGCTTAAGACAACATCGGTAGATGCCATTTCCTCTGCAGGCATGCATACAATTTTGCAGTCATCAAAGTATTCTTAGCTAAGATTCTATCCTTATTAAGGAAAACAAAGCCCAGCAATAGTATTTTAAAATCCCAGACAGTGAATTAAGGTTGTTGTTTAACACTTATGTAATGCAGAAAACTGAAAGGCTAGTTGAGAAGAGCAGTCAGATTCAGAAATGAAAATTACATTCACTAGCATTGAAGACAATAGAAGAATATGTGCATTTGTTTATCTGTAAGTGTATGTGTCAGGAGGTAAATCAGTGCTATAAGTTCTTGTTAGATGGCGAGGGTAAAACATTCTGTCATGATACTGCAAAGGGAGATGTGCCCAGGCAAAGATCCCCAGCTCTGGAAAGCAGCAGCGTGACGGGGTCCTGCCCACTCCCCAGGCAGAAAGGCACCCATCAGACAGGGATGCAGATACTTCCAGAACACATCAGGGCTCCTCATCCTTGCACAGAAGAGGTGGCTGATCCTGGCACAGCAGGCTCAATCTGCAAGCAGTGTCTGCTTGGCATTTCCAGAAGGACCCTGGAGAGGATGGTGGCCCGTAAATGTACCATATCTTCCCGGAGGGCTGTCAAATGGCAGTTCCTCTGTGCCTTGATGTGAGCAGCTCCATATGCCCTGGTCTTGATGCTCTTTTAATGTCCCGTGGTTATCAGGAATGCTGGTGTGTGGGAAACCCTGTGGTAGTCCTACTCCTGCGGCAGTGAGTAGGAGCTCCTGGTATTGCGACGAGGCGGGACAGGGGGCCACGTGTCTCTGCTGCACCTGCGGGGAAGGACACGTCAAAGCGAGGGGCACTAGGCACTGGCCGGGGGGTACTCAATTCCGAGCCCTCTTTTAGAACTCGCGCTCAGAAAGCTATCAAGGAGCTATAAGAATGGATGAAAATGTGGAAAACTAGGAAAACCAGGCTCACATGGAGACAAAAACGAGTTTCACCTCCTTTGCATATCCGTAAGTAGGCTATAAGGGGAATTGATCACAGCCTATGCAGCTCTGCAGAGAAAATATTCAGGATTAGGTATCAGTTATTTCCAGTAAGAAAGACGGCTACGTCATCAGACTAACCCAATGTAAGAACAACCGGAGATTGAAAGCTGGCACCAACTGAGGTGCTTGTACAAAGGACCTGGGATTTACTAAACAACTAAACAAACTTGTTAGGGGCTCTTCTACCCTGAACGCTCTAAAGAAGCTCCTTGCATGCAGTTTTTTTCTTTCTTTTTTTTTTCTTTTTATTGTTATTTTGAAAGTATCAGTTCTGTCCATCAACCACCCGCCCAGTGGGAGGCTAACAAATCTCTTCCAGCCCCTGGAAGAGCCACAGTGACACTTCTCACCACGAGCTCTACTCTTCCTAATGTGACCATCTCAGCAATCAATATGCAAACAGCTGCAGGGGAAACTTTTCATGGAAGCTATTATCCAGAGAAAAAAGCTGATTTGGGGGTATCAGGAGAAATGCAGACAAAGGCTCACAAGGACTGGCCCTTCCTCTTCAGAGGGCTTTTGTTCCCTTCCAAATCTCCTTATCCACACTACCTGCAAGGAGCACACAGCAAGGGAGGTCCTGGTCCTGCTTTCTTCTAAGTATGGCTTGCATCAGTGTTGCTTGTACTGTAAGTTACTGACTTCCAACTGGGAAATCCAAAGGATTTTTAGTGAAAAATAATTTTGGGAGGACACAAAAGCAAAATCATTCCTGTGCATACCCCAACACTTGCAATGTTTTCTTTGTAAAAATGTAAATATCTAGGAATGTCCTTGTGTGCCACTCCGAGTATCGTGCCTTGGGCATTGTTGGAAAATTATGTGTAACAGAGCAGCAAAATTGCAGCTCAGACCCTCGTCTTAGCTGCAGTTTAGGCACCTTATTACTTGTTGGGTGAAGGTGATTGATCCTGTGGGTCTGTAAAGTAATTGTGCCTGGGTTCTGCACCTGGAGAGCAGGGGCAGCAGGACCCGGATTGCAGAACTGCTGGCCTTAGAGAAAACTCAGGTTTGGCAGTGGATGCAGTGTGGGTAAGGTCCTGTGTACAGCAGTAGTATGCAAATACCCATCGTTTCTAGACATGCCCTCCTCCCCCACCAGCCAAGGCAGTGCATTTCCATGGGCAGGATACCCTGCCATGTGGTTGGCTGTGTTTAGTTCTTTGCCTGCATGTCCCCGCTGTCTGGAAGGCTCCCAGCTTAAATGGGATGTGGAAAATGGCCATAGTCACAGAGTTTTCTTTAATTCCAAGATGTAATTATGGCCTATCGAAGGCATCTAACACAGCTTTGCAGGGGACTAGGAAAAGTTTTGGTACTCACTTATTGCTAGTAATATATCATGAATGATACAGACAAACATGCAGCACTGTTCGTGGGATGAGAGGAGGTTTCTTCCTGAATCCAGCTGTTAATGGAAGAGGGGTGATTGATAGCCCAGTTCTCTGGACCTCAGCTAGTTGATGTATTCTTAGAAAACAGAACCTCATTTTCTCATGAGTGCAAAATGTCACTTCTTGGGACTGACTGCACAGACATTGGATTTTGCTACTTCGGGCCCAAGCAGTACAACAGATGGATGAATATTGATTTATTTTTTTAAACACACTAACCTGATAACTAGCTGATCACAAATACATTAAAATTGATCAGAGAGAGGAATAGGAGAGACTTTTATGATGATACAACTTGAATCGTGTCTCTCTGATAAAAGAACTCAGAGGAAGGTTAAGAATTCCACACCTGGATTTGTCAGGCTGTTTACTGGCCTTGTCCATGGCCACAACACCTATTTCTACTGAGCCTGCTCAGCTCAGTAACCTTCATTCACACTCGTGTACATTGGATAACTCCTGAATGTAGCTGCGGGGTGGCTCATTACATGGTTCATTACAGATACGAACCCTGGCAAACAACCCTGTGCACTCTGCTGTGCTGGGGTATCCCTTTTGGAAGGATGTACAACCGTGTTCTGCTGAGTTGCTCCAGGACATTCTTTCATCTAATGGTTTTGCTCTGGTGTTTGGATGTAATCCGATAGATTGTAATGGCATTTTTAATTCAGGACATTGGAGATTTGTCAGTTCATAATACAGGATGCAGCTGAAGGGTTGTTTTCTCTATTTCATTTATGTTCAGAGGTGTATATGCTCTGGAATAAGCTTCCTAATAGAAGCAGAGGCCTAGAGTGAGATCTAGGGAGAGGTCCAGACAGCAGTGAAGCCATCGGCTCCATCAAAACAGGTATGTGGGAGAGACCAAGGCTCTTTGGCCTGCAGGGAGCAGCAGCGGGGGGGTTCTGCTGTCTCTCGTGCAGCTGCAGGAGCCCTTGGTCACCCGCGGGTTGTAGGAGGGAACGTGACGTCCGCCGGCAGTGCCAACGCAGGCAGGGGGCCTGCTGCTTGGTGAGGCACTTGGGGTGACAGATGAGCATCCTGGTTTGCGCTCACTGCCAGGATGTGGCCTGTCTTGACGTGGAGGCATTCCCAGTGCTGGGCAAAGGACCCCAACAGCCTACCACCCCGCAGTGAATTCGGTCTGAGGGAGCCATGGGCCCCTTCCGTGGGTTGCGCTCCAGCTGGCATAATTGGAAACCAACGCAGCGAACAGACAGCGCGTGCGCTGGGGACCGAAAGCCCCTCTGAGACCCACCGAGTCCTCCCGTCTCTGAGCCATGAGCCCGTGAGGAGCCCTGGCCCCACGCAGCCACCAAATGGACAAGAGGGAGCATTTTTATCTTGCAGCAGACAGGTCTGCGGATACGCTCAGGATGCCCTAAGAGAGGACTAGTGTTTTGTCCCAGCTTGCACCATGCTTGGCCCTACCACCATGACGGGCCAGAAACTGGCCTCTAGCAGAACCACTGCCAAGGAAGCCCTTGGGCATTGGAGCGGTCCAGCCTGCTGCGGAGCCAGGGGAAGCAGGAGGGTCTGCGGGGAGCCCCAGAGCTGCCGAGGGCAGCAGGACTCTTAGTGGGGGGACACGATGCCCCGAAGGCTGCGGCGTGCGGGGCAGGCCCCAAGGAGCTGGGCACCTGCCTTTGGGTGTTTGCAGCTCCCCATGTCTCTTGCAGCAGCATGTATGTGTATGCTCAGAGGGAGGTGATCTGCCTGCAGAAATCAGACCTCTTCAGCAGAGCTTTGTGCCCGAGGAGGGGGACATCCCCAGCCCAGTCGGGATGCTGTTGGCGCAGGATGTTCCAGCCCTGTGGCAGCCCCACTCCTGCCGCGTGGGCTTCAGCAAGGTCTTTTCTTCCATCCTTTTACCGGGTCCATTCACCATTGCTCTCTGCCTCCTCCCCTTCTTGCCGTCCCTCCCCTCCCTCCTGCCTGCTGGATCCCTAGCAATCTCTTGACACCTCGAGGGAAGGCTGGGAGGTGTAACCATCTCCAGCAGGAGAGAGGGAGAGGAAAGAAAAAGGAAGCCAATAAAAGGGAAGTCCAGGAAGGTGGTGGTGGAGGGGGATGGGGCTGCTCCTCTGCCTGTGGAATTGCAGATTATTTTGCATGGATTGTTGAAGAGAAAAGAGAGCTGCATTTTGTGAAGGGACTAAGGAATAAGCCGCTCGTTGCTCGGGTAAGTGCAAATACGAGCTCCCCTGTTCTCATTGTCTGCCGTTCAATACCTCCTTCTCCACATCTTATTTTGCTCAGCTGTGTAGTTCTGGATTCCTATTAGGATTATTTGATGAATCCGCTGCCTGTGTGGGTTCCTGGAGATCAAATTGCTCCCAATATGTGTGTGTGTGCGGGTGCATGTGTGTGCGGGTGCATGTAGAAAGGGGCCCGTTCCCTGAAAATACATCGAGACATTTTTCCAACTCTCAATGGGGTGTCTCGCTGGGGGTGTTACACTCCAGTGTGCTGTACACACACACACACACACACACTCAGAAATGGTGTTTTGCTGTTACTGATTTCAAAATCCATTCATTCATGCAATTATTGAAATCGCGAGACCGTATGGCAGCTCCCAATTAAAAGGAGGCTCTTTAATCACAGCCCTCATTTGGATGAGGCTACTTTTCTTGATCCTGAGCCTGACGTTTTCAGTATTGTGTTTTCTAACAAAGCTGCATTTAAAGATCAATTCAGCAGTGGTTATTGCATCCGAATTACATGGTTGTCATGGAGATGGTACAGGGAAGCTGGAGTGATATGACTGCATCTGGACTGGAGTAGGGCTTTGCTGCCACGCGAGAGCCTGCCTTGCCTCCCGTGTCTTTTTGTTGGTGCTAGGTTGCAATTTCTTTTAATCTTGAATGAAGCAATACCGTATTACAGGATTTAGAGGTCGAGCTCTAGGGAAGGGTGTGTACTGGCCCCCCTCAGTGCTGTGTTATTATCTTAATTGTGATATTAGCATTTGAATCTCCTACCAGCCTGGGGAGGAGGAAGCCGAAAGGAGGACAGGTAGTTTTCAGAGCCACAGCGAGGGCTGGCAGTACTTTCTAAAAGGTATAAAAGATGCCATGCCCACACCTCCCTGCTGGCTTCCACGTTTTGGGGGACAAAAGGAAAAGGATTCTGTGATTTCCACCACATTTATCTTCCATTTTCCTGTCTCAACTTTGGTGTTACAGGCAGGCAGTCACCTACTCATCACTAAACTAGAGGAATGTTGCTTGATTTTGTTTTATTCTATTTGTTTTCCTTGCAACTGGTTACGTGAATGTGTTGGCAGCTGGGAAAGAAAATCCATAATGTATGAGGAAGAATTTTTCCTGCCTAAGGCTAGCTAGAACACAAAGAGTGTATCTGTGGGAAAAACATGTAATATGCTACAGATGTGTATTTCTCTAGTGGCTGAGAGTAAATCACACTATTGTGCTCATCTTCATTATTTGGGGTGTTAGACTGGTTTTAGTCAGTATTTAATTGGAGCTCATTGTGTGCTCACACAGTAAATGTGTAATTTGGAGCCTAAGTTTGTATCTGTAAAAAGCTTTGGGAATGTGTGTGGCATTGTCTCCATAAATACAATTTCACCCTTTTCTGTAAGCCCAAGCCTATTGTGGGGATGTAAATATAGTAAAAGGCATTGGTGGAAACAAGCCCATCAGAATGGCAGTGTTTCTCTAATTATATCACTAAACAGAGGAGAGAATTAATTACTAGGATAAACAGAGCTTTGTAGTTCTTGGATCAGGGTAATATTTGCATGGAGCTCCAGGCCTGCATTATATTACCTTGTATTACAGCTTAAATTCCTCCCATGCCAGTAGATAACATTTTTAGCCAGCAGTGCAGTATATTATCATTAGCTATTTTTTTTACAAAACATGTTAAATTCCCATGTCCCTGTCAAATTGTCCGTTACAACTGCTTCGAAGTGTGTAATTCAGCTAGGATTTTCTTTAACATGATTTTTCCTGTACAAGTCCAAGCAAACAATGGAGAAAGTCTGAAAGTGGGCAGCCAAGCCCAGAGGGGAAGTCTGAGAGACGGTTGATTCACAAAATGGATGGTTCTCATTTTGGCTCTTCTTTCCCACTAAAAGTAGAAGGTGGAAATGACGTGGGTGGTTTTCCCTCAAGACCCTCTTGGATCCATGAAGCTGGAAGTCAAGTAGTTGTGAATTAATCTGGAGTTTCTTCCCATCGCAGCTCATTGTTGCTCCACCGTCCACCCCAGGACATGCTGGTGTTGTTGTACTCTGGGCAAACTGAGGCTGCGAGCGGACGAGTAGCTTCCCCAAGGTCACAGTGACAGTGACAGAGACCACAGGAGATCTGCCAGCAAGTCCCTTCTCTGAGCGCGAGGCCAGTTTGGTGGCAAGGTGCTGTGGTCCCGTTTATAGATGCACTGGGAGGAGGAGGATGGAGAGCAGTCCTAGTCCGTGGTCTCTAGGTTGATGGAATATGCTTCTGCTGAGGCCACGCATTATAACCGGGTGACAGGAATGGGGTTTGACACCAACTTCTCTCATGTCCAAAACAAGGACGTCCTTTTCTGACCTGACATATGGGGTAAATCAAAACACAGCCCCCTTACATGTCATGTAGCCAACGACAACGCTGTCACGCGGCTGTTTACTTGGAGCTGAGCATCCGGGAGGAGAGTCCCCCTTGTTGCACTTTCCGGTTGCATCCAGCCCTGGGTGTGAAGCCCTTGTTGATGCCTCACACCTTTATCCTCCGCCTGGTGCTTTGTTTGGCTCCCTTCCAGCTCTGTTACATCCTGCACCTCTTTCCTTGACTTCTACTGAGTGGCCCCATCGTCTCTCTTCTCTCTTCCCCATTACCTGAAGCTTTTCTGCTCTCTTCCCCATGGGTTTTCCCACCTGTCTGTACTTCCAAATGTAGATCCTCCATCCAGGGTTGATACAAAAGATATGAGACTTCAGCCTGTGTCATGATTTATATACGACGTGCTTGCCACAAGGCATATGGCACTGAGCATGTCAGGCCACCATTTTAAAGGCATCGAAGCACTAAGTCCCCTTTGAACTTTGGTGTGTTGTGTGAAATTGCCCTCTCAGATAAAGGCAGGCGTTTCGCCTAGTGCTGGAGTTGATACCTATTGCCATGAGGGAATGGGAAGGCCTGCTCTGCTCACACATTCATGTATGGCCATGCTGACATGGCCAGGTCAATGGCACTGCAAGAAGGATGTTTTCTGGTCTGGGAACAATTGTTGCTACTGCCACCAAAGCTCTGGGTACGGACAAAGTGGCTACCTCTGAAGGGAAGTTTGGAGATCATACGTGGATGTCACTGGAGTGCATGAGCAGCTGCTGCAAATGGCTACATGAAAGTCTTAAGGCCCATGGAGCTCTGCTGGCTGACAAGTTCTGGGTTGGAGAGGCATCTCCTTGTTAAGAAGATAGGACAGAAGAAATGCCTATCTGTGGGATGTGCTGAATCAAGGTGCTGGGAGAAACAATGCGTCCAGGCTCTGACAAGCCGGGTGGATCCGAAGAGGTCCTGCCTTCTGCATATGAAACCGAGGAAACTTCTCTATGGCAAAGCATGGCCCAGCAGAGAACTTGCACGCACACGAAGATGAGAAGGGAAGAGCGATCCCATGACTGGCAGCAGCAGGCTGGTGCACACTCCCCAAAAGGCTGGCAGCATCAGTGCAACACAAGTACCTTGTCAGTCCAGATAGGGATGTCAGCAAGCGGTTACGGTGGCATCATCATAGTCAAAAGGGAGAGGATCAGTTCTTGGCTCCCTTCTTCATTCCCCCTATGGAGGAGGAATCCTGCCTTGAGGAGGCAGATCGCAGGTTATAGCTTTCTGGGAGAAAGGAACTTGCAAACACTAGAGGATACCTGCCTCACCCTCCTGTCCCTCTGTCTTCCTGCAGGACCTCCAGGAGATGAATAGGGAGGCCTTTCCGTGCAGTCTGTAGTTCAACTTTCCTGACCCTTGGTGGCACCTAGTTCTGCTCAGATCTCAGGCCAGGATGACAGCGATTCCTTCTTCAGAGCAAATGCTACACCTTTCTCTCCAACTTGCCTCCTTAATGTGTTGGATATTCTTTGTCTGCTCCCATCCCTCTGTACCAGGACTGTCTCTCATCCGCTCTGCTCCCTGAGAGCTCAGGAGAACTGGGATGCAGTCAGTGGAGCAGCCTCAGTGCTTCTCTCACTTGTAAGAGGCAGGACCAAAGAATATAAAGAGTCTGATCAAACACATGGTGCTGTGGAGGCCCTGAAACCTCTCTTGTGGTGTCCATGCTCTTTCTGGTCTTTTGGCTCAACCTCGCATTGGTTGGACAGTTTCTCTCATCTGTGTCTTCAGCATCACTTTTTATTTGTCATCCACTCCTTTTTTGTTCTTTTCATTCCCACATCTTTCCCTCATAATTTTTCGGCTCTGATGTGTAAGCCAACCTTAGAGAGCCTGGCTGAGAGCTCTGAGGATGCAGAGCTCCCAGGTAGCCTGGGCACTGTGCTTGAGGGTGTTTCTGAGGAATACATGGGGTGTATTCCCCGTACCCTGGACAGGATCCATGTTTGTGCTAGGCCCAGGGTGTGGGAATGTGTACCAAAGAGGAAGAGCACACCTAAAAGCAGCCTCCCAGCTCCACTCTGGTGGTCCCCATCAAACCAGCTGTGGTAGCACCTCCGTGGTGTCACCAGCTCAAGAAGACCTTGATTCACTCCCTCTTAATCCACTTCCCTCCTGCTCACTGAGGCATCCTGAATGGCCCCAAGCAATGGCAGTCTTGGTAGGATGCCCTGTTGTTGTCTTGAGACACTTCATACAGGCAGGAAATTCAAGAGATTCATAGTGTTTTATTTCAAGGAGAGTGGGTAGGGGATTCATCCCAGCATTTTCTGCCCTCCTCAGTAGCATGGCACATGGTCTGCTTCCTGGGATGGTCTCCCAAAGACCCTGCTACAGCAGAGCCTTAGTCTGCTGCTTTTGTATCTCCAGCTTAGGTACCTTAGCACTGTGGAGGTCTCTGGTGAATTTTTAACTACGTTGTGAGCATTGCACAGAGGGAGCTGGGCTGGGGAGATGGGATGGGCCTGTTCTGTGATCCTGCAGATGGAGCATTTTCTGGACGGAGGGATCCACAGCTGGATTTGGTGACCTGTATGGTCACTTCCCATCTTGTATCTTCCTTCCAGGGAATGCAGCTGAGCTCCTGGTCTCCCTGTGGCCTTTCACTCACTCAGTGCTGGAGACTCAAAATCAGCTTCCTCAGAAGACAAAGTGCAGCTCCGAGTTAGGAGAGTAAGTAAGATACCAAACTAAATAAAATTACCTTTTTTTTAAATGCAGCGTTTATTTATGGTCTGCAATGTTAATGTGAGAGCTTCTGTCCTTGCTGCTTTTTTTTCTTTCTTCTTTTCTTTAGGGATCTTTTTTAGTCTAACTGGTGCTCTTCAGTGGTTTCAGCACAAATGCAGCACAAATCCAATTACGATTTATCTGACCTGTAACTGCATTTTTCAGCCAATGAACAATTTTTCCAAAAAATTTCACATGGTTCTGAGAAAGAGCCTCGTATGGATGGAGAGAGAATCCTCTGTGGTACTTTCCTTCCTCTCTGCAGCATCCAGACTGTAGTTGCGTGTCTCAGAGAAGCTTCTATACCCCAGTCTGTACAAGTCAGGACCTGCCGGATCCCCACAGTCAGCCCTGAGTCCTGTAGCCCTGCAAAGGTCTTTCTCCTACTCCGTACAGCCATTTCATGCTAGCTGGTATTAGGCAGCTCAGAGTATGGGAAGACCGTGTGGCACTTCATTTCCAGGCTGTGCCTCTCCCTGTTTCTTGTCCTGAAGCAGTGTCCTTTCATCATTGCTTGTCCTTGTGGATGGACCTTGCACGGTTAGATGGGATCTGCATGCTCAGCGTGACACATAGCGCCCTTCCTAATGTAAAGATTACTTTGCCAGTCTGTATCGGTGGGACTCTGCTCTTGCTGGCCTGTTTTCAAAATTCTCCCATTGTCTGAGGACATTGGGTACCCTGACAGCTTAAGGAGATGGAGGTTCACTGGGGCCCTTGTATTTCATGCGCTTTTTAGGATCAAAAATAACCATCCTGTGGATGCAGCCTGCCCAAGCAGGATACAGGCAGACAGGGCTGCCATGGAGAGAGCAGAGCTGACATTTTCTGGTCAGGAGAGGATACACCATGCAAGAGATTCTACTAAATTAAAAATATATATTTGCCTTCTCTGCTACAATGGAAGCTAGGGGAGCAGGCGAGAAGAAAGTGAGAGCTTTATTTAATTAGATTATGAGGCCCCAAAGGCCTCAGACTTAAAAAAAAAAAAAAAAAGGAAATGATTTTTGTAATTGAGGATGGGGTTTCTGCCAAGCGCTACTTTAGTGAATATTTAGGTTTTATCTTGCAAATTAGTAACACTAGGCAAGGACAGCAATTTAAGCCACCCCCGCCATATCCTTGAGCCTTTCCGAAACAGGAATTGCTCACAAGTAGCTGTGATTCTCCTGCATATCCAGGGAAACTGAGGCAACAGGCAATCACAAGATTGCTTTTCCTCTCAGAATAATTTGCCACAGCTGCTGAGAAAGTTTCCGGTGATGGTTTCAGGATGGGACAGGCACGTGGTGCCGTGGGATGGTGCTTCCGGCGTTCCTTGCCTCTGACTCTCTTCTCTGCTGGTCGGCTGGAGTGACCACAATTAGACAGTGATCCACGGACAGAAATTGTATTAGAAATAGTCTAGTCCCTGGGTTGGTCTAGTGTCTGACATCCCTTGGACACGGCATGAGGGGGTAATTGTTTCAGAGTCTCTCAGTCTTCCCCTTGTGCCCAGGTGTCGGCATGCTCTGTGGGCCCCGAGCTTGGAGGAACAACTGCCCATCTCTTAGTGTCCTTGACTCTCCCGCCCCTTCTGTTCAGCGCGGCCATGAGCTTCTGCCGAGCTCTGTGATTGTGGAGCTGGAGAGACAGGGGGACGTCACCTGAAGAATAGCCACTGCTCCTGGAGACTCGCTCCATGGAGCCTTGTGTCATTGCAACCTGTCACAAAACTCCCCCCCACACCCCTGGGATGGAAACCACACTGAGCAGCCTGGCCCAGCACGGGAGGTGTGTTCTCTCCTGAATCCCCAGAGCATTTCCCTGCCTTGGTCCTGTAACTGCAGCCTTAGCTGCTCCTTTTGCTGTCCCCTTGGACCTGCCATTCGCGTTTGCTCCCTCACTCCCTCTGCCTCTGGGTTTCCAGCCCTGGCTCTGCACGGGCTGGGAGTGAGGGCAGCTCCGTGGAGGTGCGGGTGGGCTCAGGGCCACTTGCGCCTGGGCCGCTCTTTGAGAAGGACAGCGTGCGGCTCGCCCATCCCTTGGCGGCAGTGTCACGCTTTCACGCTGCTGCAGCTCCTGACTGGGCTCTCCTTTAATCAGAGCCTCCCGTTTATGACAGGAGAGGCAGAGCAACTCCCCAGGCTCCGGGGGGATCCCCAATCAGCAGTGATTTCTCAGTAGGAGGTCAGGAGCTCTTATCCTGGAGAGTTTTGAGCCCACCGATGGCTCAAAGCCCCATCACCTAATCAATCTAGCCCTCAGTTTTAGGCTTCAGCTTATCAGAAGTCTTTTCAAAAGGTTTAAGGCAGGTAATGAGCTGTTTTAATGCACAGCTCCTCAGAAGCCTGTTATAGGTCATATTTCTGACGTGTTCAGAAGTGTCTTTAAGTCACAGAGATCCTCTAGTTATCATTTATTAGCCCTTTGTGAACTACCTACAAAAAGGTGGTGTATTATGAAGTGGGCCCTTTTGGCTTGCCCTCCTGCCCTCAGGTGTGTGGCCGCAGGGCTTTTTGCTGTTGCTTGCTCTTCAGTGGCCCTTTCTGGCTTCCTGTGAGGAATGTCAGCCCCAGAGCCCCTTTGCAGAGGAGAGAGCCTCTTTGTAGGATCTGGCTCTGCTCTCTCCTCCCCGTCTGGCTGTTGTTTGTCTGAACTGAGCAGAGGACAGAGCTTGTGACACCCAGGGGAGGCTTCTCTGGGAGGTGGTAGCTCCCTCTGTGTGATCTCATAACGTTTCAGCTGCTCCATGTTCAAGCCTCACAAAGGGACTTGGTGTGTAGGTGTCTGTAGACCATCCCCAGAGGCCTTGCACCTGCAAAGCCTCTAGACCTGCTGCATTTTCTCCCCAGTGACTCCTTACTGGACAAAGTCCCTGCACAGTGATGTTGCCTTTGGACTCTCCAGTGCCTCATGGACATGCTCACCTCAAGGCACTGAGGCTGAGCTCTCCTACATGTTCTTTCCAATGTCCATGCAGTATAGAGAACCTGAGACCTGTGCAGGGGTGTTTGATTCATGACACTGATACAAGACACTGCTAGGACCTGCCTCTGGCATGTCACCTTCCAGTGCTCACTAGAATGGGCAATACTCCTGACCCCAAAATCTTAAAAAGGAAGTAGATTTCTATTACAGCTTGTTGGAGGTAAAACCTTTTGCACCTTTGAACGCTGATTTTTTTCAGGATTCTTCTGTAGTCTTTTTATTTGTAAGAGAGGGGGAAGAGATGGGTGTTCAGGTGTGACTTAAGGGATCTTGGGTTCCAGATACGTACCCAATGTGTGAGCTGTGATAATGTCACAAGGTGGCAACTCTGCACTGCCTAGCAGGAGTGTTGGCACCAGGGCTGCCTGGGGACCAGGAGCAAAAGTAACAACCCAAGGTGAAGTACAGGAGGCTTGGATGTGTAGTATTGAAACAAAACACAGTGTGAAGTCAACACCTGAAATGGAAATGTGTTACTATTGCTATGATACAGAGCAAGGGAGATGTGTACTGGCAACAAAATTATATCAGCTTCTGAGAGATGTAGGGAATTATCTTCCAGCAGAAGTCTGTATTTTAATGACCAAGATGACTTTTTGTCTGCACAAGCAGAATGGCAAGGAATCCGATGATCTCCAAATAACAGCAAATTATAAGAACACACCTTGGTGACACTGTCCTTTTAATTCTGCACAGTGTAAAAATGAGAGCTGCCCAGTTGCACGTGCAGGAAATGCAGTTTGCACAGTTGTCTTCTGCTGCATGTTGCCACAACAAGTCTAATTGCCATTGCTTTCTCAGCACTGTCACTGGGTCAGCTGATAAACCGAGTAGAATGGCATTCATCTCCCGGACCTGTATTCATCTTCACAACATCCTCTTTTCTGCCAGCCCCACCTTGACTCCTTGTGTATCTGTGAAGACCTACTCAGTCCAAGATGTGATTTGTTAGTTCCCCTAATTGTTGTTTTGAAGCCTAAAATTAATGATAGCTAAGGAGCAGCAGAAAAGCCCTGACAACTCCAAAAATAACCCTCTAAGAGGCAAATTGACCTGCTGCAGTCTGGTGCACAACTTTGGTGTACCCTTGTCACCAGGTCTAGTGGAGGATGGAGATGTGGAGATGTGGAAAGCTTCTGGATCCTGGAGCAGGTGGAGTTTGATCAGTGCACCATCCTGATGTAATTATGTCAACCTAATGGTGCTTTTTGCTCTTGCCTTAACTCCCTTGTGGAGAAGAAATAACTTTACTTCAGGATAGGAGCAGGCCTGTTGGAGCTATACTTTTTCATCATTAAAACCACACTCCCGTTGGCATGGCTATCCAGCACTTCTATTAAGTGCAGTTTGAACCTTTGCACAGGAGTTACAAAATGACACCATCAGGCTTGCAGGAATAATTCCTGGACAATATGCCCATTTTTTCAGAGCAAGTCAACTTCAACATTTCTGCTCAAGACATTTGTGCTTTGGCAAACCAATTTTAGTTGTGTTGTGAAGTTCTGTTCCTAGCTTTGGAGGCTGTTGCTCCCAGGATCCTCACCACAGCAACCACAGCAAAAGGAGAAACTTATTAAGAAAATCACTGCTTCTTTTTGAAGCACCTGCTTTCTATAAATGAGCATATAGCAATGCAAACTGGATCTGCTTTGAAATGAAGGAACAGAACTGACTGTTGGAAGAAAAAGACTTGCATGTTCCAAGAAAGCAGGTCCTGTACTCATTAGCTTTGCTGTAAATGCAGAAACATGTCTAAAGAATGCTGTCCACAGAGGAAGTGTTTGCAGGCTAAATATGATCAGCTCTACTGGGCAGCGGACTCATTTTCTAAAAGTAGGTATCTGCAGTGTAAACATCAGCAGCTGGGCTTGTTCCGGGCTATGGAGATCCAGCCAATGAACTCCAAAGTGTGAGTTTCTCATTGTGATGTAGACATCTAATATAGGTCAGAGACATTCTTTCTGCTGTCTCTAGCAAGGCCCTGGGGGCTGAGCTCAGCTGGAGATGTCTACATGTGGGGGTGAGATGAATCCCACCCGAAGTGCTTTCCTGTTTATTTAGACAAATTCTGCTAGAAGTCTCTGGTTGCCATGTGAAAGGTAATAATAACTTACCCTTTGACTTCTCCCAGAGCCCGGTCCTGTCTGTACTCCTGCTGTGGCAGGCTGTCCTCATTCTGCCCCAAAATGTCTTGATAATGCTCTGAAGCCTCTTCATTAGATCTCATTTTCTCAGACTGCTTCTTGCAGGTCCTGTGGGCAAACAGCTGTAAGCCCAGGTAGAGCTGCTACATTCAGTGGAAATCGCACATTGCCTGTTCTGAAGTCTCCTTGTTTGTTATCTCCTCCTGACTTAGCCTGTGCGCTCCAGTCAGATAAGTTCATCTTAGTTGGTAGAGGCAGGAACAATGAGGGCAGCTCATCTTCCTTTCCTTCACAGGGAAGAAGAGAGAAAATCCTTACTGATGTGTTACCAAGTTGTTTTCCTCACAGAAAGGATTTTTCATCTCACCTTAGGTACAAAATGGAGACTAGTTCATTCAGCTTTAGGTTTAGCTTACTGAAGTCAGTTGAAGGGCTTAGCCCTTTCTGTATGCTCTCTTGGCTTTCTCCATCAGTCTCTTCTAAATTCAATGCCCAGGCCTGAAATCTTTCACAGTCCAGAGATGAAGCTCACAGCTAAGTGCTGAGGCTCTTAAGTCACCCAATGGAAGGAGCCAACAGCAACTGTCTTCCTAGCACCCGTGTTCTGGGGTACATGCTACCTAGCCGTGGATGCCTTGGTACAAATGCTGTTGGTTTGGAGGCTACCTGGAAGTGCAAGGCAACCATGGGTCCTTATTCCTTCAGGTCAACCTGGTGACACTTAGTAGCACCTGAGAGCAGCTGTCTGCATGGAAGCTGCAAGGCCATGGGGAGCGAGGCTGTGTGCAGCTACGGCCTGGGAGCGCGGAGCAGTGCAAGCAGCAGGATGTTCCTGAGGCCGCAGGCAGTGCATTGGAGCCATGGCTCTGCCTTCACTGGGCACAACAAGGGCAGTTCCTTTCTGCCATGGGAACCTGTTTTTCTTCCTAACAAGAAGAAGATGAAGACCATTCCGTTTTGACTGAATATAGTCCAGGATGGCAAAGCGGACATTTTTAGATACTTGTAGATGTATAAAGTTACATCCCTGATGCTTGCTGTTCTGTTCCTAAAAGGAGGATTGATCTTCGCTGGTCTCCATCCTCCAGGATGACTGTCCCACTCAGCAGTACCATCGTGTTGTTCCTGGGGGTTCCCCAGAGATGAGGGCCTTCTGGACTGTCTATGTGAATGTGGGCCCTGCCCTTCACAGATATTCACTGTATTGATCTGCGTAGAGAAGAAAGACTTAACTGACCAAAGACTGAGGAGCTTTCTGATGTTCAGTGTGCAGCACATCAGCTTGGACACCAGTGGCATAGGGCTCTCTGTGATGCCAGCATCCACAAGTCTACCTTCCTGCTTTTCCTAGCAGGCTTGGGAGATGCTCAAGAAGGATTTGTCTTCTGCAGTGGTCCGCACATCACACCCAGCTCCCAAAGGGCCCCTCACCTCTGTATATTTCTCTCCATCTGGACTTCCAATGCTGCTGGACAGTTTGTCCTTCGGGATGGAATCTGTTTTGCCTTCAACAGCTTTGATGGCCAGTTTCTCTGGAAGAAACAGCTCTGTGAAGATCTGATATGTAGTCAGTCCTCTATGAGGAAATGAGAGGTTGTTGACTGATGTGTTGGAGTCTGAAGGAAGTTTACCGCCTTCCAAAAGTCTGCACCGTGCTGAGTGTTTCCCTTTCCCATGGGCTTGCCTGCTGCCCTTGGAATCTTGCTCATGTCTTGCAGCAAGACACTGCATGGGGTTAGTGCAGATGGCAAGATAAGAATTTCCTTTTCTGGGGTCTGAGTCAGCCTCCAGTCCTGCTCTGTTGCTTTGGATATTGAGTGAATGTGAGGAAGGTGTAAAAAAGCAAAAAGGATAAAAAAAAGGTGATTAGGAAGGCTGTTTCCATTTGTAGGTTATGAAAAGCAGTTCCAACTCTTGTGGACTTTCATAGATAGTAACCCTGGCTTTGGGGAAACCTAGTTTTAATATATTCAATTATAAAATCACCTCACAGTGGTGCTTGGAACTGAGTGAAAAGGCCCATAAATAGCCTGTTCTTGTAATGAAACCTGCAGACAAGCACTGCACAACCCCTTATTCCCAGTTTACAGCCACCTGAACTGTAAAGCTCTCAAGAGGAGAATGCAAGCACCAAAGAATAAATAGGCAGAGGCAGAGATGGAGACAGCTGCGAGCTGAGGAAAGAGATCTAGCCATTTGGAGTCAAAGATGGGGAAAGCTGGAAGTTTGTAGGCTCCTATCTGGAATAATGCAGGCTAATTAATAGTGGGTTTTTCTACCTTAACATGTGGTGTGAAGCACTGGGATGTGCTTGCTGCTCCAGCAGGTCCCCTTCTTTAGTGCTCCTCTCTGGGCTGAGGGAGCCCTTGGCCAGGGCCTGGGCACTAGCTGCCCTGCAGCCCTTGGTGCCGGACCAGAGCCCTTGGCATTTCCACGGTCCTGGCTCAGCAGGGCCTGGGCCGTGGAGCTGAGCATCCTTCTGCTCTTCCTGGAGACCTGGGGCGCCTGCGGCGGGTGCCCAGGCGCAGGGGGCCTTGGCCCCTGCCCTTCCTCCCTTGACTTTGCTCTCACACCAGGGAAAGGGAGTCCTTCCACGCTGGAGTCGCCAGCTGTCCCTGTAACTTGCTTTTAGGTTCGCTTTGTGCCTCCACAGCCTTGCACAATGCAGAGTGGCCTTGAAACACCACAGCAAACTGCCACTCTGCCCGCTCCCCCTCCACACCGAGTGGTGTCTCGAGGAGGCAGCCCGAATGCAGTGCCTAGGATTTGGCTCACTTTTTTTGGTGGAGATTTAAACAACTCCTGCCCCCTCACCAAGACATACAGAGGTGGTGAATTCCAGGCTCCGTAGACTTGCAAGTATGTCTTGGTTTCCCCCATGAAGAGAACTTTCAAATTTGCCTAACCCATGTGCAGGCCACAGGAAGGTTCAGTGCATGAAATACCATGGACCCAAGGTGTCAGTGCAGAGAAAGGAACAGATGAAAAATAATGTGCAGATTGTTTTATTTTTCCCCTTTGAGTTACTGCAAAAGAGTGCAAACAGAAAAGCTGTTAATAATTTTAAAACCCAGTTTTATTGTTTACTGTAAGTAGAAAACTGGCATTGTTTCCCCTAGATAAAGTTTTGGGGAGCTGTTTGGATCTCAGTGCACATTAATTGCTCTGCAGGCTCTAATAAAAATTCAAAGTGAGGAGCTCTAGGATTTGGCTTCAAGAAGAAGCTAGTTCTATGCTCAGTGATTTCTGATTACCCCAAAACTCTTCTTTTAGTGTGTAGTTTATTTTAATCTGTGGGATATGTTGTATCCGTGGACTTTCTTCTACCTTGGAAATGAAGGATACAGGAGCCTTGGTTTAAGCTCACACTGGTAGGTGGAAACTCTTGGGTTAGCATGGGAGCAGTGCACATCAGTACCGCAGGGCTCTGTGGAGTGCCAAGCTCGCAGCAATGAGCCAGGTTGCTTCTCCCAGCCCAGGTGAGAGCTGGGCTGCCTGGGCCTGCTGTGAGTCACCTGGCTCTGGTGGTCCTTCCACGTCTGCTCTGGGTCTCCCACAGCAGTGAATGCCAAGGCCAGCCCAGACAAGGAGGAGGGAGGCTGCACAGACTTGCCCCGCACACAGAGCAATGCTCCTCTCTGCTTTCCAGAGCCAGAGAACTGCAGGGTTGAGTCGCTTGTCAAAGGCCGTTGCGAGGCAGGGAGGTGAAGGTAGATTTCTTGAGTTCCAGACTCAAAGAAGAGCAAGGCAAGGGTAGGGAATGAGTAAGTACTGGTCCCTCAAGCTCTGTTCTCTTTCTGCTTTTTCCTGCTTTGGGATGGCACCTTTGAAATAATTCGTGTTTTACAGACCCCAGCCCAGCTCTGGTCCTGAGAGATGGTGCAGATTAGCCAGAACTGGATGTTTTCAAAGAACAACAGGACAGATCCTGTTGAGGACAGGACAGAATGCGTGAATGTGTCAACATATAAATCCTTGGTATTCCCACAACTTGAATCAAATATATACATGTCCACAAGGTGGTAATACAGTTAGTGGAAATCTATAGAAGGGCGATGAAAATGCTCCAAGAATGGAGAAGCTACCTTATCAGAAGACGCTACAACGTCTGGGACTGCAATTTGAAAAGGAGGGGCTGAGACGTTATACTAGAGGTCTACAGAACCCTATAAAAACAAACATCTGCCCTGGGAGAAAGAAATGGGGCTTTTCACTATGAGAATTGCAGGAGGTTTTTATTGTCAGCAGCATTGAAAGGGCAGAGGTCAAAGCCAAGGTAATAGAGAAGAGATTTATTTCAAAAACAAAGGGCAGGCAGAACTGTGGCTGTGATCTCCATTCCTCGATCGGTCTCCAGCATCGAGGAAGCCCATGCACCCACCCTGCATCGCAGATGAAGCAACACCTGCATTGTGCGCACTCAGCAGTGAGTCAGGTCATAAGGTTGCATCTGTTCTTATTGCACCAGCCACATTAGGCATCAGGTCAACAGCATTTCGATCATAAGGCCTTACAGGGAGTTTCTTTCCTGCTCAAAGGAATGGAGACTCGGAGAATGGGATTGCTCCTAGCAGAGGCTTTTACAGTAGGAGCTTGAGAGCTCAAGGAATGACCACTCCAGTAGGAATGACCAAGGAAATTTTTCAGCTGCTACAAACCTAACCCAAATGCTTAGAAAACAGAAATTCAGTTGTTTAGTGTTCCCATCACTAAGATAACAGAGTTGTGGCAGACTGGCTGCAAAGGCAGAGGAGGATGAGGCACAGCTGTAGGTATGTCTGTAGGTAGCATCTGTGTGTCTACACAGCATGATTTATATTAAAGAAAGGGGCCAAACAAGAAACATCTGTCTGTTGTATCTTTTTGAATTATGCTGATGAATTCTTCCTGCCATGAAAGCTGATGCCTAAAATTGGTTTTCACTCACACAAAGAAGAGGACATGAAAGGTGTTTTTCAGAAGCCAGCATCCTGGGAAACCTGCAGACACTCTGGAGTGGCATGGAGAAGATTATTGTGGCACCAAAAGCTCTGCAGATAGAGGCTTTTTTTTTTTTTTTTTTTTTTTTTTTTTTTTTTTTTTTTTTTTTTTTTTTTTTTATGTTTTTTTTTTTTTTGTTTTTTTTTTTGTTTTTTTTTGTTTTTTTTTTTTTTTTTTTTTTTTTTTTTTTTTTTTTTTTTTTTGGTATTCAGCAAATGGGCTATGAGGAGGACTCCTGCCTTGAGGATGAAAAATGACTTAGAGCCCAAGGAATGTGATCCTGAATGTGTGTGCAAATCTGTGTGTGTGCTGTGTGAGATGAGGGGAGTTCAAAGGACAGAGATCCTGAGATGCTCTCAACTAGATCTCTCTCTGCTGTATTTATATTGCACTGGGTGAATCTTGTCCTGTGCTTTTGGATGTGTGCCGGTCAAAGGAGCTGTTCCCCAGCCTCTGCTTGCAGCACTAATATATACAGCCTGTTTACAGAGGATGATTGCCCTGAGTTGAATATGAGACATAGGCAGGAATATACTGGGGCTTCCCAAGCTGTGAGGAAGCTCCCTGTGCCCTGCTAGGAGAAATTTGTTCAAAAGCAGAGTTAATCCACCCAAGCTATAGTACAATACCCTGAGCTGTGGTCAGGAAGAAATACCCATTCTAGGTCTAAGTGACAAAGGTCTTGGAGATATTTGTCACCTAGAAGTAAGAAGCTCACAGGAGGTGTCAGGTATTTCCTGGGATCATGCTATTTCTGCTTCTCAGTTTCCTTCTGTGTCATAGCCCCAGACATGGCTCAGCCACTGAGCCCTAGGGTTAGGGTTACGGTTTAGGGTTAGGGTTAGGGTAGTGTTCTTTGTCTAGTGGTCCACCAACGCTCAGAGCTACAAGATCCACGCAGCCGAGTATCCTACATCTCAGAATACTAGAATAATGGGCTGGGGACTGCCTGTCTAGGAGGTTGCCCAACAGAATATGACTTCAGAGGTTCTTGGACCTGAATCTGTGGTTTTGTGACCGCAAAGGCCAACCACATACAGGCCAGTATTAGCAGAAGTGAAGCAAATAAGTTGGGGGAAGAGATTCTTCTCCTCTGTTCAGCCCTTGTGAGAACACACCTGGACAGTGTGTCTGGTTTTGGAGCTCCCAGTTCAAGGAAGATGTTGACAGGCTCAAGTGGGTCATGGGACTGCGTGTGCCTCCAGCTGTCAGCATGGGTTCAGAAGGCCCCATGTTGGTGGCTCAGAGATGTTCTCTGCCTTCATGAAAGCCTTCACCTCCAAATGCCACTGAAGATGTTAGCCAAGCTGCCACCGTTCCCCCAAGCCTGTTCTGATGCACACTCACAGGAACTGATATCTCTGTTAATCCCAGGATTCTGGCAGAGTCTTTCATCACACCTTCCTGGCCCCATTACCACTTGGATCCAGCAGGTTAAGATGTTATTTATTTGGGGTGAGACCTCCCCCCATGAATTTTGCTGAATGACGAGGAGGGTCGGTCTGTTCCGCCTGCAGCTCCCAAGCTTACAGGCAGCTCCACAAGCAGGTGCAGAGCTGTATCCTCTTCCTTCTGTGGGGTTCTGTACCCAGCATATCCCAGAGCAGGGAGACTCAGGCTAGGCAGGTGGACAGTTTTCATCCCTTTCCCCTCCAGATCATCCCCCTCTGCCTCTTTCTGGTCTCAACTCTCAGCTTGTCAGACAAGGCATCCAAGTCTGCTTGCTTTCTCCTTCACCCCTTGCACTGCCGGAGCTGCCCCTGACCCCGCCCTTCTCCCTGTGCTGATGCCAACCTCCTGCTCTCCTTTTGGATAGCTTTGCAGTGCCAGGGTGAGGACAGTCCCGTCATGGGGAGATCTGCTGCCCTTGTCCGGGACAAGCCCAAGGGAAGGGGACCCTGAGCACCAAGGCAAAGCAAGACTGCAGTGCGAAAGAGCCCAGCGCAGTGTGAGGAGAAGTTAGTGCTCAAACAAGCAGCAGGAGTTTTTCCAAGGTTTTTTGTGTTGCAGCAGCCAAGCAGTTACACAAAGCCAAAGTGGGAACCTTTCCAGTTCCCAACACAAGGAAGAAAATTAAAAATAAACCGTTTCCCACCAGCCATTAAGCTTCAACAAAAGCTGGGAGCCTTCCAGGGCCAGTCCCTGAAAGAGCTGCTGTGTGGTTTCCAACGCTGCGCACAGTTTGGACAAACTTTGCTTCATTTCTGCCCAGCCTTTTTGAGGCCAGTACTTTCCTGCCATGGCTGCCAGCCTGGCTTCACTGCCCCAACTGCAAATCCAGACGTGGCCTTTAAGTAGGCCAGAGTGACCTGGAGTGACCGTGAGGGAATGCCTCAAAACCCAGAGCAGGCAGTGGCATCCCGCGGGCCTCCTCGCACTGCTGACTTGGTCCTCTCGCGTGAGCAAGCGTCGCGCTGGGTGGGAGCTGCTCTCCAAGTCTGCCGGGGGGTCCAAGGACCATGCAGCACCTTGGGACAAATGGGTGGCTGTGCTGCAGAGCCAGATGGAGGCACTGGGCATGTGGCACGTGTGGGCTGGTGCTGTGAGGACTCTGTTAAACTAAACGTGCAGTTGGTGTCACTGCAGGCAGCTCACTTGGATCGCACCTGTGGCGAGCACAGCACTCGGGGCCGCAGGGGACGGAGCCTGCTCCGTTTGTCTCTCCTCTGTCTTGCAGTGGAAGCACTAGATCCTAGCACCAAGGAGGAGACAGGGATAAGCTCCGGGTTAGCAATGGGTCAGGGATTCCTCTGCTTCGTTTGACTTTGATGTGTTGTGAACCACAGTCCTACAGTGGTTGGCGCCTCTTTCCCTACACAAATCCATGTATGCCGGCGTAAGTAAGTGGATTTTGCAGAGCTTGTCTGTGCCTGGACGATGGATGGGTGCATCCTTATTCCCTCTGGCTGCTTTGAGTTTGAGTGTCATTGCTGGGTCCATACAGACCACAGATGAATTTCCTGAGCAAGAGTACCTCCACATTAACACAGCGTCTATTGAAGTAAATAATGCTGTTGTTAACATCCCTGATGCAATAAATAAATATTAAAGAGATTATGTTAATAAAATGTAATGCAGGATCATGAGCCAGCCTTTGCTCTGCGATACTCTTCTCTGAGGAAGGACTCAGACAGACAAATCAAGGAACTGCAGCTGAACGAGTCTCTGCAGAGCTGCAGTAGCCTTCAGCATGGCCAGTGCGGGCTGGGGTTTTATCTTTTATCATCAGCCCTCTTTTTACCTGCTAAACTGCAGTGTTTGCTGGAGGCTGGAAATCATGGACATGGATGGGATGCCCAGGTACTGCTGTCAGGGCCTAGGAAAGCAACAGTTAGGGGCTGCCTGAGCCTGCAGGAAGGATAGGAATAATTAATAGTGATGTGAAAATCCAGTGGTGGAAACTCAGATCACTTCCCGGCCCTTACCTGTGCAATCTTCAGCCAGAGAGTGCTTTGCAGAGTAGAACCAAGAAGAAACAAGCACAGACATGGGGAACATGAGGTTGCAGTAGAAACCATGGTCCAGCCCATCTCCCTGTCTGGCTTTGGAGTGATGGAAAGGAGCTGTTGGAGTTCCAGCCCCACGAGGTGCTTTGGTGTGTGCTCACCCAGCAGCCTGGTGGAAGATACAGTAACAAGCAGGGTAGGGACAACCTTCCAGGTACTGCTGGAGACCAACGTGGGCAGTCATGCTGATGGGGACAGGTACTTCAACCTGGATTTACATTCCATCCAGCCCCTCTGCTCTCCCTGCTCTTCCCCCAGGTCCAAGTTGTGGCACCCCAGGACGGTTCCTCTTCCCTTTATCCATGCACTGGACCCAGCTAGGGAGGCTCACGGATTAGTCCTCCAACATATGAGCAGCTTGTTGGGTCCTGGAGCAGGAGAGTTGCTCTGAAGCTCACACAGGACATACTAGTCTGGCTGTGGGAAGCTGCTTGCCCAATCCTCCGTGTGAGACGTGGCCATGGGCAGCCGGAGCTGAAGCCCAGGCTGTTACAATCCAGCCATTTGTCTGGTGCTGCCGGGAAGCCTCAGTCACCCATAACCTGGGCCCTTGCTGACAGCCTAGATCTGGGAGGTGGTGACGTGTTGGATAGTTGGCCATGGGTTGATGGTTGCCAGCAGGTCCGGGACAACTTCCAGCCATGTGTGTGCAATGGGAATGTACCCCCTCAAGGGATTAGGGGGCTGCAGGGGTCACAGCCCCCTGCTCCTGGCTCTGCTAACACCAGTGCAACAGAACCTAAGGGTTGATGCTCCCACTGGCTCAGTAGTAGCCTGTTCGTGTGTTGTCCCTGGGCTTCCTCGGGATCTCTTCTCAGGCAGAAATCCAGCCCGAGGAACAGCATGCCTAAGGGATTAACAGCGACTAACTGGCTCTTCAGGCTGTCTTCCAAACCATCAGTGTTCCAGTTAGACTTCACAGACAGTAAAACATCTTAAGTATAATGCAGTAGGTTATGCTCCACCATAACAGTAATGTTGGTTTATTCATACTAATAATATTAATAAACAGATTACAGTTAGGAGAGAAGGGCGAGTATTCACAATTATTAAGGTTTGCTAACATTTGTCATTGCGCAACTCCATCTCCCAACTGCATTTAGCTTCCTGTTTTTTGGTTGCATGTAGCTATGTTAAGCCTAACTATCTGACTGGAACTTAGCTTGGATGGTGTCTGGTTCCTGCTGAAGTTTTGGGATGGGTTGCTGGGAGAAGGGGAATGTCAGCCTAAGCAATTTGACTGATTTGAAAAATGAGATTTGGAAAAAACACACGCACAAAACAAGCCTACATTATTCAGCTCACATTAAGTAAAGGCCAACCATGCTGTGCTGGAAAAGTTTCTCCAAAGATCTGAGCTTTGGCACTTTGTTGCAAGACTGAATTACTCCCCTAAGTGTTCAGTGTTCAGATTTGTCGATATTAGGTTTTTAGCATAACCCAAGATTGCAGTGTGGTCATGTTCAGGAAAATCTTCTTAGTTTTGCAGGAAGATTCCTTGAAGGTATTACACTGGCTTGGGTCTACTCTTGGTACACAGGAAAGCCAAGTACTTGGGCCTAGTTTTTCATCCTGGATTCAGGGGATCAGATGTATACAGGCGTTTCTTTTTAAAATGGCAGGGGAATAGGCAAGGTGCGAGTGGTGAACCACGTGAATGTGTGTGTACCTGAGGGTTGTATTGGGGACTTGTCGAGGCCTGTCTTAGGCTGGCTCCTGAATCCCCCTGTACTTCCATGTGTTTATACCAACAAGCCTTCAAGGATGGGCTACCTGCAGGTGAGACATTGCACTTTGGGGAGGCCGATGTGTGGAATGTCCCAGGAAGTGGGGCACTTTCCTTCTTTAAGAAGAGATTCATATGTCAGCTGAGAGAGATACTGCCAAGGGTATTGAATGGTCATGGGGCAGGAGAGGACCCAAAGAGTTTCCACTGCATGGAACTGGAGGCATCAGTGACATAGACATCTGCTGCCCACCTCCTCTGCAGACCCCTTCTGGCCACTGGAGAGCAGGGGCACATCCATGATCCCCCAGACCAAGGGGACACCCACCACAGCACAGGGAGCACAGCCCTGCGCATTTGTCTGCAGAGGCTCTGTGCAGCCTGGACCCACTAGCCCAGTACTGTTGATCTGCACATCCCATGCCTAGGGACCAGTCATGCTCCCCTGGCCTGGGGTCACCACGAGAGGTGTCACTGTCCCCTTGCCAGTCTGTCTTGCACAATACACTCTGCAAAGGAAACTTTACCACATAAATTGTATTGATAGTTCAGATTTTTCTTACAACTCATTCCAGAACTTAAACTTCATTCTTTAAGACTGTTGGGGGGATCCATCTGCAACCCAGATGTCTCTATCTGTAGATCTAGTTTGTTGGGTTTACCAGCAACTTTTTGCTGGATCCTGCAATGAGAAGAGCCCAGGAAAGCCAGGAAGGACCAGTGTGTGTAGAGAAATGACCATCGGTAGCATCTTCCAAACAGCAGCTAGAGGATGGTTCCTGTAAAAAGCTTGAGCTGAATCAGCACCAGGGTGACAGAAGCTCTGTGGGGTTCTGTTCTCTTACCTGTTTCTCACTTTCTGTGGTCCCCTGCTACAGGAAGGGTTTGTGTTGGAGGAGCTGGGCTGCTCGTGGTGATGCTGCACTGACTGTGGTGCTGGGAGATGCGCGCTGATGCACGTGGAGAAGAGGTAAAACTGCCTGTGTTGTCTCAGAGGGGTCTGCCCCAGCCCTTATCTGTGCCATGTGTAACCTTGAGTGTTTCCCTGCAAGCCCAGGGCATCTCCCAGCTGCAGGGCACAGGACACAGGGAGGGGGGCAGATCCGGGATTCAGGTTGGGCTTTGCCTGTGCTGTGGATTTGGGCTAAAGTCAGCTCTGGGATTGGGCTTCCCACCTGGTTAGGTCCTGATCAGCCAATATCTCAGCATGGATCTGCATGGATCTGTCTATAACCAGGTCACAGAGAGGGAGGTGGGTTCAAATCCCACCTCTCCTTGCCCAGCTGTAGAAAAACTGGGGACAGCAGGACAGACCACTGACATCCTCCTGCCTCCGCAGGGGCAGGAGATGTAAAAGTGGAGGCAACCAAAGCCCAGCACCTAATGTTGTGAAGAACCAGTGCTGGAAGAGCAGGGAATGATTTTACTGCTAAGGAGAGCTGGAGGTCAGCAAATCACAGTGCCTGCTGCAAACATTTGGGCACCTTCACAGCCTCTTGGAGGTTAAGTGTCCCTGATTTAAAGAGAGGGAGTCTGAGACATAAAATTTAAATGAGTCTGCTTGAGACATGAGGTGGGAACAACATCCACATTTGCCCTCACTGGCTGGCCACGCTCCCTGCTCAAAGACACCCAATGTCTTGTAAAACAGAATCATCTGTTACCATGCCCAATGCTCCCACAGGTCATTTCTGATGGGGCTGTGGTCGCTTCATTTTGGTCGCAGGGATTCTGGTGGAGAAGAGCTTTCATGGCACTACAGGGCCACGGCCCATGGCTGAGGATGGTGCTTGCAAGCTTGTCAGCTTTTGCATTAATGGCCATGTTCAAAAACAAGGTGTCTCTTTTCATCGAAAAGCTGTACGTCTCGTTTGTCTGGTACAATACAGTGTCCTTCCGTCGTCCTACTGAGAGAGCCTCTCATGGGATATTCAGAAAGGACCCATTTTCCAGAGTCTTAACCATCAACTAATGACACCCTTTAGCAGTATTTTTGTGTTAAGGAACAGTGTTACTCTGGCAAGGAGGAAGCTGTTACAGCAGGAAGGTACATACAGGTTGGCACATCACAGGCACCTAAAGGTGTTTAGAAAAATCTTGCTCCTTTTTCCCCGAGTCCAGCAAACAGGTCCCTGCTTTTAGCGGACAGGGGGCACCTGGGGATAGTGCCTCAGTACCCATCCTGGTGGAAGGAGCAGGACCACACTGCTGTGGCCTGTCCTAAGCAGTGGTCAGCACAGCCAGGACACAAGCAGGTCCCAGGCCTCCTGCATGCGAGGCTGGAGTGTGCTGGTCAGTGAGCTCTGGTTTGGCTGGCAGACTAGCCCCCTCTTCCCCTGCTTTTGTGCTGGGGATGAAACAAGGGGTGCATTTTCCTGCCCACTCCTGCCAATTACTTGCTGCTCCCAGTAGCGAGTTGTGCTAGCCCAGGGCATGGTGGCCCTTTTCCACTTTAAGCTGTTGCCTTTTTGAACTGCCATGAACAAATGCCTTTCTGACAAGCCTTGCAGATGCTCATGTCTCTGTTTCTTTCCTGTTGCAGATAATACCAAGCCTGAATTAACCAAGGGGAAAGGAACCCCTAAGCACTGTGAGAACAAGCGGAATATGACTGAGAACATTCACTTTCCATTAACTTCTGCGGACCATAATGAGTTGCATTCCTTGGGCTCCGAGCTCGCTGCGTTAGCCGGCGACAATGGCAGCGAGCAGCTCAGTGAGCCCTCGGAGCCTGCCAGCGAGAGCGCCAGCCCCTCGGGCAGCGCCCGGCCTTCCCAGGGAGAGGACGGGGGGAGCTTCCCCGTTATGGGCCAAGGGGCTGAACAGCTGGAAACAGCCCTGGCCACGTGGGAGCCGGGCGAAACGGAGCGGGGGCAGGAAGAGTGTGGCATGGAGGACGGGCTGGTGCTGGTGAATGGCCTGCACAGCCAGGAGCAGCCGCAGCCCGCCTCGAGCTGTGTGGCCAAGGCGGAGAGCAGCGCCCTCGCGCAGGAGGCCTGTGGCGAGGACCTCAACCAGGGGCATCGGCACGCGCTGCTTGGCTCCTTGGGGGCGCTGAATGCCGACGACGTGGAAGAACCGCTGGGGTGAGTGAGAAGTCGCTGCGACCTTAGTTCAGTGCTGGTTTGTGCGTGTTGCGTCTCAGACTTTCCTGGATCTCCATATGTAAGTCATCAGCTTAAAAAGCTACAGCTGCTCTCATGACTAGTTCTCCTTTTTTCACTTTTTTCTATCTGGGCTTCTTGCTCTGTTTCACTCTGTTGCAAACACTGAGGAGTTGCAGTTAGAGTCAGTGTCTGCCCACGGACACACCAAAGGAAAGGAAAGGGATTTAGGAATCTCAGGAGGGCTGAGTGCGGGATATATTGTCTTTGGGGGTATCTCACTTGCAAGCTGGAGATGCTGCTGTGTTAGCCAAGGCAGAGCTCGCTGAGATAGATTAAGTATTGAAGCAGGTCAAGCATGACCACATGGAACCCATGGGAAGTCAGGCTTGTCCAGGAGCTTGGTGCACCCCCGGGAGTACTGGCAGTGTAACTTCTTCTGGAAGTCACTGGACTAGCCAGATGACAGCTGAAACAGCATCTTTTTAGTAAAAAAAAAAAGGGCAAGGTGTTAGGATTTGCTTCCCACTCCCCTTGTGGCAGCTGGTTCCAGTGCCTGAGCAACACAGTGGTTGTTTTTTGCTTTGATTCACGCTTCCCAGCGGCGGAGAGGGGGCTATGTGCTGCTCAGCCTGGGTGTGTGTGAGAGGATGCGCAGAGGCAAGATAGGGCAGCGGGCGAAGCGCGGGGTGTCTGTGTGCCTGCGTGGATCTTGCCGCGTGGGTCCCACTCATGCTGTCGCTGTCACTTGTGTGAGTTGTTTGGGGTAATGTTTCCTGTTACGGCATGCAACCGCTGCTGCGTCAGCACCGCAGCTGCTCCTCTGCCCTTGCTGCCTGAGTGGGATTAAATGGGGTCCAGAGCCCATGGAAGCCATGGAGCAAGGGGCAGTGCTCGCCGGGAGGAGGGGTGCGGCAGCTGGAGGCCATGCTCTCCGTGGATGTCCCGCTGCTGAGGCTCTACTGTGGCCCCTCCAGTGCTTGCACGGGGGCTCAGCACCTGTGTTAGCCTCATAGAGTGTCCTCCTCCCACAGCAGACCCGGAATCCATTGCTCCCCTGGTTCACTAGGCTGCTAGCTCAAGCAGGGAGAGGTCCCTTGCAGATGGCACGATTCCTCTGCAGTTGTTCTGGGCAAGGTGGTCTTCGTCAGTGCATCAGGCTTGCTGTAGAAGAGCTTGTACTGCCCTTTTTCTGGGTATGTCCCAGATTTAATCTCCATATGAGGAAGAACTTCTTTCTGTGAGGGTGGCAGAGCACTGGAACAGAGGGTGACAGAGCCCAGAGACATTGTGGAGTCTCTCTCTCTAGAGATGCTGCCTGGATGCTCCCCTGTGCCACATGCTCTGCGTGTCCCTGCTGGAGCAGGGTTGTTGGACTAGATGATCTCTAGAGGTCCCTTCCAACCTCAGCCATTCTGTGATTCTGTCATTTGTCATAGAATTGGAGAAGTCCTTGGCGCCTGAAAGTCCATGGCCAGCAGAGCACTCCCAGAACCACTGTTGGCAGTGCAGGAGTGACAGCTCAAAACCCCAGTGTCAACCTGCCCTCAAATCCCAGAGACAAAGCAGTGTCTATTGCACACCTCCCTGGTCCCCATGTCCTCCTTGCTGGCAGGGTGACTCCATGAGGGTACACTTTATTACTGGAAGAAACTCTGACCAGAGACAGCCTCTCTGGGAACTGGTGTGGGCTTCACAGGTGATTTCTGCATTTTTTACCTGTACAATGGGGAGATGTGAAGTTGGGGGATCGAAGGAACACGGCGAGTCACTGGGATGAGTTGAGATACTTTCCTTTGCCCCCCCAAGAGGGGGCCCAGGGAGCCCGGGGTGCTGTGTGGTGGCCGGTCCGGGCTTGCTAGCCACTCTGAGTTGTACAGCATGGTCTGTAAACGTCTGCACAGCAAGGGAGAGGGACGAGCAAGGAGAGCAGCGGGGGCTGACAGAGAGGTGTGTTGCCTTCTTAAGAGAATAAGGTATGAAAGGGACGTTGTGGCCAAGGGGTGCGTGAAAACCACCTCCTCGTTTTCCTCTGGTGCAGACTTCAGCCGGAACGTGTTAGGAGCAGTGCCTGGCATAGTCGGGAATTGTAGAAGTGATGGGAAGTCTCACAGAATGTGGGCCGACTGTAGGGTGTACCCAGTTTCTGCATCTGTAGTCCCCAGTAAAAAACTCCTGATTTGATTTCCAGAAGCCTCTCACCAAGAAGCAGCAGCAGTTTCAATAAGTATAATTAAGGGTATCAGAGAGGAATGGGGGGATCCACGTCAGGCTGCTGTGTCTGTCAACATGCAGAGGGCTGGATGTGGCCACCCCAGGCAGGTCCTCACTGCCCTGCAAGCTGCTGAGTTGGGTTTTGGGTGTCTGCGAGTCGCTCAGGTTGCCTGGGGATCATGTTTGCTTGGTATGTGGCTCCCTGCCAAAGACCCTGCGCTGAGGACGGAGCTGAGACTGGTCAGTGAACACTGGTACAGTCACTGGAAGTGCAATTATTTTAAGGTACTGGGGCATGAATCAGGAGAAGTGGCAGGCGAAGGGTTTGGACACAATGCAACCTGACTGGGCTCTGCCTGCAGAGACCAGGATTTTGTGCTCTATACGTATTCACTTGGAGAGTAAGTCTTCTGGGAAGCTGAGTGCAGAGGGGATAAGGCACACAACATATTTAAAGGCAAAAGTGCAATCGGAAAACTTCAAGGACACAGCTGAATTCTGGGGAAACATTTATGCTCTGGGAATCAAGGTAGCTCCCTGTATTCAAGCCCCGTAGTATTTCTACCAACCATGAAGAGGCAGGAAGAACTGGCCAAATACAGCCTTGTAGAAAGGATGTCTCGGACCAGAGACACTGGGATCTACCCATGTGAACTGGGTGCAGCAGGATGTATTTGATCTTCCCTCCCGGCTGTATCTAACTTCCTGATGCACTGGCTGTCCCACATGAATGTGCCTTCAACAAGCTGATGGGCAGATTGAGGCACAGGAAATCACGGTTATCCCTCACCATCTCTTGAGTTTCCCCAATTCTTTCTTTTTATTTATTTTCACTTACAGATGTGATTGTTTCCATTCTGGAACTCAGAAGTGAGGAGAAACTCAGGTTTCTCTCTATCTGGCCTAATACTTTTCCAGTGAGCAGTCAGCAGCTTGTTCCTGGTGAACAAAGCACTTATCATCTTTAACATGTTGCATATATGCTTGTATGATCACTTGGTCCCTGAATCTAAAGTACTTTTCAAGAAGGGGTTAAGTCTTGCTCTCTCTAATGGGCCAATAAGGAATCAAAGGGTGAAAAGTCCTGCAAGTCATCGACTCCATGGGAGAGCCGGAGAAAGAAATCTGGTTCCATGATTTCACTCCTGATATATGCTAGCACATCCAGGTAGGAAATCTTTATTAAAAAAGCAAAGAAATAAACCTAAAGCTTTAATACTTCTGCTGCTGTTTGCATTCCCTGAATCCCTTTGACTTCCTTTCTAATTTACCCTATGGCACTCCACTGTAAATATGCCATTTGGCAAAGCCCAATTTTTCCATCTCTGTGGCTATTTTGGCTATTTCACCTTCTGAGAGTCTCTAGCATTGACCTTGCTGATCTCAGGGAGGTCTCAGCTCTGCAGCCAGATTGAGACCTTCAGCTATGCAATATGGGCTCCAAAAAGCATGCAAAAAAGTCCCCACATTTGGCTTGTAGATGCACTTAGTACCTGCCTCTTTGGAACTGCTGCCTTTACCCACACATTTCCTCCACAACGCTGTCAGGTCATTGACCATTTCAAATTCCATTAAATAAAGTTTCAACAAAACTTTGCTGGAAGCCTTCAGTAGTTAGCCAGGAGAACCCTAATTTCTATTATGCCCTTTTCAGGCAGGCCCGCCTGCTCCATCATCACAGCAAACTAGGTTCTGCTTTCTTGTGGCTAATTAACCAGTGGGAAGTGAAATGTAAGCAACTCAGTGCATAAAAATCCAGTATGGTTCAGTTGCAATAATAACCAAACACACTGCTTGGCATGCCTTGCCACGAGCAATAAAACAGCATTTCAGAGATGACTGGGAAAAGCAGCACGGACAGTTTGATACATTACTTCAGTATACATACAGAGGCTGTGTTTACAATACAAATAAATACATGGCCCCTTATTTAAGTAAAGCAATTGCCTTCCCTGCTATTTGGTATTTAAGTACCTAGCGCTTCTCTGCAGGCAGGCTGTGTTCGGTTTACTTTCATGCGTTGGGGATTTACGCTGTCCCACATGTTCTCTGAGCTTTGCTTGAGCTAGATTCAGGATGTGTCCCTGGGCTGGGGAGAGTGAGAGAGCGGCTATGTCCTTTCCCGGGAGCGCACAGGGAGGGACACAATCGCCTCGTCTGCCTTGGAAGTCATGGGGACATCCCACCCCAATGCAGCCTTAGCTGGGGTGTCCTTTCAGGCACGGGCTTTCTCCCTTGGTGGCCCACTGTTTTGGTATCAACTCAGGGGATAAATAAAATCAAACAATTCAAGCTCCACTGTATAACTAGGTTAATGGAGATGTCTATGTTTGCTGTGATGACTGAGTAAGCGGGAACTCTCTGCCTCTGCACTATGTCCATGTGGGAGCCACTAAGGAATCGCTCCAGGGTGCTGGGCTTGCGGCTCTTCCAGGAGCGGTGAGGAGGCGCTTGAGGAGACCGCTGCAGGGCACAGCTCCCCAGCACACGCACACAGGGGTGGGCCAGGCCGTGCCCTGTCCGTGGGGCAGCCTCACGCAGGCACTTGCTGGTGATGAGGAGCGAGGCCATGGCAGCCGGGAGGTGGCACAGTGCCTTTCCCACGGAGACCCAGCGCTGTTCATGAGTGCGGCAAGAACACAGAGCCTCTGTTACAGGGCAGGCACAAAAGGTCGGTGGTGATGGGGACCGTTGCTAGAAGTTTGGCAATGGGACAAGCTGCCAAGGCAAGTCTTGTAATTCCCATCACTGGGTGCAATTAAGGATGTAAAATCCTTCCTGCCACAGGACTGCGGTATTTGTAAAGCTCCTCCTTTGGGCAAGGAGGAGACACGCAGTGTTGTTGCCAGGCCCTGCAGATCACCCTGCGGGGATAGGTGTGTATTTAAAAGCAGTAGTCCTGGAGGTGAGGATCCTTAAGGCAACAAGGCCTCGTTTGTGGAGCTGTTGCTGTCGATGCTGTTTCTGTTCACGTGACTGGCGCCTTCCTTGCTCTGCCCATGACCTGGCTCTGTCCTCCTTTCTGCTCCGGTTCCCCTGTGCCTAGCCCGGGTGGTGGCTGTGCTCTGCAGCTCCCCGGCCAGCAGCCCTGATGTGCGGCATCACAGGGAGGAAGATACTGCAGCTGTTCACCGCAGCTAGTACAGAACAGCTGCCACACGGGACCTGGACCTGCTTAGGTGCATCACACACGTGGCTTGATGTTTGAGGTTAAACACACTGAGAAATAAGAAACTTGAAAGCACTGATCCATCCCTCCATCTTGGCTCTCCCCGCTGTTGGCACTTTATAAACAGGAACCTGTAACTTTGTTCAATTGCTGCCTCAAAATGCACTTTTGTTGCACGGATGAGGAGTCTAGTTGCTGGCATGTGCCTACACCTTGCTGCCACAAGCAGGGTTAAGGCATTTCTGTGTTTGCAGTCTTCTCTCCTTAAACCAGTTTGTCTTATTGTCTACTATGTACCATGTCAGACCACAGCTATCCTTGGTTGCACTTTGGATCTTAAGATAAAGACCCTTGTGTCAGCAGTAGCCTCACACCGAGTGACACCTCTCCTAGCTACCAGCGTGGTTCCTTAGGCCTTTTCATGAGACGCCAGCCATGCCTTGGAAGAGCAGGGTAACCTTCCCCACTGGGATAGTTTCCACAGCAAGTCCTCCAAGGCTAGTTGAATGTCAGTTTGTGAAAGCGAAAGAAGGGTATTTAGAAATAGAAATGTTCTTCTCAGTTCCTTACCAAGGAGAAGGAGCAACAGGCAACAGTTTTGTTCTGTTGAAAGAAGGGGTGTGGAAGTTTTCTTCTTGCTTTTGACAATAATGTCATAGGCAGGTGGTTTTGATGTTGTCGACAAAGCTGACCACATCAGCTGAAGGAGCAGCTGGTGGTTTCACTGCTCAGGGCTCGACTTTTATGAATGAAGGCATGTTAGGAAGTCTGGAGTGAAGCATCTGTATCCAAGCAGTGCATGGGCCTTCCTTTGGGATGCAAAGTGATGCTTTGCCAAGATCCACTTCTATGGTCATGAACCAAGCCCTCATAGTTCACAGCAGCTTTTGAAATCTTCTTCCATTGACCTGTTAGGATCTTTCCTGCCTAGCAGAAGTGATACTTGCTCCTCTCAACTGAGATGTTCCGAGCTCAAGTATGTTTTCCCAGCACAACTGGGCCCGCGTGAGCAGTGCATTTCCTATGCCAGGAGTACTAATGGTATTCTGAAGATTTTTGAATCCCCAAGCAAGAATAATAATTGAACAATTGAATATTTTTGTGAATTAGCTGTCAGAATGCTTTTTCTGTTCCTTGCCATTCAGTCTTTTAATATTATTTCAACTTATTTATTTATCTGTTGTTTGCTTGATGGACCATAATTTTTGCAGTATACTGAAGGACTTTTTTTTAATTTCAAGGATATCAAAACAGGCATGTTCTGGCCTTTCTTCTGAAAATGGTCAAGTGAATACATGAAGAGGAGCCCAACCTATTGCTCTATACAGTTTTGTCTGGATAAAGAAGCAGGTTTTTCGTAAGGACTGGTTCCTCAGGGAAATCCCTTGCTGCAGTGTATGCATTTGACCACTGAATATCCCCACCCTGTAAACTACTCACTTCTTCAGCAAGCTGCTCTCACTGGAGCCATGTCTTGAGGAGGGAAGTGCCACTACTTCTGCAGATTTTTTTTTCCTGGGTTTTCCACCTGCAAACCCCAGGTAAAGACACCTCCCCGTGGTAGCTGAGCCAGCAAGAACCTCTCAGCCAACATCTTCCACAGGAGGGAACACCAGGCGGAGCCTCTGGCCCCGCAAGTGGCTGTGCCAGCAGCAAGAAAAAGAGAATTCAAGGAAGGAAAGAATACAGCCTAGCCCATGCAGTCTCTGAAATGTTTGATGCAATCCGCAGAGTCCATTGCATTCCACTGTTTGTTTTGCCTGTGCAAGGTCAGGTGTTGGTGAGCTCCTACCTTCCTCTGACAATACAGCTCACTATTGTAACAAGCTCGTGCCTGTCTTGTCCTGGGATTTTGTCTTATTTATTTATTTACTTATTTTCAGCTTGCAGAGATTGCTTGTTCTTTCATCAGTTCTGTGCTTTTCATCAGTGATCATGCAGGGCTAATGGTTTGATCTCTTGTGTCTTTATAAACCTGTGTGGTAGGAGCAGAAAAAACTTGCAGGTAGCTGGGAATTTATCCTGCAGCCTCCCTGCACAGTGCTGCCAGACAAGGGCTGACCAGGTTTTAGGGTTTTTGAGGAGTTCTGGGTTTGAAAAGCAGGAGTATCTCCTTCCCCCTTGAACTAACTCTACATTTGATCTGACTTCACCCATGGACAGATGTGGACCTTCCCCTGGGAGACCCTGG
This sequence comes from Crypturellus undulatus, assembly GCA_013389825.1. Taxonomy (NCBI): domain Eukaryota; kingdom Metazoa; phylum Chordata; class Aves; order Tinamiformes; family Tinamidae; genus Crypturellus; species Crypturellus undulatus. Next base: position 44,438 of record VWPW01022751.1, read on the forward strand.
CAGACCACACTTTGTAGCAGTGATTGCAGCCCGATGTGGCACTGGAAACCTGTTTTCTGTCCCCTCAGCCTCATACATTTCCATACTGTTCTCTCTCTCACACTCCATGGGAGTTGATCTCATGGATCCCCTCTGATCCTGGGCTTGTGGCTATTTTGCTCTGCTCAGGACCTCTCTAGGGAGGGCTGTGCTTCCCCCACCACATCAGAAGTGCTCCACGTGTAGCAGCTCCCCGGTTTTAAGAAGGGGCGTCAGGGCACATCAGGGTCAAAACTGTGGTGGAGAACAGCAGAGCAGACAGCAAGCAACATGGTATGTGTGGGAGCTTTGTCACCGAATTTCTGATATGGTTTGGCACTGTGGGAATTGCCTGTCACTGCTGCCAGCAAAGCATCTCACCAAGGTAACAGCAGGGAAAACTGTCTTCATCTGAGCTAAAGCTGAACTCCAAGCTTTCTGCTAGTGGGAACTACACTGAGAACAGAGCTGTGGTGCTGAACTGGGACAGAACTGGAAGAGAATGGGCATCAATACAGAGGGTGAGAACAGAGGAGGAGTGTTACAGGGAGTTGCTGGCTGCCATGCAGAGCTGAGATGAGCGGTCCTGTCTGCAGGCAATGTGCATGTGAACATGGTCTACAGAAACGCCTGCTCCCTGGAGATGTCTGCGTAGGGCTGTGGAGACAGCAGTGGGATGTGTCTTGCCTCCCAGTCAGGAGGTTAGTACAGATGAGCACTCTGGGAACCAGGAACAGCCAGACAGGGCCAGGATGGCACAACCTGCCCCACGCTGCCCCCAGCCACCTCCCAAGGCCTCCCAAGTGCCCCGTCCTTGGCGAGATGTCAGCCTCCCCACCTCAGCCCTCACTGAGCCAGTGCTGGCCCATGTGGGGCCTGCTGCCAGGGGAGCTGAGGGACCTCAGCAACCCCCCGGCTGGTGGCCAAAGGGCTTGGCGGTCACAGGGCCAACCCTGTTGCCAGTTGTGGTGGGTGGAGGTGATGCCATGGTGTCCCTCTGCTGCCCAATAGACACCTTGCAGGCAGGAGCCCATAGCCATGGCTGGAGAAGGAACCCACAACCGGCACTGCGAAGAGCTCTCGAGCGAAGCAGTAGCATGTAATCCCTGCTTTGCTGATAGTCATTTATTTATGACAGCCTGGGCCCAGAGAGTTGATAAATAATTATGAGCATGCAAGTTCAAAAGGCTGGGAGCTCAGAAAGCAGCCATCTTCCCCACGCCCCTGGTCCTCAGTGTGTGGTTGGCTAATTGCTAAATGGCCCTGTCCTCCGAGAGGTTGTGGTTCCCCTAAGGCCTTCCCAGTCTTCTTCCTGGCCTGGGCAGGGTTAGGTGACTGACCTCACCCGTGGAGGAGATGGAAAGGCAGGTGGGCTGGGGCCGAGGCGAGACAGGCAGGGGTGGCTGGTGGATCATCAGGTCCACAGCACCCACTGCAAGCGGGAACAGGGCTCTTCCAAACACCGTGCAGCTCTGGGAGGCCCCTGGCACTGCAGAGCAGCGCTGGGGAGTCCTGTCAGGCTAGGACACTTCAGCTTGGAAAAGAGAGAAGTGGGGATAGGGAGGTGTGAGAAATCTCCATGAGAGACAACAACCTGGGGAGAGTGGATGGGGAATGACTGCTGGGAATGACTCCAAGCAGGAGACACAGTTCTTTCCCTGACGACTTTCAGCACACTCGCTGCTCTAGAAGTGGCCCTCGCTCCTTGCTACTTGTTTAACTGTGCAGGGGAAGGAGAGGCCAGTTCTGCTGCTGGGGAGAATGAAGTGTGTATACCCCAGACTGTATAATGGTATGAACCGACTTTGCTTCAGCCTTCTGCTGAGCCTCTGCCCAAGCATCGTGGTGATGTTTAGGAGACCAGGGAGCCTATATCTGATGAGGGAAAAGGGGCTGGATGTCTCCAGATGGGAGAGCATCCTTAAGCTGCTGATAGCTTGGAGCTGGAAGGAGATAGAGGCGAAAGGCGGTCATGTTGCTTTCCCTGTTCTCTGCTGCCTGCTGGTGGAGAGTATAGGGCTATATGGCTGTACATTTCCTGTACTTTAGCTATTAGCTATACCCAATGTTATTGCAATTGCTACTAGCATTACCTAATACCTAATAGTGCTGTGTGCCTAAGTTTCCCTAGCTACCAAGTTCAGAGAATAACTGAGCTGTCTTGTGAAGGGCATCAAACCCAGCAGTGTCTAGGCTCCTGGGACGCTCTGCTGGGACTTTGCCGTCTCCTCCAAAGCAATTTGCTGCCCCTGTGCTGGATCCACAACCTCCCAGGGTCCATTTCCAGATTTTGCGAGCCGAGTGATGTGCATCCCTCCAAGGCTGTGGGCTGTCACTGTTGCCTCCTGAAAAAGTTGGTAGCAGCAGCTGGGTTTGGACATACACAAGCACAGCATCTCCTCTGCTGGCACAAGGAAGTGCTCAGCCCTGAACCACCCTGCAGATTTCATCCCAAGGATATGCATTCTTTTTGTAAAATGGGGCTGTGTACATTAGGAGGAGAGCTAAGCCCAGCTATGACCCTGAGAACAGGTTCCAGATTGTGACAATGATAGTGAGGAGGAAAAGAAGCCCTTACTTTTCCTCTCGCTTTTGCCCGTATTGCAGCAGTAAATGCCCAGTTCTGTCAAAGCAGAATTCCTGCTGGTATTGGAAAGACGGGTTTCTCCAGAGAAACCTAGGGTACTGCGGGCAAGTTACTGCAACCTGGTCATTCTGGCTGTTCCAGGAGGGACTGAACCCTCCTAGTTCTCCAGGGCTCTAGCACAACATGTGTTGCTGGTTTTGACTCAAAAATGGGCATTCTCCAGTTTGTAGTGTGCACCATAATGAATTCCCCTGTGTTCAAAGTCAAACAAAGTCAAAATCACTGAGGTTCGACCAATGTTTACCTGGAAGTTAGTCTTGTAGACTTGTTACTTAGCCTCCTTTCAACCTCCTCATGCTGTATCTGAATCCCACAGGCTGGCAGGTGAAGTAGCAGGGAGCCTTTCCTGCCCAGGCATATTTTCCCCCTTGTACGCTCCTGTCATTTGAGAGAAAAAAGTACTTCTCGGGTGCCTTACATAAGATAAAAGGTTTAAGATAGGTCAGAAAAAAGGTCCCATAAAAGCTTCTGTTTTTCTTCAGTGTATAGAGAGCAAGGACATTCACTGGCAACATCCAAAGTCAGATTAGATACTGTGATTCTTAAGCACTGTCATGATTTAGAAGTATAGTCATAATTGGAGCACTTAGAGAGATAACTTGCGGGTTAAATCCATTCTGGCACTGGATCCAATCACAGAGGTTAGATGCAAACAACTCCTGTTCGGAGATCTGGATTTTTACTGGGACATAATCAAATTACGGGTTAGCTCTGCCCCTGGGATTGCGCACTGCAATGCTCTGCCTTCTTCAGCTCTAGAATTTGTGCCAAGATTGAAGTTCATGATAAAACTGGGAACCAAAAAGATTATGCCACAGAAAGTTTGCAGTGGCCTGTAATAAGAGCCTGCATGCCTGTCTCTTCTCCTGACTCCCACCTCTGAGAACAATTCATGCCAATGCTCTGACAGTATTTTCTACATCTCCCCTTTTGGTGCAGGTTTGCTGCTGGAGATGCCAAGCTGAGCTGCTCTGATGATGACAAGGAACAGTTCCAATTTAAAGATATCAGGGATGGGTTCAGCTCGACCTTTGAGAAGATTGTTGAGTCCGATCTTATGAAGGGCACATACTACAGCAGCTTGGACTCTCTGGATGTGCTCTCTCTCACAGATGAGACAGACAGCTGTGTCAGTTTTGAGGCTCCACTCACCCCCTTGATCCAGCAAAGAGTCAAGGAAAGCCCAGAGCAGAAACTGATGGCCCAGCAGAGAGAAGCTCTTCAGCACACAGCTGCAGATAAACAAGAGCAGGCAGGAGCAAAGCCAATGGAGGGGGATTTGGGGAGCCCCCTGAGGCACTCGATTACCAGCAGCAGGTCAGAGAATGTGCTGAGTCGTTTGTCCTTGAAAAGCATCCCAAATGGGTTCCACATGGAAGGGTCAGAGGAAGACAACAGCAAGATCATTAACTCCATCAGGTAAGTCAGGTTGTGAGTTCCTCAGGCAAATGGCTGCTTGTCCTGTGGGGTCCCAATCCAAGAGCAAGGCTCAGAGGATATGATAGAGATCAGCATTTTTTTTTGTTTTTGGCTTTGTTTTTTCACTTGTGCTTCCTTCCCTTGTGCTGTCCTGACAGAGATCAAGCACCAGTAGAACCAACTTTCACAGCCATAGGTTGAGATCACACCAGAGGACCAAGGTCTCATGTCATTAGACCAGCCTGTCCCATGGCTTTGTGCCTTTATAGCAAAGGGACCACCCAAGGGTCAGTACAGGAGGTCATTCCCCAGCTGCAGCACCTCACTGCATGGTAGTTCTTTCCGTGAGGGAGCGGGTGATGAACAGCCAAGTGAAGCCTCCAGTGGGGATCTGGAGCAGGCTGGCAGGGGTGATGAAGTATGTTCAGTTAACTGAAAGGCCCTTAGTGAACCACACTGCCCAATATTGTGTAAATATTGTCATAAGTGGCTTTGGATAAGAAAATAAGGGGATAAAACCCTGTCTGTATGGGGCCAGTGGTGATATTCTGCATCTTACTTATGGAGACTGCTGGCCAAAATGCCAGCCAGCACCTGGGAAGAGAAGATCCCACCTGGGAGAGCAATTACCTTTCCAGTCTCCTCCACATGATGCCCTAAAAGTCCAGGCCCATACAGATGCAGCAAATAATTCAAAGCTGAATACATATCATCTACATTTAAGGTTTTCTGAGCATGTTCAGCTCTCAAAGACACTGGGATCCATCATCATGCAGCCACTCATCTTTCAGAGCCTGACTGCAGGCTAAATGCTGCCATGTGAAGGATGATGATGTGAGAGAGAAGGAAGCAAAGGGAGCTTAGAGCCATCGACCACATTGAGCACTGCCCATCCCATGACAGGTTGCCCCTATATAACAGATAGATGCTAGAGATCCAAGGCTACTCTGTCCTTGGTAGGTTCATGGGGAAGAGCTGTTTCTCCCTCACAGAAAGAGATCCAGGGTGGAATGGTGGCAAGAAGCTAAAATTAGAAATAAGATCCAAGTTCTGAGCAGTGAGGGCTATAAGACATCATACCAGTGGACTTTTCCTCAACTAAGGACCTTAAATACGTAATGGATTGCTTTCTAGTAATGTCCTTGCCTGAGACAGAGAGAGGGTACCAACAAGCATGAACACAGTAATCATTATAAACCCGTTTGGCCTAAGAATCTACAGCTATCACCATTATGAAGAGAAAGATGTGAATGGATGAAAGGTTAGGTACTGCAATGTGTGTTTTTCATCTCTTCATCTCTGGGGTCTGAAGCCTTCCTAAATTAATCTCAGTATTTTGACTTATTTTGGGGCTCAAGTGAGCTTACTTGGAATTTTTGAGGACTCTTTCTCCCACAGATACTGATTTGAAAAACTAAAACTTCTGACAGCCCCTGTATCCATTCAGGAAAACTTCCCGTACAAATGGAGAGATAGGAAGTTTAAAAGGTGTTAGATCTGTTTACTTTAAAAACCTTATCCTCATTTCTTTGTGTGAGGCCATTTTCTCTTCAGTCCTTTCCTGCAAGTCTGAAATTAAACTGTAGTATTTGAGGGTCTAAAAATACATTTCTGGTGACTTGAAATGACAGAGAGTTTATGCAACGTCCAGTTCACAAATGTGGGGTTTTTTTTGTCAGGACAGGAAGAATGTGGTATTTTCTGTGTGTTTCGTAAAGTCACATTGCTGCTTCTTGAATTTGTTTTCACTTCTGTGCAGCGATGCCAGCTTGAAAGATGCCCTTTCAGACTCAGACTCGGACATGGGCAGCACGGAGCAGCTTGACCATGGCAGCACAGACACTTTAGCAAATGGCTGCAGGGCAGATTGTGAAGCTGCAAAGAGGCTGGCCAAGCGCCTCTACAACCTCGAAGGGTTCAAGCGTTGTGATGTGGCGCGCCAGCTTGGAAAAAAGTAAGTTGGGATGTTGAATTACAGCAGGAGAATGTGGAACCCAGTAAGGGGACTGATTGAGCTGACAGAGCAAACTCTGTGGCAAGCAAAAAGATATTTGATAAAACGAGGAGGTCCTGAGGGAGCACTGAGAATGCTGCTGGGAAGAGGACAGGACAAAGCTAGCAATGAACTTTGAATTGAATTTGGGAGAGGAAAGCTGTTCCAGGGCCTTGCTGAACAAAGTCAGGAGAGGATCAGGAAGGATCATTTGAGATCCTTCCAGCTGAAATTGGCCTGAGTGCAGTGCCCTTACGATTTGAATGCTACAAGTTGTTTGCATTTGTTGGACATTAGCTTCCACAAGGTACTGTCTTCCAGAACCAAGAGCTTCCTCCATTTGGAAAATGCCAAGGCCAAGACCCCTGAAACAATCCCTGAATTATAGAGTTTGGTATCCAGACCTGCATCTGTTTGGCTTGAGCTCCTCATGGAAGACCCCCTTCCAGTGGATAGGACAGAAGCCCTGAAAGGTCCTTGGTGTCTAGTAACACCCAGTTTTTTTACATCTGTCCCCAGAAATCTCCTAGCTGCAGCCTTGATAGAGAGTGTGAATCCAGAAATCTGTGAGGGAGAGCCAAGAACACAGTGATGTTCCTGGTACCTTGGTTGATAAACTTGCCATGTAAGGCAGAGCAGTGTTTACACAAGGCATCTAAAATCAGTTACAGCGATTTTTAAAAGACAGAGTAAGGATGGTGAAGATGGGAGTAACAAATGATTTCAGGTTGCCAGTGTTTGTGAGTATGTCCTGAAACAGCTCTCATCTGCACAGAGCAGGGGACACCGCTGTCCCTCAGCAAAGCTTCCAGAGCAGAGGACTGGGATCTGACTCTCAGCTTAGCCTCTGGGGTGGAAGAAGCCCCCTGAATGATCTCTCTGTTTCACCTATCAACATCCCCATTCCTTTCTTTGGATGTGATTTCTGAGAGCGGCTGCATCTCTGCTTGCTGCTCTTCCAGACCTGGCTTTCTTTTCCTCTCTTGCAGAGCTGGTTCTGCTAGCAGGCTGAGTCAGCTCCAAGCTATGGGGTCTCTAAAGTGCCTCTGAATGTGCCCCTTTGCCAGTTCTTGCCACCCTCACCTCACAAATACACCAAAACAACATCTTGGAATAATGTGCTATGACCCACACCTGGGAATTGACCCAGCCTTTAAAGGAAAACAGCTTTTGCTTGCATCAACTGGGTTTTGGCAGCTGCATCACTTCCCTGTCCCAGAGAGCACTGCAAGCTCTGGGATCAAGTGGGGAGATTTGTGGAGCCGGAAAGGAAGGAGCATGGGAGTAGCTGCATTTTAATCAGGTCATGCCCACTAAGACAATGCAAGACCAAACTACAAATGTGGGAGCAGGATCAGCTTAATACTTACAAGCCAGCTCTAGGCAGAAGGTGGACTGACTGGAGGGTTTGTAAGAAAAGCAGAGAGGTTCCTATCATTTTTAGAATGTTTAGCTCTTTTTAACCCCCTTTTTTCTGAATGTTTCTGTGCATGTTGGCTATTTTATAAAAAATAAATAAATAAACAATCCCAAGATATACACCATTGTCAAACAAGTAGAAAAGACCTGATGAACAAGGAAATGGAGGTTAACCCTCTCCAATGGGTTATTTCTAGCTGACACAGTTGTGTGAAGCCACCAGAGCCCTGGACCAGCTGCCAGTGACAGTGGTTGCGGTGGGAGCTCTCCGACGGGATTTCCCCCGGGACTGCTTCTTCACAGAGCCACTCACGCAACATCAGAGCACATGTGGCAATAAAGGGATCCAAGTAAAGTGATTTCAGCATTTCATTGCATCCTGAGCTGGGAACCTGTCCCATGGACAGTGTGGCCTGGGCACACCACATACTCTCCTCCTTTGAAGAGTAGGTGAATTTCCTGTAACCACAGTTTTTATGGGAAATCTGACTTGATCCAGGTGATTGTAGCAGAATAAGGATATTGGAAAATACCATGTAGGCTCTGTAGAATAGTGTCATTCAGATACTGTAAATATTACAAAATGTATCCATGTCCAGCGACTCATTGATACAACCAGGACAAAAAGCTGAAAAGTTCGAAGCTCCTGTGCCCAGAGTGGCTTGTGACCAAGACGGGTTAATCAGCACTGTCGGTGCCTGAGCCCTTCCCAAACCAGGAGGAGGGAGGAAACACTAAACACCTGGAGTGTAAGGGAGAGTTAGGTTTGTAGGGTTGCCTGTGGTAGCTGGACCACCAGCCAGGATGCTCGACAGGTCCCGGTGGGAAACCCCTTACAGCGACCTTACAAACACCCTCCTCACAGTGAAGTCTCCGTGTCACATTTGAGCTGGCATTCCATGTGGGAATGTCGGGTGTCCCTGCGGGAGGAGCTGGGCCTGGCGCAGGAGGCAGATGACCTCCAGGACAAGGAAGCCGAAGCAATGAGCTGGGTACAGCACGGTGCAGACCGTGCACTCACCCTGGCCAGTAACTGAGCCCTGTGTCCCAGACATGCCCTGCAGCCAGTGCTCAGTGTTGCTGAGCCCCAGACTAGACACAGGAGTTTGTTTCTTCATGGAACTGGTTGTCTGCAGGTGCCCTACCAAGCTGTTTCCTCTGCAGAGCTGGCAATCTCTCTTTCCAGAGATGGACCGGGGTGAGGCACTTGGGGAAGAGTACAATAGGCCACCCGGCCTGGGACACTGTGGCACCTGGCAGCTGTCGGGGTGCTGGTGAGGACCATCCCTGTGCCTGGCAGAGAGGCGTCAGGCCCAACCTGCTCCCCATCAGCTGTGCTGGGCCCTGGCTTCAATCCCTCCAATGGGCTCCTGCCCTCCAGCAAGACTCAGTGAGCCAGGCCTGCCTGCCCACTCGCAACAAAAGTGGTGTCGAGTGGAGTCCCCACTCATTTTCATCTGGTCTGATCCAGTTAAGGATGTAAATCAGGGTGTAGCTTCCAGTGTAGGCCATGGAAACATCTCAAGAACTTTTCAGTCCACCCAGGATCCGTGCTAGACTTTGGACTTGCTTTTCTGTGTTGAGGCTCTAGGGAGCCTTGGGCAAGGTCTTCCTTTGGGAGCCCAGTCTGAAGTTGAGTGGGAGGAATCACACGCTTGGTTCTCCCCATACCTTATCCCGTATCCCACTAGGAGCTGCCCTTCCTGGTCCTGCAGTGTGTTGTGCTACTGATCAGGATCCACCTCAGAAGCAGCTGCTTTCCTTACAACAAAAGATAAAATGCTGTTGGAACAGCAGTGAGTTGTGCCTGTAATGTATCCTGGGGTGAAAGTAAATGTACATCAAAGCAATATGCTTTTCATTTTATAGGGAGAAAGAAAAGGAATTATATGGCAGAGGCTGAATATGCTGAGATCATCTCCCATTTCTTGCCAGCATTCATTGATTCTTCTTTTTTTTAACATTATTAAATTCACACATTAACTGAAGAAACAGTACCAAATCCAAAGAATAAATAATTTTCCACAGTAATCACAGAATTTTGACTTGTGCTATTTGGACTCCTAAATTACCTCCAGACATGGTTAATGTTAAAGATCTTCATGACTGTCCATGCTGCCAAAGGGGAAACTGTTTGGATGCTTGTTTGGATCAGGGTGGTGCCTTTAAATCATACCTGAAAGCAGAATATAGCATGATGGAGACTTGCAAGTTGTTTTCCCCCATGCACCTACAGCCGTTGCTGGCATCTGGCCTGATGCAGAGGCTAGGCCTGAGGATCTGCTGAGCAGGCGTCTGGAAGAGGCAGTTCTAAATGCCGTGACCTGGCACTGCAGCATGTGGCTGTAGTCTCATCCTTATCACAAGCAAGTTCACAGAACACTTGGCCCATGACCTTTCTCTGAAGAAGTGTCCTCCGTCACACAGAGGAAAGATGAGAATTTGTTGTTTGTTGTTTCGCTTCTGGACTTCTGTTTTTACTCCTGTTTACTCCACCTTCCCTCCACACACATCCAAAGATTGTTGCTCCAGCCCATTTTTGTGGCCCAGCAGCAACAGCTAAACTTGAGCGATGCTGAGAATGATCTACCCAAAACACTTCTGCGGAGCGAAGCAGAGAAGTCCCAGCACTCTCAGAAATAGTGTGTAATAATGTGTGTAGAGTTCCAGTGAGGAGATGACAGTCTGGAGCAGTCAACGGAACCATCTTCTGAGACATACTTGCCTTTTCGGGCAGTCAGGGATGTACCTGTGTGCAGTTCTGCTGTCTTGAGTTGTGCAAATGGAGGGACTTGACAGCACCCATTCTAGCTTTAAAAACAGTTTCCAGGCCTACTTCAAGACCATAAGCAGGGGGACATTTTCTTGAGAAATCCTTAGAAATCAACATGGGCCAGAGGCTAAGCTGAGCCCTCCTGCCCCCTAAACTTCCCTAGTTCCCCAGTGACATCCATGTAGTTGTCTTCTTCCCCACATGGAGATGTGAGCAATGGTCTGTGAAGGTGGACCTGAGAACAGGTCCTGGACCTGAGCCCATGTCCTGGTGATAGGGCAGGATGGGAGCTGGTGTGGAGCTGGAGAGCAGGAATATGCAGGAGGAGAAGGGAATGTGTCCAGCAGTGGGAGGGAGAGGAGCAGGAAAAAGAGAAGGTGCCTGAGGAGCAGAGCCTCAAGCTCTGCCTCCTCAAGGCCTTAGGGCCTCCTCAAGCTCCTGGCCCTGGCTGGCTTGGGAGGACGCGGCCCTGTCCAGCCAGCAGTGCAGGTGGCAGAGAGCTACACTGAGACCAGACATCTCCCAGTCTCTGGTGTCCAAGGATGGCAACCAAACAGTGCAAGGCCAGGGGCACACTAAGACCCTTTGGAAGCCTCCCAGCAGCATTTCAGGCTGGGATAAATTCCCCTTGGGTCTGGGATCAGGTCTGTGCAGTGCTGTTGGGAGTTTGGGCTGGCCAGGAGACAGGAGTCTGCTCTTGTAGACAGTGTCTTCTTCTCTGATGAAAGGGCTGACTACTCCCTCTTTAATTACAGTAACGAATTTAGCAAGTTGGTAGCAGAGGAGTATCTCAGCTTCTTTGACTTCACTGGCCTGACCCTTGACAAAGCACTCAGGTGAGCTGCTCTCTGGCATTCCTGTGTATGGCCTGGGTGAACAGAGCTGAGCAACGCGGCGGGTGTCTCCTCTGCGCGTGCCCCAGCTCCACGGAGACTGCCTATGTCCTGAGAACACGGATGGGGAGGGGGGAGCTTCACACTGTTGTTAAACCTTTGTTTTGATGTCACGTTTGCCACAATGCACTGCCGCAAACATTGGCTTTGACAGTTGGGCCCACTCCCTGCTTCCCCATAGTGGAGAGCAGCTTTCCCAGGAATCCCATCCTGTCCAACATCAGAGCAAACAGGACTAATTTCTGCCCTTGTGATGGATAACCCATCCTTGTGCCGTCACGTTGGAAGTGAGGCAGATTTATTGGTCTCACTTGGCAGCAGGGTCTCCTACACACCTCAGAGCTGGTGCCATAGACACTGTTGCTTTGCAGCCTGCAGGGCCCAGGGCCTCACAGGTTGAAGTGAGGACAAGGGCCTCCCCAGCAGCTCTGAGGACCCTGAGATAGAAAATATCCCCTTTCCATCTCTGTCCTCAGCCTGGACACTGCCTGGCAGATTGGTCCCCTGACATCTTTAAGTGTTGTTTTCTATTTGCAGGACTTTCTTGAAAGCATTCCCATTGATGGGGGAGACACAGGAGCGGGAACGGGTGCTGATTCACTTCTCGCGGCGGTTCTGCCAGTGCAACCCGGAGGAGAGGACATCTGAAGGTACTGCCTGATCTCCCTGGCTCTAATGAGAGACCACTGCAGGCTCCCAGTGCTCCTGACACACACTAGGGGCTCTTATAGGCTGAGCAAAGGGCAAGTTATCCATAGTCAGGCCTGAATATCACCCACTGCACACGGAGGCTTCCGTTTCTCCCTAGGATCACATCCTACTGATCAGCCCAGCCCTGGGTAGGATTAGGGGTGCCAGGGACCTCACGAGGAGAACCATATGCATGTCATCAGGATCAGTGACAGTGACACTCCCCCCAGGAATTTTGTCCCTCAGACCCAACATGCATGAGCTGTGCTGCAGGTAGGTTCTACAACTGTAGTCTGTCCATCTCAGAGTGGCCTGTTTGTTTTGCAGACTTCTCAAAGAGCAGCAGTGCACAGTGTCATAAGGATTTTCCAATCCCTCTGTGAAATTAATGGGACACAAGCTTTTCCCAAAATAGAATGACCTCTTTGCCTTGGTCCCAACAGACTATAGATCTAAATTTTATTTTCCTGCGTTTGCTTTACGCATATGTGATGTTCCCCGCCTTTCAGTTCAGAAGAGCAACTTCCTCGAAGACTCATCCTCTACCTGTAGAAATTAAGCCTTGAGCTGAATTTTCAAGGCTTCTTTTCAGATTGCCCAGCACTGATTTTAATGGGTGTTTAGACTAAATGGAAGTCCCTAACCAAAATATCCAAAGGATCCAATCCTGACCTTTCTTCAACACCTCTCCTGGGTGAACCTCAATTCTGTGGCATCTGCCTCCCACCCCTGTACCTCAGAAGGGCCTTGGCACCATTTCTCCTTCTCTGTTCCTCAGATATCTTACACACACGGAATGGAGATGGATGTGTGCATGCAGCAACTTGAGCAGTGGTTGAACTGGCACATGTAGTGGTCAAACCTCAGACTCCATCCCACACCCTTGAACTTATGTTTATTTGAAGGTCAGCTAACAGTAAAAAAAAATGCAGAAGTTTTGCCATGCTGACAGTACTTACAAAGCTGGAAATGAAGCCTTGATGTGGCTTGCACATGTCCATTGCATTATCTTTGGGTTGTACTTGGGTTCCAACTGTGTGGCATCTCTCAGGGGTCAGTACTGAGTCCAATTGTGTTCATCAGTGACCTGGATGAAGGGTCAGAGGGCATCCTCAGCAAGCTGGCTGAAGATACAAAGCAGGGAGAAGTGGCTGATACACCACAGAGCTGTGCTGACATTCAGAGGAACTACAACAGGCTGCAGAGATGGGCAGAGCAAAAGCTCATGAAGTTCAGCAAGGAGAAGTACAGAATTCTGACCGTAGGGAACAAAGGCCTCATGCAATAATACAGGCTGGGGACTGACTTGCTAGAGAGTAGCCCTGCAGAGAAGCGCCTGGAAGTCCTGATGGACACCAGGTTGGTCATGAGCCAGCACTGTGCCCTTGGGCAAAGGCAGCCAGTGACATTGGGGCTGCATCAGGAAGAGCACCAGCAGCAGGGCAAGGGAGGTCATGTTTCCCCTCTATTCACCCACCCTCGAGTGCCATGTCCAGTTCTGGGCTTCCCAGTACGAGACATGGGTTTACTGTAGCGAAACCAGCAAAAGGTCACTGAGATGATGAAGGGGCTAGAACATCTTCCACGTGAGCAGAGGGGAAGGCCTCTCCAGAGGTCCCTTCCTACCTCAACCGTGCTGCGATTCTGTAACTCACAGACTGACACGGGGGTGTCATTACACAACACAGCCTGGGCTAGGGGATTAAGCTGGAAGTCTCAGCTCATGTGGAACTTGTTCCATGGAGCAACTTGTGTGTGTGAAACCAAGAGCAAGGCCAGAGTCTTCATCACTTTCCTCCTTGGCTTTCTCCCTGGTGCTGTTCCAGCTGACCCTTTGGTCACTCTTGAAGGGACTAGCTGATGGCTTCAGGAGTGCACTGGCATCTCACTGGGGTGATGGTACATGGAGGCAGGTCTCTGGACCTTGAAGCTTCAGCATACAGGCTGATTTTGAAACAGCAGCAAGCCACTAGGCTCCCTGGTACAGAGCTGGGAGCTGTGTTGTGTCAAAGGAAAAACTTTACCTGAGCTTTATGAGATTAGAGGGCACATTTCATAGCTGGGGAGCCAAAAATGCTGCCTTCATCTGTAGTAAAAAGATTTGGGGGGAAATTCAAGAGCTGACAGGCCACTATGAAAAAATATAGAAGTAGCTCTTTTGCTTGAAATCTCTGTAGCTTTTGCAATGGCATTAGCTCAAAATGGAAAATGGAGAGGAATCTGCAGAGTCTGATATTTAGAAAGCCTTTGAGAAAATTGCTCTAAAGCCAATTCTGTGGTGAACTTTCCCGAAAAAGTTGAAGTTTGAGAAGAAAGAATATATTTTTTGTTAAATCAACTTGTGTAGTTGAAAGAAACAGATGTGCTTTAAGGTATGTGAGTACAGGCCCAGCAGTTGGCTTTCCTTTTTGCATCAGGTAGGCTGCCCAAGCAGAGCGAATACTTAAACCAAGTGGGAGGGGAAGAAATAACTGGCTGCTGACTTCTTTATTATGTGTTTCAGATGGGATTCACACGCTCACCTGTGCCCTGATGTTGCTAAACACAGATCTTCATGGCCATGTAAGTAGTCCTTTCAGATGCATCCTTTCTGATTTCCTTCCCAGTGTAGAGGTCTTTCCCCTCGTGCAGGATATATTGCTGGAAAAACAAGATAGGTTGGAAGAGAATATGAAACCAGGCTCAGAAGGAGCTGTTGGTGCTAGGCCTGGTCTGGGGACAGATGTTCTCTTAGTGTCACTCCACGCTCAAACCAAGGACAAGTGTCCTGCTAACCTCACACTCTACAGGCACAGGCAGGTCTTCACCACCAGTCTCTGCAATGCAGGCAAACGGCAGCACCAGCTGGACTACTGCTTCTTGTGGTGTAGATACCTGAGGCTCTTTCATCCCCAGGGCTTCTGCAGTGCATTCAGCAGTTTCATACAGGTCCGAGTTTGATATTTGCTTTCCAGAACATGAAGCAAGTTGCAGCAGCAAATCTTAACCAAGTCGTTACGCTCAGCCACTGGAGAGCATCACACAGAGAGTTCTAGACAAAGAAAAGGGCGAGAAGAGCTCACTGCCAGAAGGGGAGCTTGAATAGCAGCAGAGGCTGTTAGGAGAGCTCCAATCACATCTGAGAGGCACTTTCAGCCTGAACAGATTGGGCTTCTTCCTAAAACTGGAGTGTCCCCAGGGTATACTGAGGAGAGAGAATAGAACTAAGAAAAAACTGCTGCAGAGGGGAGCTGGGACTGGGCGGCAGTGGCGGGAACAGCACTAGAAAGTGATGTACCCTGGATATACCAGCACCAGAGTACATCCAGGAGCAGCCATGAACTCAGCAACCTGCTCACTACTGCTGACAACTGTTGGCATTGATGATCCAGACCGGCACCTCTGTGTCCAGCCTTGCTCAAAGCTGTGGGACATGGCCCTGGGTCCTCTTTCCAGCAGTGCAGGAACTTCTTGAGTTTCAGATCACTGAAGCCCCTTCTCCTTTCATAATCCCTCTGAGAGCTCAAACCTGAAGTTGCCCAGGATCTGTGTGCAGATAGAGCAGAAGAAGGCTTATTATAAGAGCTTGCACATATGAAACCTGTGTAAGTTCTACCCTGCCTTTTCTGCTCCACAGTCCTGTGTTTTCCAAGCTGTGTGTCAAAATACTCTTCTGCCTCCATCTGGCAACAATTTATTGTGCATTTGCAGAGGTTTGTGCTGAGTTTCTTTTCAGTGGTCTGCCAATGAAGAGGCAGTAGGCCGTAACATAGCTCTTTTGCATTCTGGCTTATAATCACCTTCAAGGGGAGCTTGTTGTTTGTGGGGGTAGGAAGAGGACATGTCCCAGTGCTCTTCACCTGTGATAGCAAAAATGCTAAGACCACCAGCTTCACGAGCTCCATTTGACAGTCCATCTGAGAGACCCCGTCATTATAACACAGCTACTTGCCTCACGACACAGTGGCAGGTTTTGAACACAAGAATCCATGGAAGGATGGAAGGTCTTGGCAAAAGCAACTAGTCAGCCCCAGCACAGTTAGCTTTATCCTTTTGCAGAGACAGACTTGTCTCTGAGGTGTGCAGCAAGCTCTGTTTTTTTTTTTTTTTTTTTTTTTTTTGTGGTGTTTGTTAGGGCCAGGCCAGGTTTTGAACCCTGCGAAGCCAGTGAATAGACTGTGAGGAGGAAATGGGGTCTAGGGATCTAGTCTAAGTTGGAAATCAGTGTCACAAAAGTGAACCTCCAGTGAAAGCTTGTGCCAGTCGGGTGCTGAGACAGCATCCTCAGTAACAGAGAGCACAGGGGCAAAATGAATACTTGAAAAGTCTATTACTCACAACGATACCTGTTACTGCCTTTCCTTAGACAAAAATGGGGATAGGGGAATCCTTCAGCAATGCGTAGGGGATACAGCTCCAGGGACAGCAGATATCCTTTGCACAAAAGAGTGTTGCTGCAGCGGGGCTCAGGATACGGAGGGGAAGAGGACAGCGTCAGTGCAAGGTGGTCTTAGCCCTTAATGCCAGATCCAGGCTGTCTAGCATTCATCCTCCCTCCATTGAGGAGGGAGCAGCCCAAGTCAGCCTGCTTGGTGCGCTCGCAGCTATGGAGTTCTGGGTCCCTAAGCTGAACTGAGTCCAGGAGGGGGTCTCCTCTCCTCAACATCTGCACTGGGGCCTGCACTAGTCACTGGATCCATTCCCACATGATTGCCAGTAAAATGTGTAGTCAAAGCGTCTGTGAGGGCAATTGGAGAGCAGTGCGGCAGGCTCCCGAGAAGGTTCCACATGGCATTCATCCTTCAACTGAAATGGTTACAGTCAAGGAAGTATTTTCATCTAACCGTTTTCTGCAACAGCAAAAGTAGCATTGCAGCAGAAAACAAACCATCCCCTTTGCTTTTAAATAATTTATTTTTTCTTGATTTTTTTTAATTAAAAAAATCCAAGATATGCCTGGGAAGGAAGAAGTTATTGAAAGGCCCAAAAGAAGAAAAAAATCCACTGCTTATTATTTCATTTTTGATTGAAAAGTTGGCTAACTGGCTTTGTAAGAGATGGTCTCATGCTGTCTAGGTAATGAAAAGTATAGCTTTCCTTTGCCTAGGTATAGAAATGCCCGAGCTTTCCTTTCTTGAAAAGTCTTCTCTTTATTTCTCCGCACGCATAACATTAATTTCTTCTTCTCCTTCTTCTCCTCCTTTTTTTTTTTTTAATTCCTTCTGCTCCTGGAACCTCTCTTTCTGCTCTTTAACCCTTTACCAGGTGGTAAGTGCATTCTAGTGTTTTGCTTTAAAGCATTGGCATTTCACTTATTTTTTTCTGTGTTAAAAAAAAGGGCGTTTTGTTTGTCTGGATTCCGGAGTCGTTGTGCAGTGTCCTTCACTACCTAGCAACCCATTCTTAGCAGCTGATATGATTCACATGAAATTCTCCTTACAAAGAAACCTCCAAAAACTGCAGTGTACATGGAACTGTGTGACTTGATCTCTCTCACCTCTCCTTGTTTTGTTAAAGATGCTGTCATGATATTGCATATCACTTATTTCATTTCTTTTTTTGGTATTGTGTGTATGTTTCAGTGTTTTACTGTGCATTTCCATGGAGTGAGAAATTCCTTGGTTAGGAAAGGGTGGTTCCTCTGCAAAGGAACAGATCTCTACAGTGGTATATCTACAGCCAGGTCAGTTCAGTGTTGCAGCAGTGGCCATCAAATTTACCAAGTCAGCACCTAAAAATAGTGAGTCTGACTTTAAAGCATGAGACTTTCACATGGCCACACTGGAAGTTTGCCTTAGAACTGTAGATTTTCACCACAGGTGCATTCAACCCGTGTTTCTAACTGTTTGGAGAACATAATGTCTAAAATGAGACCTTCCAATTTGATTGATTCACATGGTTCCTGGAGATGGTTCTTTAAAAGCAAATAATCATCACCAATCATTGCAAGCCTTGAAATAAAATTGAGATTGCTGGCAACTTTGTAGCAGGCTCTGCTGCTGCTATTTTAACTCCAGCAGATCTTCTGACAAAGGACTTGTGTGCTCCATATTTTGTCCTTTGGAAACAAAGCTTTGGGATGTCTCCTTTTCAATGCACAACTTTGTCCCTCTTTGTTCGAAACTGCTGGCCATGGAAAGACAGTGACAAATCAACACCGTCACTAGCACGTGCAGTCATGAGAGCGTCACTAGCTCTCATGACTGCATTTTGTTCTCTCAATACTGAGTGCTTTACTGAAGTTCAGCCCCTGAAGTCATGTTCTGATGTGACGAGCTTTAGCATTCAGTACAAAAATCAAACCATCAGCTCTCTTCACCACTAAACAGATCTTGAAAACATGATCCCTGACAGCCACCAAGCCAAAATGTCCCTGGCTATTAGCCTTACAAATCCTTGAGCTGCTCTGTAAGCCAAACTTGAGATTTGAGGTCCTAGTCCTTTAAAAGCTGATATTATCACTACTGCTGTGCTAGTAGCGCGTAGAGAGCCGAATTGCTCTGAGGTCAGAGCAGCTGCTGGCACCTCTGGAGAGTGACGTCCATGGGTAGATACCATGGCAGCTCTGCACGGCCCAGGCGTCATTGGTACCTAAGGCCTGCAGGGTCATTCCCTGCAGGTGGATGGCTTTGTTTCTGCAGCCCAGGACACATCCAGTACCAGATCCCCTTGGCTGAGCCAAACCAACCCTTACCTCATTCTGAAACACAAATAAATGGAGCTTCCTCACATGCCAGAGGATGAGTGTTTGAGAGAGGATTAAGAAATCCTGAATAAAAACAGGGCCTACTAGGGATAGAAGGCTTATGTGGGCTGCTCACAGGAGCTGTGTGCCGCTCATCACTGCGGCTGAGATGTTTGGGACCTGGGGGCCACAAGACAGAAACTTGAGTGTTTAAAGACTTCTCTTGGACACAGTCCTGTGCCACATGCTCTAGGTGACCTTGCGTGTGCAGGTGGGTTGGACTAGATTATCTCTAGAGGTCCCTTCCAAGTTTAACAATTCTGTGATTCTCTGATTCACAGAGTGAGGGCAGGGCTGAGCATCCTGGGCAGCCACCCTTCACTGCCTCTGGCCCCTAGCAGCCTGCTTCTGTTGCTTGGGCTTTCCCCTTCTTCCCACCAAGCACCCCACTCCTTGCTCTTCCTGGCCAGCACTCCATTATCCATGCTTAGCCACCTGACCTCCTCTTGTTGGAATTTGCCTGCTGCCAAGGGCTGCCACACTATAGCATGTTGTCTTCTGAAGGAGGGCAGAGTCATCCTGGACATTTTAGCCCATGTAATGTGAGTATCCTGGATCTGTCTGCTCAGCAGCAGGGGTTGAGGTTCAGAGGAGGAAAGATCTCTATGACAAGCAATGCATTGCACTGAGGTGAAGCCATGGGACAGCAGAATCAGCCCTCTCTATCTATCATATAACCATCCCTCCATCTCTGAATTCCCATAAGAATCTACAAATCTACCTATCATCTTGCCTTTAATATCCCTCTATTTTATTCTTACACACTCTAACCATTCCAGTGCACTCTGTCTGATCCATCCACTTCTATAGACCATCCGCAGCCATACTGTCCCTACATGTTCATTCCTGTCTGTCCATTCTCACATGGTTGGTCCACTGCTCATTCATACAATCATCATCCAAACACATCATAGCAATATCTGGTTGCTTTGGAGTGAGTTCTCATGGTTTGCTGCATGGCCTGGAGCAGATAAGGATTGGGCTGAAATTCTTTTCTGCCAGGGAGGACATACCAGGAATAACACTACATGTGGCTGTGACGCAGCCTAACCAGCTTCCTTTGTCATTGATAAGCGACTGATGCGTAACAGTAAAGCAAAGTGTCTCCAGCTCCATGGCTGGCCAGATCCTCAAGGAAATGTGTCTCTCCTAACCTCTGCCACAGCTGGTTATGCCCAGAGATCCCAGTTCATCCAGGGAGATAGGCATCACAACACTCATCTTTAGGTGTACCATTGCTCTTCTCAAGCAGAACCATGCCCAGACTTGAAGACTGTGTCTACATGTGATGATCTTGTTGAACTGATTGATTCCTGTTGCAGGAGAAAGTACCTCACTTTCCCCTTATGGTGGCCCTTTCTAGAGCTGTTTCTGGCATTCCCCACATTCACTAAATACTGCTACAGTGTATGGGAAAGGTCAGGCAGTCCCTGGCACTGGAGCTGTTGATAATCAGGTACCAGAACTGTTTCTTTGCAAGTTTCTGAGGTCACAGAACTGTTTCTTTGCAAGTACCCATCCAGGGTCCCAAAGTCCAGGTCCCAGGATGTTTTCCTTTGTTTTCTTTAACCATCTGGTTTTAAGGACAGGAAGTCTGGTGCCACAGTCACTTCTGATGTTAGTTTGGAAACACTTTCAGGGTCCCTGTCCACCTCAAACCAACAAGTGGGAGTGTTAAGATATAGTTGACTCGAAGTTGTTTTGCTTATGAGGTACCCTGGTACCTTGTACTCAATCGTTGAGCACTGACATCCAACCTGAATCCTGCTCCGGACTCTGAAGTACTTGAACAACCTAGTCCAACAAACAAGATGATTTGTAAAAGAAGCCATGCAGATGAGGCTTGACTTGTGGCCTGGATGCAATACACAGAAAACCTGAAGAGGGGGCTTTTAAAGCCTCGTCACTTGTGTTATTTTTCCCCCACTATATCCATTCACTTCCTCAGAGGTCCTTGCTCCTATCTTCATTGCTGGACCAACCCCACTGCAGACAGGACAGAAGGACCTGTGCTATGCACTCTAGTTTCCTTGCTGAATGCAGAGGTAGAAGTTTCCAGTTCTTTTCTGTGCAAAGGAATTTGTTGCCTCAAGGGTTTGGGCAACATATCTTTCTCAGGGAGATTTGCTACTGCCTTTTCTTATACCCTGTTTCAGTCTCCCTTCTCTCTCTACCCACATACCCATTGCAGTGCTGACCTTTTTAACTGAATTCAAGAGGCCCTGAGTGCACAAATTCCCTTCCCTCTCCAGAGAAACACAGTCTGCCGTGAAGCCCCCGTGCAGTGTTCTCCGTAGATCCGCTAAAGCCGCTGAAGCCGCTAGTTCTCTGAGTCCTGCTGGCACGGTCCTGCTGCAGTGGGTCCGGGGACAGGCATCAGCCTTGTGAAAGCAGAGATGGCCGCATTTCACGCCGTGCTGCATTGTGTCGACTGCAGCATCTCCAGATGCAGCGTGTTTGTGGCAGTACTTTATTCTTCTTTCCCTTGATCTCTCCAGAGTGTCAGCTCATCTGAAGCTGGCACTAACAGCAGGCATAATTAGGAATGTCAGATAGAGCTGCTCAAAGACAGCACCAGCTCCCTGCTTAGCCAAAGATGTCTTCACACACAGATGACAGGCATGGGACGCACGTTTTGAGTTAATACCAGGCCTTCGCTGTGCAGATGCTTCACTTGAGGAGGTCATCTTCTATCCATGTTTGGGAGCAGAAGTTTCTGATATCTGTCACTCTCAAGAGGTTGTTTTCCTGTGTGGAAGACATACCTTGCTCTGCACAGCACCTCCTATATCGTATGGTGCAGCTTCATCCCCTTCCCTGCAGCCCTGGATGCCATCCTGGCTCAGCTCTTCTTGCCTCTCCTCCTAGAGCCCTTCAGGAGGACCCTGGCCTCAGGAGGACCCCTGGACCTTCTTGATACCACAGTGCAATCTCACCCAGTGTCAGGATGCTGTTAGGATCCTTAGGGCTGCCAATGGCAGGTCATGTCTCCTGCTCTCCTCTCGCTAGCTCCACTGACCACTTCATGCAATATCACCAAGACCTCTGTCCTTGGAGGCTTCACTCCACCGTAAGAGCTGCAATATCACATGGCACTGGAGACACCTCTGTTTCCCCTGTGCTATCAGACTCCCTTTTCTGAATCCCGTAGTCCCCAATGACTCATTCACACATCTGCTCTAGTCCTCTGGTGAGGTAGGATTGCAGGGGTAGACAAGAAGAAGGCTGCTTTAACCTGCACAGTCTGAGAAGTTGACAATCCCAGCTATGGTGAGGGATATGAGGGTGTGAGAAGGAAGAGACATAGCACGGACAGATGGCAAAAATTGATATCAGGGATTTCAGATGACCTGGCAGCATCATCACCAAACAGTTGTAGCATGGAATCTTCCAAATCGTGCAGTTCCCATGTTGTCCATGAATTTCCCTCACCCTCCACTGTAACTAAGTTCACAAAGTACCAGTAGCTGGATCATTCCTACCCCTAATGGAAATGAGAAGTAATTTCCATTAAGAACAAGTCCTTGCCCAGAGCCGGCTGCCTTAAGAAGCTGACTCCGCATGCACAGAAAATTCACACACTACTGGCTTGGAGACACAACCCAGTGTTGCTATTTCTGTATCAAGACCAGCATGGCGACCAGAGGTGAGACTGCTCAGAAGGTTTGGATCAAGGGTTGGACAGATTATTTGCAGGTGTTTTAGCTACATCATTTTAAAAGAGGTCATTTGAAATGCTCGGGTAATGTCATGAACTAATAGAGGAAAGAGCCAATAGGAAACCAAAATAGAAGACCTGATTTCAGTTCTAGGCCTTGGGGCAAATCCAAATCTCACTGTTAAATACAGATTTCTGCTTTAAAAGCATTCTGTAATATTAAAGTCAGGAGTATCCAGAAGTTTAATGAGCTACTTCTTTGCCTTACAGAACATTGGCAAAAAGATGTCTTGTCAACAGTTCATAACAAACCTGGATGGACTGAACGATGGGAAGGACTTCGCAAAGGATTTGCTGAAGGTAATATGATATAAATAGACAACTACATACTGTTATTATTACTGTACTTCCACCCAATCCTGCTGGGACAGTAAATGCCCTTGAATCTGCATTTTCCAGTGCTCAATTCTTCCTTTGGAAGATTTTTAACCCATACTTGTACTAATTTGCACATCAAAGTGAATGACTGGATGTCTATTTCCTGCCTATCTTTTAGCCAGATTAGAGGCACATGTGTTCTCAGAACATATCAGGGGGTCTCCCTCCATCATGGTAATTCTGTGACCCACCAGGCAACGCACAGAGTAATTCACTCAAGATAAACATGGCACTGATATAGCTCTCTACAGCATACATGCAATACAAGCTGTAGAGTCCATGTGTTTAGGTCCCTGTGTCCTCCAGCCAGGCTTGTGCTCATCTCCCCTTGAAGGAAGCCACATCTTACACAGCTGCCAGTCTGGGCACATGCCAGGCTGTATGTACTTATGTACTTAATTAGATGAAACACTCCAGTATTCCAGTACCATGGAAGGTTGCTCGACACCCAAAACCCCCATCTTTAACACCAACAGCATTGTCCATACCTGCCCACAGTTTCAACCACCTGGTCAGGATTTCCCTGTATGAAAAGTGGTTGAAAGGCCCATTGTCATATCAGGAGTGTCACAACTCCTTGACACAACCCATTCCAACCAACTTCATCCTACCCTAGCCCCAGACATGGTCAGGGCCACCTGTATATTCTGCTTTGCCAGCCATTAACTCCTTTCCCAGTACCCGAGGGAAGTAATTTGAATTTTGCACTGGAGGAATCTGAAAACAAAAAGTAAGCTGTCTTCCAAAGTTGTGCGTTCTGCTCCTGCTTCTCAGGGCAGTATTCAGACCTCCACTGACCCTTTCTTCCCGCCAAGACACTGAAGGTGCTTATATTCTCCAAACTCTTCTATCATCTATACGTAGGCAGGAATTTACTCAGGATTAGGCCCAGCTCCCAGAGTTAGGCACAGTCACAGTGAGGCTGCTGAGCAAGACTGCCATGAGCAACTTCTGATATGTCCCATTTAATCCCTAGCATAGTCCATAGACAAAAAAAAGGATAAGCAGGATAGCAGCTGTCCTGCTCAACCGAGGACAATTCAGCAAGGAAACACTCAGTGTATTGGGCAGATGGTCTCCAAAATCTAGGGGAGTCTTCAGCAAGAGACTCGGCTAATACCCTCTTCTTATTTCAGACACTGTATAACTCCATCAAGAATGAGAAGCTGGAGTGGGCCATGTAAGTACACATTTGAAGCATTTGAAAGATACGTATGTATTTCAAAGTAGTTGACAGGTCTTCAATCATGTTTTTAGATCCAGAAGCATCCAGAACATTCCCTTTCATGGCCTTAAGCATTGAAGGTTCTCCTGTAGGCAGACTGGATTTATTTACAACTCCAGCACAATTGGAGAGGAGATGTCAGGAGAGGATGACCTGTGGACCCTAGAACCACAGGCATGATGTAAAGAAAATAAATAGCCTTTTTCTTTCCCCAAAAGAATGCCCTTTTCATCACACATGAAATGCCAGCCCCTTTCCAGATCATTCTAGAGCATGGTCTTTGCTTTAGGAGCTTAAGATCTAGGATCATTTTAGTCACTGAGACCTCCCTTCTCTTCCACGTGAAGCCACAGTCCTATCCTTTCTTTCTGGAAAGAAAGTCACAGAATCCCTGAGGCTGAAAGGGACCTCTGAACATCTCCAATCAGGAGACTCAAAACGAGGTCAACACTGAATTCAGAGGCAAGAGCTTAGGACTTTATTCAGTAGGGACAGAGATTCTGTAGCCTCTTTGGATCTTAATTATCCTCAGTGACATTTCTTTATATATATATATATATCTCCAGACAAAATTTCTTTTGCTTTAGCTCACCCATTTGCCCGTTTATCTCTCAGTCTCCTGCCATGCACCACAGTGAAGAGCCTGATTCTGTTTTCTCAGTAACTTTCTCCCAGGTACTGGAAGGCTGTGATGAGGCCCCCGAAGCCATCTCTACTGCAGGCTGAGCAAGCTCAGCTCCCTCAGCTTCTCCTCAAAGGATGGGTGCTCCTATCCCCTGCCCACCAGTTCATTAAATTGTGCTCTTGTTCATGTAGTGCAGGGTTGCTCCTGACCTTCTTTGCTGCCAGGACTCATCATGTAGCTCGTGTTCAGCTTCTTGTTCACCAGGAGTCCCAAGGCCCTTTCCACAGAACTGCTCCCCTGGCAGCCAGTCCCAATCTCTCCATTTGCAGAATACTCTCTTTCTTACTGCAGTAGGAAATCTTGTCCTTGCTGAATTGAATGAGATTCCTGTCATCTCATCCCTTCAACCTCCCCAAATTCTCCTGAATGGTGGCCCTGTCCTCATGGATGTCAACTATACTTACTGGTTTGATTTGTCCACAAACCTGATGAAGTCTCCACTTTCAGGTCAGTGATGAAGATCTTAGACGAGATAAATCTGTTCACCTTCAGCTGTATATAGGCATCTTTCCCTCTCCAGCTACCTTGAAACAGCATGGTGACAGTTCTGAGAATAGCTAGCACGATTACCTCCAAGATGATTTGCAAACAGTTGCACTGCATCTTTCTCAGCCTTTCTTCTCTTTCAGTATTAAAAAAGTCCATCTCCAGTGTGGACCAGGATCCCTTGACAAGAAGGTGTTGTGCCTTCCTTGCAGCAATTCCTGTCTGCATACTTCTACTTTAGGGAAGCTCATAACAGATTTCAGCATGAACACCTCTTCTAAGTAAGTCAGGCCTGTCTTGCTGGGATTGTAGGACAGAGCAGGACTTCTTGAACTGTTAGCTCTACTGTTTGCTGTATACCTTGTCCTGGCCAGCAATGTGTCTGGAAATGGTTTGACCCTACCTGCTGTCAGGCATCAGAAGGCATGCAGGCATCAGTGTCCTGCATGAACCATGTCCCAGTTTGCGGTGGGCTAGTGATTCCATCAGGAAGGGCCAGGGGCTGCAGCGATGCAGTTAATAGCTTTGGAAATTGAGTCATTTTTGCATGGGTCATGTGGCATTGATTCCACTTAAAAAATGATCCTACATTAAATCCTTATAAAGAGAGGCAGCAATAACAGTTTTGTAGTGGAAATGCAGCCCTGAAGCTCTGAAGGGCTCCAACCCCACGGCAGCCCGAGTCGCGTGTGGCCATCCATGCATGATCCTTGCATGCTGCGGTCTGTCAGTCACGAGGGGGAGCTCTCTAGCTCTGCAAAAGGTGCCTGGTGGGACAGTTTATGTAACAGGAGTTCAGCAGAAGTGCAGCTGTGCAGTGGATGCAGGCAGTCGTTACACAACTTGTGGAAGCACACAGCTCTGGTGGGGACACATTCCCCTGCATGGGCAAGTCTGGGGAAGAGCATCCTCCGCAGGGCACAGCCACGGCAGGCGGGGACAGACTGATGCCACCCAACAGCACCTAGCCCTTCACCTGCCCCCTTGCACCCTGCCGTCTCATCTCTCTTCAGCACCTTGCTCATCTCAGGTATCCATCTGGGAGCTGCCTTGCTGCAGGGGGTCTTGCTTTATTTCAGGCAAGGCAGCTGGAGTGTGAGAAACCTTTCAGTCTCTCTGCAGCAAGACAGGTGATCCCTGGCATGAGGTACCTGGTCTCTCTTCAGAGACATGACACTGAGCCATAGCCTTGCATGGATCAGGCAAGACCCACTTTTGCCTGCTTGTCTCTGTCTTCTCTCAGTGGCTACCACGCTGCTTGGCCCTCAAGGGAGACATCCTGTCCCCGGGGCCCATTTGGAAATGCAGACACAGGACCAGGCACCTCCATGGTACAAACCAGGGAACTCATCTCCCACTAACTCACCGGCCAAGCATCACTTCTGTATTCTGCCCAAGCCCCAGGACTCCTGGTGGGGCTGACAGCATCTAAACCAAACTTCTTTTCCTAGAGGTTCCTCTTATTTTGAGCAGTCTCCTACCTGCACATGGAAGCAGTGGTGTTTTACCTGCGGATGGGTAAAATACCTGTGGTATTTTACATCTCAGCAAGTGATTAATATGCAGTTAACTATTCAGCTGGGTTTTGACTCCAATCTAGTCTGCAACCTCAGGTGCCCAGTCATGCCATTTAAACACCAGCTTTCAACAGTTGGGACAGAAATTCCTTGTTAACTTTCATTTCTCAATGCTCTAGAAACACTGGTGAAATATTTCCCATGCAAGTTCTAATTTCTATGCGTCAAATTAGTTTTTACTTCAAAAAGGAAGGAATCTCTGAACGTTTCCCTGAACTGCTCTGCCCTTGCTGCCTGGAGTCCAGGACCGGATCTTCTCTGAGGAGAAGCAGTTTCTGGAACTGACTGCAATCTTTGCTCTCTGCTGTCTCAATCTGAAGACAGAAATGGGGCTCAAACGCATAACCTGCTCCAGATTTTCCAGAATCAGGTGACTGACAGGTATGCAGATGTATGGTACCTCAGAGATGTGCAGAAAATACCTGAACCTCCTTCAGTATCTAGTAGGCCACAGAAGCTGCCCCAGGAGACGTGACACCCCTCTGATATCTTGTGTCTAGCAAAGGACTTCCTGCTGACTCCTCCTGGTGAAGCACATAGTTGAAGACTCTCCCTATGAAATGCTGAGTCCTAACAGTGCTTTGTCTGCAGGTTACTGGTGTTCAGACAGGTGCCTACCCCTTACCTCCTTTGAGTAATGTCAGAGGGGAACGGTTGGGTCAGTTTTTTGCCATCCATGCTTCTTCAGGTTGATCCACATCACCACCATTGATATGCCGTGTATGTTACAGTCCCTGGGTCTCCTTGCGTTTTCTTTCTCTGACCAGTCTTGTGATAAACAACTGTCTCAAAATCCAGAACACATTATGCCCACCATGACCTGCCCCATGTGTTCTGCACTCAATCTCTTCTCTGACTTTGTTTCCAAGTGATGAGGACGAGTTGAGGAAATCACTCTCGGAGCTGGTAGACGACAAATTTGGAGCCAGTGCAAAGAAAGTGACCAGAATTGTTGACAGCAGCAACCCCTTCCTGGACATCCCCCAGGCGCTGAATGCAGTCACCTACAAGCACGGTGTCCTCACACGCAAAACCCATGCAGACATGGACGGGAAGAGAAGTATGTGTTAATGGGACAGGTGAAGACGGGCCATAGGCAGCACCAGAGTCTGCCCCTAACCTTCCCCCAGCTGTTCCTCTGGAGTGTCATTTCCTTACTCCATCCCAGAGGATACAAGAGGGAGCCACCAGCCTTTGAGCCCCAGTTCAGAGGGAAAAAGGGGTGTCTTGCAGCATTTGCAGACTTGAATGTTTTCAGGAGACCTCAGTCTTCCCTTCTCACTGCCAAGGAAGCTGAAAGTGCCTGCCCTTCCATTTGCTGCTGACATAGACATGGCCTTCTGTCATGGGCATATCTGTGAGCTCCACACTCTGAGCAATTGAACAAGGATGATTCCATAGGAGTCATCCACGCCAGCCCTAACCTTAGGGCTGACTGGTCTTAGAACTTTCAGCCTTGTCTACACACTCTATGCAGGGCAGGGGGCAACAGGACACCTCATACTTTTGCAGTCAGCATGTGGGATTACAGAAAGGATAACAGGAAAATGTATTTGGAAACTGTTTGCTAGGGGGTAGTAATTAATGTATTGCTAATCACTTATCCAAGTGATTAGACCCACTGTCTCCTTGAATAACCACTGTTGCTAACAGATACAGATGGCCCAGCCAGTTAAAAGACAGCCAATTAAAAGGTCTTGAGGATCAAAGGTTACCACCAAAGACCTCCCTTGCTTCCAGCACTTTCTTAATTATCCACCACTTAAGGACCAGCTCTTTTGTCATGATGTAGATGGCTCTCACCTCCTAGAGCTCCCCAGCTTCTAGCAAACTGTCCTTCCCAGAGTCTACCAAGACAGCTTGTGAGTAGGCTCCATCCCTCGTGGAACAAAAGCTACATTAGCCAGGGTATGTCTGCCTCACCTGTCTGAACTAGAAATACCCAGGTTATGCCACTGCTCCTTGAGCAATAAGTCCAAAGAACCAGGTTTGGAGAAGCAGACACTTCCAGCAGGTGGTTCCACAGCTCCCTCTGTGCCTTCTCATCTGTAGGTTCAGCCTGCTCGTGTTCGTGCTGTGAGGTTGCATCCCCCAGCCTAGGTCTCTCGAACTGGCACAGGCAGGCTGCATGCCAGTGGCACCTTGGAGGTGTAGGAGGTCTGGCATGTCAGTGGTGGGTCAGGAAGAGGGTTGGTCTTGCCAGAAAGGTGAAGGTCAAGCAGCTCTGGCGGCTGTAATTAGATATTCTTCTTTTTGTAGCTCCCAGAGGAAGAAGAGGTTGGAAGAAATTTTATGCTGTGCTTAAAGGGACCATCCTTTATTTACAAAAGGTAACCATGGTGGACTGAACGATTTGCTAATTTTTGTTGTCTCCAAGCAGTCATGCTGCTCTAAGCAGGAGTTCCATAGGTGCAAGATGAGTCTGTCCTAAAGCATTCATGAACATCTATAGAGGAGTTCCTCAAGGGATCTGTACACGTTGCTGGAGGGCACTCCATCTTCTGTGATGATTTTCATGCTAAAGGTGGTGTTCATAGATTCAGAAGAGGGCCATATTGGAAAAAAAATATGACAGAAGAAGCATTTAGGTGATATTTCTATAGAAGCATCTCAGTGAGTAGCAGAAAGAATACTGAGCAAATGATATGGAATAGATGATAGAGGATATTGGTGAGCCATGCAGTAGGAATCTGAAGGGGAAGAATGTAAGATTGCTGTTGTGCTGCCTGTTGTTTTATTTGCTGGCATAAACCTGAGCCTATGTAGCAACATGGCTAGGATCTCTTCATGGGTGAGTTTTATATATTTCCTTCAGGATCCTGCTGAGGTGGGATCTCCATGAGCTGCCAAGTGGAGCTTTCTGAACATCTGTTCTGCAGAGCTTCCTGCAGCTCCCCAGACCTGTAACCATCTATAGTCAACCCAAGAATAAATTGCAGATTTCCATGAGGAGCCAAGTCACCATATTTATCTCTCTGCCTTTGCAGGCTCTTGAGTGCTAGGAGGATTTCCATGGGTAGAGTTTATGTGGGGAACATAAGCAGAGCCTGGACAGAACCTTGCTTTAATGTCAATACTAGCCAGCAAAGGCTGCCTGTTTATCACGCAATCACATAATCCACTGAACTAGGTCTGAACTACTTAGTAAAACATGCTGTGCAGTAAGCCATTGAACTCACCTTGCTGAAACAGCACTGTGGATAGATGTTACTGTGAGTTGCAGTATTATCTCCAAAGCAAAAGAAGTAAACAAACAGTGGATTTATGTAAGAAAGGCACAAAGATCCTCAGGGCAGCACAAAATTATGACTCAGAGCTCATAGCACACCCCAGCGATGCTTGTGTTTTGCCAGATACTATGGCCCAAGTCACAAGGCCAACAAAAGTTTGGCAGTAGCTGATTGCAATTTACTGTATGGGTTGCTCTTAGCCAAGTGGTATTTTTATTGCCTTATCACCTTCCTCTGCAGCTGATGGAAGCTGTAGAGTACAGGAGAGCCCAAGTCTTCCTCAGCCTTGTTCAACTCAGTGACACTTTTTTACACTCTGGTCTCTTGTCTTGTTGCAATCTCCATGTGGCATCCAGTGAAGAGCTTCCCATGCTGACTGCAGGGTTAGACATGAGGATAAAACTAACACAGAGCTACTCCCAATATTTAGTTTTGTTGACAGAACAGTTTCACTGTGGAAAAAAATGCAATTTCATCAAAATCACAGAAATAAATTGAATTTATAGGATTTTTTCAGCAAATAGCTTTAGGGGTAGGGGCCTTGAGGTGAAGGTAAATATATTTGGGACCAAATACACTTTCAGAAGTTTCTTCATATGTTGGTCTAAAATGCAGCTTATTCAGAATTTTTCTTAGTGCTTGGACAGTATTAGAAGGAACCATGAATAAAATACTGGGTATCATTCCTCTCCTGGGAGGAGTGGTTTGGTTTCCTTCATTCTGCAAGGCCAGTAGCAGTGACCTTACAGACTGGTATGTTAAGACAGGTTGTTATTTTAATACTTCAGGTGTTATAGTTCCAAAAGAGAGAGGGGATGGGCATGACAGAGACACACATTTGTCAGACCAATGCTTTTATCTAGGTTGGCCTTCAGGGCTAATGGTTAACAGGCTGAAGGCTTCTTACATGCAGAAGACCCGAAGCAGCAATACACCTAAGTTTTAGGTGGGTTATGAGAGTGTCTGATAAATACCAGCCATGACTGACATAATTAGAGGGAGGGACCGGAATTGCCTAGCGTGCCACAAGGAAGTAACATAAGGAACAGTGACAACAACAAAAAGTTAATCTGAGAAGCATTTTGGCAAAGGGTAAAGAGAGGGTTTTTAATTATGAGCTGATGTTTGGCTGTACCTGGCCCCTTTCAAAGACCTCCCAGTGCTGACTTGGACCAATAGGTAAAGGGTATACCAAACTCATGGAGTCACAGGAAGACAAGACTGTCAAGCCAAAGTCCTTGCACTGCCATTTCCAAACATTCCCAGCACCACAACAGAGAGATGAGAAAAATCAACCCACCCTGTTGATTCTTATTCCAATATCTTGCTGATGGCGTGGTTTGCAGTACAGTAAAGGAAGGAAACCCTGTGGCAGCCTTCTAAGCTCTCAGCAGAAGATGCTTGTGGATAAACATAAGGTAGAACATGACCTGGGTACAAATCACTGGGAAATGATTGTCTGATGTGACAACAGTGAAGAAGATACCTGCTACCAGACTCGTGTGATGCCAGGGAGCACAGGGAGCACTGGCCCAGGTTTTCACTCAGGCCAAACCAAGGACCCTTAATTGGAGACTCTGAGAAGACCCTGAAGACCAGCCTTGGGGATCGAGTGCAGGAGAAATGGCAAGGGGGGTGAGGAGGGCTGGGGAAATGGGTAACAAGAAAGGAGGTATGGGTAGATGGAGAGGTTAATGTAAGAAGGGTGAGGGTGGCTGGGTAGACGGCAGTCTTTTAAAAGCAATGCAGCAGCCATAAACCTGCTGATGTAGAGATGTTACATGTCATTGACTCGCCGGCGTTAATTGCTGGATTAGCGTGTTCTAGCACAGACTGCTGAAGCAATTGCTTGATCCCTTAAAGGGATGCAGCAAAGTCCTGAGGGTGAAATGCAGGCTTAGGAGCAGGGCGCACCTCTTCTGCACTCTAATCCGCGCTGGGTCACTGACTCACTCTGTGGCCTTTGGCGATTTACTTCACCTCTGTAAAATGGGGATAATAACCCTTAATCACCACAGTTAGAGGGGTTTTGAGAGGAGGGATGAAGGGTTGTGAAGAGTGAGGTGCTCTAATATGGAAGTACTGAAAAAGGGGCAGGTCTGAGCATTTCCCACAGCATCTGACCCTGCAGCCCGGCCTCGTGGAGTGCCCACTGCTGCCCTGAGCCATAGGCGCTGCTCCAGGCAGGCAGGTCCTCACCGCAGTAGTGCTGCTCCAAGCACCAAGTTCACTGCCAGGCTGAAGGCAGCAGCACTTACTTTTCCTTATTAAACAGTTAGCCTGGTGGATGTGAACTGAAAAAGAGGAGAAGGCCTTATAAGCTGAAACATGAGAAAATTCTGTAGTTTGTGTCCATGAGCCTGCATCAACGTTTGTGCTTGAACCGGAGTGAAAGTTCGGAACAAGATGGAGGCAAAACCTAGAGAAGCAAGTGGCGGCTTCAAAGCAAAGCTGATGCGCTTCATGGAAAGGCCATGGGAAAGGCAATAGGATTATTCTGTTCGGGAAGGCTAAGTGCTAATGCAAGTGCTGTGCACTGTAATAAATCCAGTTGTCTGGAACTGGCATCTAACAGGCCTGGAAGGCTGTTTATGCAGGGCTGTTCAGGCAGAGATCTCCCAGAAGAGCTCATCATCCTGGCTTGTGCAGCGTTTCCATCAACATGAGCTTCCTGGAAGACCTGACCCATGCCAAAGTGAGCATCCAACCCCACACATTCCTATAAATGCATCATTTCCACTAGTGAGGAAGCACAAGGCAAAGAGGACCTGCTTGACTCAACCTCATGCTCATTTACAGGGCCCAATGTTAGAAAAATAAGATTTGGCTTTTCCTTGCACCTACATGGTTATGCATGAGCATGAAATCAGTATGGGTAGTAAATGAAGATGCCTTTCAAGATGAAGATCTGCTTTAGTTGAACCAACTAACAACCATGACAGTTTCTGCTTGTCACCTCCCACTAAGCCTTGTTTTTCTCACCGTATTCTCAGAAGGCTTCTCTTGAAATAAGAGAGCTTGGGCTTCCCAGTCAGTTTAACTCCTATCAAAATAGTTTCAACTTTGGAAAAAAAAAAAAAAAAAACATGCAGTGTTGGAAGTCTCTCTGCAATATACTGGACTTGAGCAGCAGTTTCTCTCAAGCAACTGGGTGCCACCAAGTGGAGTAACATATTAGGTCCTCATAAGCCAAAGTATTTTTTTTCCTATATTGAAAGGCATTTAACTCATCCTTCTGACTAGTGACAGCACAGTTCAGCTTCTGCAGTCAACAGTGGTATCTGTAAACATTTGACTGTGACTTGAATTTCAGAGTTGCTCCAAGCCAAGCAACAGTGCTGGAGTGCACTAGGGAAAGGACATTTATACCAGCCTCAGTGCAACCCATGTGATCGTCACCTTATTAACAAGGAGCCCACACCACCCATCCCTTCCCATGCAGAATTTTAGTTTTCAGGTCACCTGTAAGAAGGCATCACTCACTGCATGAGTGAGGGGTCAATACCAGGCATTTCTTGCCCGGTGCCCCACAGGATTTCTTTCCACAAGGTCAAGCATCCCATGTGTTCATATACTAGTCATTGTGGCAGCCCTTCTCCATATTGGTATGACTACTTCAGAAAATAAAGGAAGGAAAAGCTTTGGAAACCCGTTCCTCATCAGGAGCAAGAATCTGTATCAGCCACTTTTATGTGCTGGATGGCGCTGATCCTGGTTGCTCTGCAGAGCCCATACAAAACCTTTCTGGCCCTGCAGCAGAGAATGGCCTTACTGACCAGGATTCCTGACCAGTAAGCTGGCACAACTTTTCCCCGGAAGGCTGGATTTGTGACACCAGGATGTGGGAAACAAACATCTCTTTGCAAGACTGCAGAAGAGACTGAGCTCTAGCTTGAAACCTGAAGGAGGGCTGGAATGATTAGATTAGTAGTATTAGGGGAGAGCTACCCCCATATTGGCGGTCAAAGAATTCAAGACACCTAAGAATGAGTTAGTCTTCTAGGTTGAACTGTAATTAGCAGGGCAAGGCAGGCTCTCGTGGAGATACCCTGCCCTGGAATAGGCTGTAACATTTCACAACAGCTCACACTGTCGTCAGGCTGTAGTTACCCAAAAATGCAGTTTTGCTGCCCACTCCTGCAGCACAACTGTGCAATCCCAACATGGATTTTTTCCCTTACTCCTGCCCAGGCAATGGCCTGGAGAAAGGGACCTGGTGCAGTTTTTAACTCACCAGAGGTGGGCACTTGGCAGGATGGGGAGGAGAGCAGTATGTCTTAGCAAGGGCCAGGTTTCCGTTTGTCCGTCCATCCATCTCTCCATCCATCCATCTATCTCATAACCCAACAGGACCAGTAAGTGAGCTGGAAAGCAGACAGTGTGAGAGGCCAGCTTAAAGTGGTCAGGAGCTCAGTCAGTTTGAAAGCAAAGGATAAACAAAGGATTGATGGAACTCCTGTTTTTCCTAACAAGTGCTGTATCCAGACAATCCTTTAGAAGGAATCTGATGATGTCATCTGATGTTCGAGACTTTCAGTCTGTTTATAAAATATATGCATATTTTATATGTTAGCAATGCAGTTATTGTTACCTTCCTTGTTTCTATGATATTCTCATGCAGTTGAGAAAATGCCACAGAGCATCAAGGAAGCAAGAATAAAGGCATTGCTGCTGCCATCTGAAAATGCCTGTCTAATGAGTTACATGAGAGACCATGCCACAAGGTCAAACACGCTAAAGGGAGAGAGACCAAGCATGGTTTGGCTGGGCCATGCTCAGTCTGGCCCCTGTCCCAGCAGCCACACATCTCAATGGAGAGGTGTGTTAGGCTCCAGAAGTACCCAGTAGTTCCAGGGCTGCTAAAGAGCTGCAAGTCCTTGAGCTCGGATCCTCCAGCGTGTAAAGCAGTGCAGTTCCAGGGCAGGCTTTTGCTGATACCTGCTGGCGACTGGGAGTTGCACCTTGCTGTGAGTTCTGTGACTGGGGGTAAAGCTCTGCAGAAACCTAGCCCTGTCTAGCCTCAGGCATGTACTGTGTTAGAGATAACTATTGATAATTGCATTTAAAACTTTCATCTCCGTCTGTACATCTTCCCAGTGAACTTAATGACAGAGGAAGATGCCAGGTGTTAATTATTATCATTGTCAGCTCCTAGCATTTACTGTACAATGCAACACTTTTCCTGGTCTCAGTACTCTGTGATTATAGTATAGAGGCATATTCCTTAAAGTAACCCACAAATGTTAGTGTGGTCATTATCCAATTAACGTTCCTTTTTCACAGGATGAATATAAACCTGACAAAGACCTCTCTGAAGTGGATCTAAAGAATGCCATTCGCGTTCACCACGCCTTAGCCACGAAAGCCTCCGACTACAGTAAAAAATCGAACGTGCTGAAGCTGAAGACAGCTGACTGGAGAGTGTTTCTATTCCAGGCCCCGTAAGTACCAGCACTTCCTCGCCAGGACACTTCCCTCCAAGCATGAAATGGTAGGCCAACTTCCAACCAGTGTTGGTTTCTCCTCTTCTTGACTGAATCAACACACACAGTGAAGGAGAACCCTAGAAAGAAAAAGAAATGGGGGAAGAAGATGCTAAGCAGAAGGAGGGCTGAGAGTGGGGTCTGTAGGACTGTGCAAGGAACCTGGTCGTGGTGTCATAGTTTATACTAACCAGATGAGAAGAGATTATGTATGTGACAGCAGTCAGGCTCATGACAGTGGTCAGTCCTTTCTGGTTTGCCACCAGGGTTGGCTGAGCCGGTGAAGATGAGAGCTAACAGGCTGAAGAGGGAGATAACTTCTCCTTCTCCCTTTCTCAGACATTAACATCAAAAATGCCGCAAAAATCCACAGCTGCCCATCCCATCTCCTTGAAGCCATATCCAGCCTGGCTGCACAATCCATCATGTAGCATCCTGTGGGTTTCAGATGGATTTTGCTAGTAAAGGGCTAAGGGGAAGTTGATGAAGCAGAATGTTTCCAGACCATGTTTGTGGGTTACATTCCAAGAGAGGTTTTCGAGGATAGATGGGAAAACATGATTTCCAAACAGGCTATGGAGTTCCCACAGCTCCTCAAAAATAGCAAGGAAATATATGGACACACTTGTGCTTAATTGTAAGGCTATTTTAAAACATGCTTGAAATGTTTTACCAGTTGAAAGTGGTATCCCACCACTAACCCTTGAGCGACTGCTATCCAGAGTGAACATTTCCCAAGTCTCTTCCTGCTTGCTCTGTACAAACAGTTTGGGCTACAGTAGCAAGCCAGCCCAAATCATATCACATCCTGGCAAGTACAGTGCTAGGGTCACCGGTATAGATGTGTCCTCATACTTTCCTCTTCTGAACTTCCGAGCTTCTATTCTCATTCACTGAACTAAGAAGTGATGGTTCACCTGGTCAGCAAGGGACGGGGAAAACTACAGTAAGGTCATTGAATAATTCTTCCAATCCAGACTATGTCTTCTTCCTCGGCCCACTACAGAGTAAAGTTGCTCTGCTAACAAGTGCCACATGATTGAACTATTTGCTCTTTGCTGATTGAGCTATTTGCTCTTCTATTTCTGTGTCACTTCCTGAGATACTTGACACTGTAAGTTAGGATGGAGTATTAATGTCTAAATCTTAACATCTAGACTCATGCAAGGAAAATTGACTTGAAACCTAGTGGGAGTATTTCCTGAACAGATCCTATTAAGGACCTCGGACTGTTTCCCCAAAACATCCGAGGGATTCACGAGACCTCTGATGAGGAGCTCGAGATCTCCATAGAGTAGTTTGTTGTTCCTCCCTTGTCACCATTTTACCTCTCCACCACTTCTCACAGAATGCAGAGTTGATGAGGAAGATGGAACTGTCAGGGCTTCACGCAGGTGGACAAGAGTCCTGAAATCCTTAAGTCACTGTAGATGAGGCAGTTAAGAAGTGTTTTGTTATGATTATAACCAAGGGTAGCACAAAAACATTTTTGAAGGAGGGCTGCTTATGAGGGCAGATAGCTTCAGGGCTGTCCTTAGCTGACTGGCCTTGGGTCAGGAGCCTTTGCGGAAACCCAGCATCTCTCTTTCCCCTCCTCCATAACAGAAGTAAAGAAGAAATGCTTTCCTGGATCCTGCGGATCAACCTTGTTGCTGCCATTTTCTCTGCCCCAGCCTTTCCAGCTGCAATCTGCTCCATGAAGAAGTTCTGCCGGCCACTGCTTCCTTCATCCATGACTAAACTGTGCCAGGTAACATGTGACAGAAGGGTTGGGGTGGAGGTGCCTCATGCATAGCTGGGCTTTCTGCTCACAGGTCAAGGTGAACCCATCTGCAGCTTCCATCAGCACCTCTCTGAGCACTGACACATATCTAAGCACCTAGGTACATACACCCCTATCTTGAGGGCAGGAAAGAGTGTAATGGAGAACTCAGAGCACAGCAAACCTAATTCTGACCAACTCTTCCTCTGCAATGAAGGTAAAACAGCCCTGCTCACAACAACTTCTGCCTAATGGATGTTGATGTGGACTGCTTATTGCTTATTGACTATCACATCCCAGTACCTTTCTGCTGCTGGGGTTTAAGTGATTGGTCCTGCTGAGCCCAAGAGCTGGCTACCGCCCTGGTTCTTGTCATAACGTGACACTCAGAGAGGGCACCATGTTATTGCTCAGTCTGAAAAGTGACAGAGTAGAGGGAGTCTGAGTCCTACTCAGTGGGAAAGGTTGTCTGGAAGCAGCAGGGCACAGTGCACCAGAGCATAGGTGCCTAAAACACAGTTAACCAAGAATGATGAACAGCTGCCATCCAAAGAGACACTTTAGTCTGTACTGCCCAGGGAATGCAAATCATGCCTTAGCACCTTCAGGAAACAGGGAACACACTGCAACTGGACCTCAGCAGAGAGGAAGGGAGAGGATAGCCAGAATTAGCAGAGATACATCTCCTTATAGCAGAGATACATCTCCTTATCTCCTGGGCTGACATGGCTGGATGTTGTCCTTCTCAGAGCACAGACTTGGAAAATGATTTTTCCTTAAAAAAAGAAGGATGTTCAGCTCTGGGGACACAGAAAATTCTACTTGGGTATTAAGGGATACAGAACATTTCATTTTTGTGATTCTAAAGAGGCTGAAGTGCTAGGGAAATCTGCTCCTTGCACTAATGGTGGTTGGGTTTTGATCTTCCTCAAATACCTATCTTTCAGCTTCTCCTTATCAGATGAATTTGCAAATGTGCTACCTGCCTTTGACTCAGCGTATGGTACACAGCCCATTCCAGTAGCTTAGCCTACCTACATCCTTGCAGAGGCAGATTCCACGTTGATAGGCAGGCAGCACGCTTAGGGGTTACATCTTTGTACATTTTAATACCTGACATACTTCTCTCTGCAGGAGGAACAGCTGAGGTCCCATGAAAATAAAATGAAGCAGATTGCAGATGAATTAGCAGAGCATAAATTACATCCTGTAGAGAAGAGCCTCAAGTCAAAAGAGGCTGAGGAGTATAGATTGAAAGAACATTACCTAATATTTGAGGTAAGGTAACTTTCATCACCTTGGCTGATGAGAGATAAAACTGATAAGTCTGAAGTGGATGCCATATGTCTAGGAAAGCATGAAAGGGGAGAAATGAAAGAGAGTTTACAAACTTGATGAGTGTCATGGGGCAGCAGCAAGTTTCACTGTTTGGCACTGAAACTAAAAAAGGTTATAACAGACATTGCAGTTTCTCTATGATTAAGAGGGAAAAAGTGATGAGAGAGGTAAAATCTTCCTTTACTGTCCTGGGACTTGAAATTTCCTCAGGTCCCAAATAAGAAGGTAGTTCAGTTGTTGGGGTCCATCTGTCTGTTCAGCAACATAAATAAAAGTCTGTAGAAAGCTCTGGGAGAACTATTCTTGTTTTGGCAAAACTATTTCTGTAGCAAAAGCCAAAGATCATGTTATGGCTGATTACAGACTCACGTAGCTGAGTTTAAAAACTCAGCGAAATGTAAGTATTCATTGCGGGAGAAATTGGGTATTTTGTTCCAGGCATGGCTGAGTACAAGTTGGGATTCCTGCCGCAGAAGAGTAAGAAGAGCCTGCTGGGGGCCTCTAGTCCTGCTCTCAGCCAGAACACTGATTGTTGGCAGTGCTACCCCAGGCTACCATTGCTTTTTTCGGGCAAGTCTTGGGAATCTCCAGTGATGGAGATCTCCTGCCTGCCTGTTGCTGCATCACAGGGCTGCACCACCCTCTTGGGGAAAGGTCTCTTTGCATTGTCCAATGAATCTTGTAGTGCCTTGAATCTCTTAAGCCACCGTGGGTACCCCTGGCTCCACTGACTTTATACCAACCTTCATATAGTTGTTGGTTGCTGTTAGAGCCCCCTTTGCCTCCTGTTTGCCAGGCAGCTTATTTAGGTTACCTGTACAATTTAATGGTAACGGAATCACTGAATGAGTGCAATGGAAAGAAGAAGTATTTAAATCAGTGGAAGGAAACATTCCTCCCTGAAAATTACCATGCTCACCAGGGGCATGCTTTTGATGTTCCTAACCAGGCAGGAAGGCAGATGGAAACTCTGAATATCCCAAATCAGACAGGATCAAATCTGTTGGCCCATTTTGGCCTCTAAAATCTGCCTTTCGCAGCTGAGTTCAGAATCAAACCTGTAAGAGAAACTGGAGTCTTGCACAACCTTCCGCATTCATCCTTGGGTTGGTTGGTTTTGTTAGGCTGTGGCCTAGATCAGTCATTGGGCTGTAATTAAATTGTACTTGCTGGCTCATACTGGTGGGATCCTGACAATACAGCATGCGTTCTGGGTGCAGCAGCCAACAGCTTTGTCTCCGCTTTTCGTGTATGCCCTGTTCTGTCCCTGTTCCCAGGTTCTCTGCTCTGTTCCCTGTTCCCCTGCAGAAGAGCCGCTACGAGACATACATCAACCTGCTGTGCATGAAGATCAAAGTTGGGACAGATGATCTAGAGAAAATTGAAACCAACTTCTTCAAAGTGGAAACTGATGATATTGCTTTGCGGAAGACACATTCAAGCCCTTCCTTGAGCCAAGGGCACTTGTCCGTCAGTTGCAAGGCAGAAAAGGACATTATAGAGCAGAACACTTAACAAGGAACGCACCCAGAAGGGGAAATGAACCAGCAATGCTTTGCGCTCCTGGACTAGATCGATGAGCACAATTTTACCTAGGAATTTATATGAACAAAACCGTAGACATACATGACACGGTGAATCAAAGAAGCTTTAGTTGACACTCCTTGACAATGCTCTGGCATTTCAGCATCATAGACGCTCCACCTTTTCTTCATCCCTAACAACACCTATGGCTCTTTGTTCCCCCCTATTACTACCTGCACAATGAAGGGATATGCTTATTCTCCAAGGGCCAGGATGTTCTGTTGTGCCAGTAGCACTTTCTCAATGCCTCTCTCCTTCTTTCACTTGCTGGAGTCCCCAGTGAACCTGGCAGTGTCCTTCTGGCAGTTCAGGAACCTCAGCCAATCCTCATGTTCAGAGGTTCAGCCCTCAGCTGATGTGAGCAAACAGGTTCTGTGGCACCACAAATGCTCTTGGGGAAGGGCGCAGAGCAGCAGAGCACGTCCCTGCCGAGAAAAGAGCATCGTTTGACACACGGCAATAGGATGGATTCCAGGAGCAAGTCCCTGATGGAGTGAGAGGCGTCTTCAGCATGGGCGTGTGAGACTATCATCTGCCCACGGCAGTGGAGGCCTGATGTGCCCTCTGTCACCTTTTCCTTTATATATATATATATATACACACATATAAATATATATAAATAAATATATATATAAGGAAACTTTAACATGGGTTTTAAACCTCAGTGTGCTAGCAAAGGTAAGCTTCCTGGAGAAGATGTTAGGGACCATGGAGGGGCTGACCAGCCTATTAGGGTATTTTCAAAAATGCAGTAGCCTATGTTTCTTATTTTCTTTTTTTTTTTTTTTTTTTTTACTCGAAAGGAATATCACCTGGCTTTGCTGTGAAACATTGCTCTCCTGTTCCTGCTGATTCGACAAACTGGCCAGCTTGCTGCTTATTTAGCATCCATGGCTTTTTCCATTTGGGGTTCAAGACACAATTGGAGACGTGCTTGAGATTCCAGCTCACCTGTGTGTGCAGGAGTGATTCTAAGTGTCCATGGATGTACTTCCTCCATTCTGAGATTTGCATACTGTACTCTTTTAAATGGGGAGTTGTGTTGGTCTTCTGTTTTCAGTGGTCTGATGATTTACTGTTGTACCAGAAGTCATTCCATTGCATTTCAATGCCATGACTGTCCTCATGCACTTTATTTATTTATTTCATTGTTTGGCTTGGTTCTTTATCTTGGATTGCTTTTCTCTCTCCTAGGTATGTTCACAGTAATCAAGTTCCAGTTTTAAGGGATCTTGTAACTGCTAATTACACTGTCATTTGCTTTTTATATTTTTGCAGCATTTTTTTAAACAAGCAAAACAGATTTTCTTTGGACTATCAAGATTTGAGAGCCTATGGACTACTGTTTTCCATGACATTTCATGCCACTAAAAACCTCCACCCAACTTTGTCACCTCTTCTTTTGATCTCCCTGTTTCTTTGTACAGTTTGATAGTTTATTTGAAACAATGCACTAAGAATCGTGTAAAAAGAATAACAATAAAGCTGAATCTGTTGGTAAAAAGAACTGGTCTCAAATATGGTTGCACCAAGGCCTGTTGGCTGGTGTGTTCATGGATTTTACAATAAGAGATGCTCAAACTGGTGGCCAGAGCTCCTCCTGCGTGTAAGTCAGAACCCTGTTGACAATCCCAGAAATGTCCCATTGCCCTCCCGTGAGTGGAATGCCAGCCTGC
The DNA here is from genome assembly GCA_013389825.1 of Crypturellus undulatus. Lineage (NCBI taxonomy): Eukaryota > Metazoa > Chordata > Aves > Tinamiformes > Tinamidae > Crypturellus > Crypturellus undulatus. The sequence goes on from VWPW01022751.1 coordinate 86,156, forward strand.
CCATCTTCCTGGGTGCTGCTGGCCTCATGTGGACAAATGGCTCTCTGAGCAGGGGCACACAAAGTGGGTATTTATTCAGGTAACTCATTCCTTCATCCGGCACATCCTGGTCCTACCCTTCCACCTTCAACCTTGAGGTGTATGAAAGGAGAAAGATAACAACATCTGCAGTGTTGCTTGGAGGTGTCTTAGGAACCTATTTTAGGTGTTGTGGCTACTCCTGTAAGACATGGGGTGCTTCCCTGTGGCAGGTGCTGTACAGACAGCCCTTGCACGGAGAACCTTGCAGATGGCGCTGCTCACAGGAAACATCAGGTGTCTGAAGAGGTCCTGCCTCACAAAGTAGAAGCCATGGGGAAGATCAGGCCTGACTCTGAATCAGTCTCAGGTAATGGTATCTCATATATCAGCCTGTCTCTTTTTTCCATCCCTTCCAGTAGGCAGCAACATCTCCAATGTGTTTGTAGAAGCGAACAAGAGCATCTCAGTCCCACATGTCCAGGGTGCTACTCTGCTGTCCTCCGCCAGGAGGGAATTGCAGGGAAACCAAGTGTCTTTCAAAGTGTTCTCTGAGTACCAGAAAGCTCCTCAGAGCAGACGGACTGTCTGCGTTAATGGCTGCAGAAAGGGGCAGCTGTCTGTGCTGCACTCCTTGGCAAGACAGCTGAAAGGGTTAAACCTCACACCAACCAGCACAGTTAGTCCTGATGCACAAGGGCTGATCAGGACGGTCATGCATGTATAGGCCTGGTGGGTCTCCTTACTTAAAAGAGGGCATTAAGAACCTTAAAATATTTTGTTTGACCTCGAGTCAGGAGTGAGAATGGAGACTGTATAACATGTCCCATTACTCCCATCAGCACCTATTAGCAACAATATAGATGCAAGTACTTCAGGGCAGGCAGTATCCATTTGACAGGCTGCAGAAGTAAAAAAGAGGGAGGCTTTGCATTCCCCAAACCTGGATCTGCTGCTGCTCTTCTGCTTGCATCATTCAGTCCCTGTCTGCAAAGCAGACCTCTCCCCTCCAGAAAGGGTAACCAAGGCACTGTACAAGAGCAGAGTGAGCAGGAGGCTTCAGTGGCTTCCCCCAACCTGTGAAAACTACTGTTAAATATTCATGCCCAAACCCTAGCAATACACATGGCTGGAGATGAGGGCTCTAAAAATAAACCAGTGATGGGAAAAGGAGACCCAGGCTTCCTTCAGAGGCAATTGCAAAGGGAATTAAAGTAATATAATTGCCTCCAAATATAGAACACAATTATGGGAAACCAGGGACACATTAAACAAGAAATCACTATGAGAAACCATGAGGTTGCCGTGGCTCAGAGGTAGAAATGTCTCAGAAGATGCAGCACATTGCAGATTCCTGTGAATCTTGGGACAATAAAACATCTTTCTGCCCAGGGGAGCACAGGGGCAGGAAACCCTCAACTCCCTCGTGAAGGAAACCAGACAGCAAACAGCAACAGCAGCGTCCAGAGCTGAGCAGCCACCCTGTGCAGCCCTGAAATTGTGTCACACTGTGTCCCTGGGCCTCCAGACTGGGGCACAGCTGCAGAAGGCCTGAGGGCTCCAGGGTACTGGTTACCTGGATGAGGCTGCACTGCCAACCCTGTGCCAACCCCAGGTGGGATAGCTCTGAGAACAGAGCATTGGAGAAGGGGTTTGCCAAGAGAGGTTGTGGAGTCTCCTTCCCTGGAGATCTTCAAAACCTGCTTGGACGCAGTCCTGTGCCACATGCTCTAGGTGACCCTGTGTGTGCAGGGGGATTGGACTAGATGACCTCTAGAGGTCCCTTCCAACCTTAAGCATTCTATGATTCTATCCATCCTATGAGCGGAGGCTGAGAGAACCGGGCCTGTTTAGCCCAGAGAAGATTGAGATGGGATCTTATCAGTGTGTGCAAATATCCGAAGGGAGACCCTGCATCATGTGTGATGGAGGTTCAGGGTGGCAGAAAGGCCAGCTTTGGGATGACAGCATTCTGAATGCATCAGGGCTGGCAACTCAGCTATGAGCCTGGCTGTCAGTATGACTATCAACTTGCTGTGGCTTCCAATCTCACCATGTTCCCTGCATGGCATTGTGGAATCAGGACTGGAGGGACGAACTTCAGCTTGGGGGCACAGAGAGAATGAGGTGTCACATAGAGATGGAACAGCCCTGACGAATGAAAGGTTCACAGTTCAAAACCTCACCAATCTCTTCTGGGTCCCAGCTGCGAAAAGTGAAAGGGACTTGGAACTTGCCCCCGGCTCTGTATGTTTCTGTGGGGTTGACTCAGACAGCTCTTCACCGACTGGAACCAATGTGTAGGGGGTCTCTTTTCCACTAGGCAAGTTCAGCTGTGACTTTTGGACACTTATGATCATGAGGGGCAATAGCATAGGGGTCAGAGCTGAACTGATCTTTGGGACACCATAATGTAAACTCAGGAACTGTGTTTCCCTAAAATGAAGCCCTGTTTGGTGGTTCCCATCTGTGAGAGCTGGTCAGGGGCAGAAGCTTGCAATGGAGGAGCTGAAGGCAGGGCCTGCTTTGCAGCCTGGTTCCTTAGTGCCACAGGACATGCAGAATTGAACCCTACAGGCCTTCACTGCTGCAAATATTACTGAAATCAGTGACAGCCTGTGGCCATGTGTCTCCAGCTTTTCTGGGCACAACAGAAAGCTTCCGTAAGCTTTCTGTTTGGCTCGCCCGAGTCTGCAAGTGGAGCATCAATGGCTTTCCTATAGGAAACATGGGGTGACATCCACTCACCTTACCTCATCACTCAGTGCACCTCAACTTCCCAATCTGCAGGGACGTGACCATGCCAAGCAAAATACACCCCCTCTGGGCAGTTTTACTCCCTTCAGAAAGGTGGTAAATGCCTGTAGGATTGCATGGACAGTACATGCCACAGCTCCCACTTTGTGCCCAACTTACCTATGAGATTAATGCTGGCCACAGTTTGTTATTCTTATTTTATTTATAATATAAAAAATGTTCAAGTGTTAAACAGTCAAGAGTTCTGACATTCAGACAATCCAGAGCAAACTTTGACAATCATCTTATGACAAATTAGCAGAGTTTTCTATCTGATCCCATCATGGGTGAGGAATAGGGGTTTTAGTTACTTTATTGCTAAAAGTTAAATGAAATACACTGTCAATTGTTGTATTATCTTCTCAGTCACAGCTTCACCATGCATCCAATCTACAGTATCTGAAATGCAAAGGACATGCAGAAGTAAAAATATAAAAAGAAAAAAGTCAGGCTACAATGTAAACAGGTTTGCTGCAGAGAACTGAGGAGAGAGGGATGCTTCTGCAGGGGATGCTCTGCTACCTGGACACGCAGGACTCTCTGCACCACGGACCCAATGGCTAGAGATGCTCTGAGCTCAGAAACACGACGTCCATCACCGATGGAAAGTTTTTACGGGACACAGGGACATTACAATAACAACTGTCTTTACAGTATACAGCACAGTGATACAGAAGAATCCACTCACTGGGTTCCTTTGTGTAGGGTCTGCTGCCCTTCCTGCCCAACGCGGTGACTATTGGAGAGAGGCCAAAAGTTCTCCTGCCCAACGCTAAGGAGCAGCAGTGCTTGGAGTGGCTGGGCTGCTGTCCTGGTGCCCTCCCGAGACACGCGGTCCCATAGCACACACCAGGACAGCATCAGGGCACCAAGGACACGAGAGCCCATGGTCCTCCCAGCACCACAGCCATGAGGACAGCACAGCCCATGTGCGAGCACAGCCCAAATGGCGATGCAGCCCACAGGGTACCGCAACCCGTCTGGGAGCATCTTGTGGGGAGGTCACTGTGTGGTGCCGTCTCCTCCATCTAGCAACGTTGGCTTCAGTGAACTGAATTCAACCATATGCAACCAGGTAGTATACCACAACATTCATTTAAATGTTTTATTTATTTGACTGCAAACCTGTGCCAAACTGAACCACCCCAACTTCAGTCCCGGGAGTGAAATGGCTGAAGGTTGAGAGCTATATTGTAAGGGCTGTTGCTACTGTATGGTTTTATTTTCTGCTCCTATCTGTGCTGCAAAAGAAACAATATTTCTGCATTCCAGTATGGCGCGGTTGTGTTTCTTTTTCTCCTGATATAAGCATATATGCAAGTATATTACAGGACAAGACAGACCCCCCATCAGACATAGTAATGGAAACGCTCCCACTCATGTCCTCAGTGTGTGCTTAAATGATATCATAAAGAATAAGATCATTAAGAGCAAGGTACGGGGCAAAGTGGAGAGGCTGTTTTCTTTGAATGGAAAAGCGCCTTTATGACAGGTCATCTCCAAAAAATCTATGATCTTAAAAATGCTACTGAAACAGAATCCTCAGCATGAATCCCAGCACTAGCATACAGCAAAAGGCACCACGATAGTTTTATTTTCTATTTTTAAGTAGTCAAAAATTGGCCCACTTTTTTTTTTAATTTTATTGTTCACTTTTGTTTCTTTGTTTTTTTTTGTTGTTTTTACTTTTTTTTTTTTCTCGGAAGCTGTAAATCAAGACATTACATATAAATAGAGATTCCCTATAAAAAAGTCTTTGCCAGTAGCTATTATAAGACAACTTTGCTAAAATGAAAATAAAACATTTTATTTGTTATATTTTTTCCTCTTTTATATAAAATAAAAATATTTATTTATTTGTTTCGACTCCCTCCTCCGCCCTTTCCGTACAGGTGTGTTTGTGGGTGTGTGAGTTTGTGAGACTTCTAGAGAGGATCCGGGTCTTGTTTGGGTGTTGTGTGTGTCAAGCTGCTCTGCCCGCTTTCCCCGTGCGCACTGTGTCTGCTGTAGGAATAGTAAGTCCGGCTATCGCCTGGCCGGTAGAGCGGGGGCGAATCTGTGTTCATTGCGTCATTGTTCTGAACGCTTAGGAAGGGGGTGCTCTCGGCCACGAGCTCCTCGTCAGACTCGCTGTAAGAGGCGCTGCTCAAGGAGAACGAGTCCCGGACCGCTCTAGCTCTGTGAGAGACGTGCCCGTTCAGTTTGGATTTTTTCCACCGCCTGTTGCTGCTGGCTGTTTTCTTTGGCTGCTCTAGCGCTGTGACGTACTCCTGCGTCGTCTCGTACTCGTCATCCTCCGTGATGCGGAAGGGGCTGGAAGGTAGGCTCCCCATGCTGTCATTTAGGTAGGTCTTCCTTTGGTAGTAGCTGTCGTATCTCTGCATGTCCTGGAAGGGAACCTGGTACCGCCGCAGGAGAGGCTGCTGTTCCTCCACGCGGAAGCTGATGGGGGCTGCCGGTGGCAGGGACACGGCGTGCGCCGAATTGGGGGAGGTGATCTCGAAAGTGGGCACCTGTGCAGCCACGGAGTACTGGAAGTCAACGGGCGAAAGGCGTGCTGGTGTGGTCAAGGCCGACACATACCTGCAAGAAGCAACACCACTATTTGGACCCTGGACAACCAAAACGCGCTCCACCTAAAGCTCCACTCTGCTGAATATGCAGCGTCAGGGTGCACGGGGCCTCCAACACACCTTTGCTCTCAGAGCTCAGCATCACCCAGGGGAACCGCGAGGGACTGCTCATCTCAGCACCCGAGAGAGCATGCACTGCTCATGACACCAGATGTTTAGGGATCTGTGCACAGTTCTCCCTAGGGATGGCCCTCGCACAGGATCCTCTCATTTCCAGGGCTTCCCAGCTCATTTGTGCTATAAGGAGCACTGTGAACAGGGTGAACAGGTGCTCCAGAGTGAGCAAATCTGAGCTCCCTCTGGCACTCAGCACATCACAGCATCCCACCCGCCATCCACAGAAACCACAGCGAGGTAGTTCTCAAGGAACCTTCACCAGCTGAACTGAAGGGCTCTTCCCCTGCTAAAGGACAAGGTGCAAGACCCAGTCCCACAGAACAATCAGCCCTTTCCCTCTCATCCTTTGAGGGGAAGCACTCCACCTTGCTGAATCAGACCCATATTCGTGAGTATGGGCAGATTCTTCCTTTAGCCACAGTTTGCTCCATCATCTCCAGTATGACTTGAGATCACTTACTGTAAGAACGCCCTTGAAATCCATGCAGGAGTTTCACAGATGTCCAGGACCTTGTATTCTCCACCTTGCCTCCTATTTTTTACATCACTAGGGCAATTCTTAAAACTGCATCAGTACAAATCCTGCAGCATCTCCCAGTTGTCCAAGTCCAAACTTCCTTGCCTTTTGCCTGCCTGCCAGCTGGTCTCTGGAAGTCCTCTAGAGCTGACAGGCTTTCCTATGAGGAGGAGACCCCAAATGTTCCCCTCTATGCTCAGGCTGCATATGGGTATTGCTTCCTCTGACTTAGCACAATCCTCCTCTCTAAAAAGCTATCTACCAGCTTTCTTTTACTTTAGCAACTGCACCAGTGTGGCATCTCAGACATGGTGTAGCCCCTCTCCAAACAGCCTTTCATTTGTTGGCACCTCTTACTAAGGAGTAGCTTTCAATTCTACTCAATACTGCTAATTTTCCTTCTCCCTGTTCATTTCAGGTGGGCCAGATTCTCTGGCTGCTCAGATGTCCATGTCTCCCCGCCTTCACTCAGCATCTCAGGATGTATGAGATGTCTGGGTGAGCAGGACCAGCAAGTCTGGGCTAGGAATAGGAACAAAAGGGAGCAGGATATGTCACCCTTCCCCTCTGCCCCAGTGCAAGCCATAGTGCCCTGGGGTTTACATCTGAAAGCTGCCACGTGGCCACTCATAGCGTGCAAAAGGCAGAAGCAAGTGTGACAAGGGGTCTGCACCATCAAGAAGAAAGCAGACCTGAAAAAGGGGCTGCCAGCTGCTCTCTCTCACTAGCTGATGGAGTCACATCTCTGCAGTTGTTTCCATATAGAGCAGACACACCAGACGGGGCCCCTGGGGCAGTAGCAGAGCTGCCGTTCTGCCTGGGCTATCACGGGACAGCTGCTCTAGCACCTGGCCTTCCTGGAAGCAAACACTTTTGTATCCAGAATAGACAGGCTTTATACAAATCTGCTGCACCTGGGCAGCATGAAACAGTCGAACCTGACCTCTCGCTGTGTGGTGAGTCCCGCAGAGAGTCCACGGAATCCCGATACTGCGTCATGGGCCTCCTCGAGTCCTCGATGCAGTACGCGGCCCCACGGCGGGCTCGAGCTTCCACACACGCAGGGCTGTTGCATTTACTGGTTCCCACGGAGGACAGCATTATCCCTGACTGGGAATCTGAAGTCAGGCTCTCTGTCCGCTCCAAGCTCCATGTGTGGCTTTCATGTCTGTGGATCAAACCATAGTGGACAAACAATGAGCAAGGAGTCCTCGCCAAGCTCTGCTACAAGAGGCCACATGTAGGCACAGGTTGTACTCTGCTCTGCTTTCATATTCCTTTTTCCTGTCTCTTTGGACTATATCTGACTAGGAAAGCCTGATTTACCAAACTGGCCTTTCTTTGAAGCTTCTTGGAGGTATAATTAGAGAATACAGGAAAGCAAACAAGTGCAGATCACATCTTTAACATCATGTCTTGACAGCCAGGGACAGAATGGGAGTCTGGAGGGAGCTCTGCTTGTGCTTGCAGAGCTCTTTCAGTGTGCAGTCATGCAGTGGCAATGCTGAGGTGAGCCTGCCAGAATTCCAGGTCGCCACCTGCACGCATTGCCAAGGGACAGCCTCCTTCAGAACCACTGCCGAAAAGGAGTCACATAGAACTCCTGCTTCACCAACGTGGAAAGCCACATCAAAGTTAGACCTATCATCTGCCCAATTTTCACTGGTTTATAAAAGATTTTTAGGAGAAAACCACTTGAAAATAATTAGGCAAAGACTACAATATGTTGGATAGTCCTTGCTCAGCCCTTGGAAATTCCCCTGTCCCAGGCTTGGCATGAACAAGGTATGTCACAAGCACACACCAGGGCAGCATGGGCTGCATGCACTCAACACCAGTGGTTCACACACCATTTCCACCAAGCTGACCACTCTCCATAGCCCAAATAGGTGATTCCTGAAAGCAACAGTTCTATACTCGGAGTTTGCACTAAAAGCAGTTGTGCCAGTGGAGGACTTTGAGTGGGGGCTTGCAGGCCTTATTAAAGTTTCCTAAGAACTTGTTAATTATTGCTGGCTCTAGGCACATGCTTGACTGCAACCACCATCTTCATTTATAACTTCAAACAGCATCCTCATTAGAGATGCTGATGAAGTAAAATGGAACCTGATTATGCCAGGAGTTTGCCTCTGGCATGACTTCAAGAAACACCTGCTCAGTGCACTTGGCTTAGAAAAATTAGGTGGCAGGTAGCCAGGACCAGAGGCTGCGCAAGGTAGGAGCCTCCTCACAGATGTTATGCGGTAGCACTGCCCTCCAGACACAACTTTCATCTTTAGGAGGTGCCCAAAGATGGTCCTGGGGATCCAGACTTTGAAGCAAGTGTGGAAGGCCAAAAAGGTGCAGCCTAGCAGGCACAGGAGCCTCTGTGCCTCTGGATTAAGCTTGCACAAACCTAGCCAGGGTTCGGCTGCAACACACAAGTTCAAAAGCAAACAAACAAATAAACAAAAATGGAAAAGATGCTGTCTAACTCAGAGTAGGTGGACTGGTTGACTAAGGATAATCATTTCCACCTGAGCAAGTCATTCTGAGCTCCCTCTCTACTTAGTGGGGTTTAGCTCCCACAGCCTTACCTGAAAAACCCGTGTTTGATATCTGAAATTGGTCAAATGCATTCTACGCTGACAGTACTTGCTTGTCCCCATGCGATCCTAGGGCACTAGCTCCATGTCACTGTCCCAGAGTGGTTTGGAAGCCTAACAAAATGTCTCAACACTGAAGAAAGCTGCCAGGAGGCACCGTTGAGTCTTACCTGAAAGGATTCATTGCAAGGATGGATGCAAGGAAAGGATGAAAGCAATCAAATACCTCACACTGATGAGGTAAATGACACAGGACATCCTTTGATTTATAAAGTGAATGCATACCATCTATACATGATTAGCAGGATGCAAGTATGGCTTATCTATATCTCACAGTTAAATTTCAAAGGCAAATTGTCTCCTAGAGAAATATCTTCACTTACTGGAAGAAGCATGATAGTCACTAGAGGCCCATAAAAAGAACCAGAGCAACCACTCAAAACAGTGCAGGACTTTTGCTGCAGGTCAAGCATCACATCCTTCCACATCTAACATGTCTGTTGGGCAGCAAACATCTCCACAATAGACAGGGCATTCGTGACAGTGTACTGACAAACATGAAGCAAAAACAGGGAGGGGAAAGGACAACTTTTTACTGGCTTTGGGTCTTCTAAGCAAGACCTAAGCAAGAAGTGAGGGGAAAATGGCACACATCACCTTTGGCTGGAAGTTGGAGTGGCTGTGGAGCAGTGATGAGATGGGGAGCAGGAATGACTTCCTGAAAAGGTTGTCTCTGTTTCCCTTCGGATCACATGTTCAGTGGCAGGAACGTTCTTAGAAATGTACTGTAAAATACAGAGAATCGCAGAGGTCAGCCAGTAACTTGCCAACATTACCACACCCAAATTCTGCAGCCCAGACTATTTCTGGTCAAATCATCAGAGAACTGAGTCAAATCCTATGAAACCATATCAAATCATATTCTGGTAAAATCACATGAGAACTGCAGCTCCACACCCTGAGAGAGGAGACAAGAGGGTCAGAAAACACAGGGCTGTAGTCCTGTTCTTCCTCTGTGTTTTGAATCCTGGAAGGAGCTATTTCATGAACACCTTGGAAGGGTATGAAGAGCTCAAGAGACTCCCATGAGGGATAGCAGTACCCTGCTATCACATGTGTCTGATGCTGCGGAGTAGAAATGCAACTCTACTTGCAGGTTAAACCCTCCAATGTACTATCAGAAAGATGGTCACACAAGATTTGTAAGGGACACAAGGCCTACAGGAACATTAGGTACAACCCAATAATTAATACTAAGCTATTCCTTCATCTAAAAATGAATCAAGTCTCTTTTCAGGGTCAGTCCTACTTTTTAAAGACACTAGTCTTTGTGCAGGAGTCAGTTTTTCAGGGCTTGGAGCTGTAATTCTTACAAATTCCTTTTCCCTCTGCCTTTGTGGCTAGATAGGCTGTGTCTCCACCTAGGTAGGCTTAATTCAAAGAGTGACCCATCAGAGATTGTAACGGATTCACTGTACTCAGTTCCATCAGTAACTGGCATAACTGGCGCAGCACATGAACTGTTGAGGAGGAAAAATTCTAAGAAAAAGGAAATTTCCAAGGCAAATGTTCAGAAGTTGGGAAAGGGCCAACCTTCTGGGCCAGAGTGGGAGTTCATTTTGGTGTACGTTTGGCTCTCATCCCTCCCTTTTTCTGATTCCTTTTAAGGCCTTCGTCCAGCAAGGCACTTAAGCATGTTCAAAGTTCTATAGAGTTCTCAGAGTTCAGTGGGATTCACACGTGATTAAAGTTAAGATTCACTGAGCTGCTTTTCTGAATCAGGTGCTAAATTACTGGATGGTTCCTGTTGGTGTGACATTGGCAGCCCATGGAAATAACCTAGTTTGCAAAAGAAGTTGCTGGTAGTAAGGCAGATGGGTGAATGCGGTGTCCAGATCACCACAACATCCTTCAGCACTTCATAGTCACCACAGGAGCTCCAGCCCTCAGTGCACCTGCTCATACTTGTCATAGCGCAAAGTAAGGCTGGAAGGGTTAGCTTAATAAACAGGAAACACCAAGACCTTCTCACAGGAAGGAAAACAGAATCATGTTTGATTCATCAAAATAAGTCTGTTCTGAATGACTTAAAGTCAACCTCAGTTCTTCAGACTAAAATCACATTTCTCTTCATACTTTGATTTGAAAATGTATCCGTATCTCATCTCTCCAGTTTCTTATCGTGTTGTTTCTCTAGCAAAGCCTGTGTATATGCAGCAGACGTGTACATATACACATCCATCTCATCCTGGTGGAAAAATAAGCACTCAGTAAACTTGGTTGAAATTGAAATAAAAAGTCTTACATCAGCCATTTGAATCTCCTCAGGATCCAAGCGTGGGTGACTTGGCCCATTTGCAAGGCTTCGGTTCTGATGGGCAGGACACATGTTCTGTCGTAAATGATTATGCATTTGCTTTCGCTGTTTCCTTTAGAACAGAGAAAAACAAATCTATTGTAAAAATTTATTTCATGGAGTACCCAGAGAGACTTGGGGAAAGCTGATCATGAAGGAGACAACAATCATGTTTTCATTTGTGTCTTGATCGCACAATGTTTTAACTATTGGCTGAAAGCTTCACATAGAAAGAAATAGGGCATTCAACATAAGTCATCTTCTACTGCTTTTCATAAATAAACAAATAAATAAATAAGGAGTGAGTGTTTGTCATCACAGGCAACTTGGTAAGCTGGGTCCAGGGTCCACTTGTGCAAGACAAGGCCCATCAAAATGTCCACCACTAAGAAGAGTGGTGAGATGGGAACAGGAAAGAGGCTTTGCCATGGCATCAAGGCAACATCCTTGAATAGCATTAAGGATCAAACGGAAAAGTCTCCCCATGCCCATGGCAGAGCCTGCCCTCCAAAGGCTCCCTGTGCCCCAAGGAGGTGAAAGACACTCCAAACCCAGGCAAGGCACAGGCTAAGTGGGGAAAAGGAACTTGTCAGGTAGGGAGCACCAGCCATACAAGGTCGTTGAGCCTCGTGCTCAGTTTTAGTTGCTCGGCTGAGTCCAGCTGAGCAGAGGAGCCCAGAGCTCCAGGTCACAGCCCAGTGTGCTTCTGTTGTCAGCAGACAGGCTGGTGGCTTTTTAGCTGACTTTTTCCAGTCATATGATATTGCCTGGCTTGGAGAAGAAATATTGATTCAGGGCATAGACAAGAATATGTTCTGTTCATGTTCAGCCTGGGAGGTAGCTCCAGTGCCCACATTCATGAGACTCATTGGGAATAACACAGCGCCTTGAAATATCATCTTGGATGAACAGCACGAAAGTGTGCAGCATTACCACCCAGAGCCTCTGACTTGCCGTAGACCACCCGTACTCACTTGGTTTTACAGTAAGCTACCACACAGACGATGCCCACAACAAGCAAGGCAACGCAGATTCCAGTGATGGTTAAAACTCTTTTCTGGTAAAGTTCTTCAGCTTCTGCAAATGGAGAGAGAAAAAACAGTTATAAATGGGCTCCAGCGCCAAGGATGCACCTGGCTCCACAGGAACCAGCACCATATGAGGGTCAGACACAAAACAGGACACTATTCGATCTCTAACAAATTCACTGACCACGTCTAATAGCTGCCCCAAACCTGAGATCAGCTGGCCTAACCTTACTCACTCCTCAAGAGATTTTTGCTCCTTTTCTCTTTCTGTATCTTTCATCCAGCAGCTTTTCCCTTCCAAGCTCAACAATACTTTTTGCCTTCCTTTCTTTTTCTCTAAAAAAATTCTGTCACTAATCTCAAAAAGCTTTTCTTACCCTTCCAGTAGCTTAGCCCCACTTCTCAGCAGCTTAGTAATCCAACAGGGAAGTACCCATGCACTCCCACACTCACCAGATGATACATGCCCTGCCCTGTGATGTTCTCATCACAGGCTCTAGTCTATCACTGCCAGCTTTGATGGAGCCGGAATACCTTTTTCTTGGCAGCAGCTGCATGCTCTGGAGCTTACAGGTGTTACAGCAAATGCCAAACAACCGACTCCGAAACATGCAGGTGCTGAAAGGAACATCCTAAAACAGTCAAAGGAAGAATGAGGATGGAGAAGCGATAGGATATTAGACAAAGAGAAGGGAGTGGAGTAATTAAAATACAGTAACAAATTATGTATTTTCAACACAAGTCCAGGAAGCAATTAATTCCTTGTCAAGTCAAACATTCACTATAGTTAATTCCCTGACAAATGCATCCTCAACACTTGTGCTATCTGAGAGGCAGGACCATCCCAATTGTACCAGGTAACTCAGATGCACAGTTGGAATTCAAACTGCATGCTACTGCTTCTGCCAAATATCACTGTTTATGATGGACTACCTTTCAAACCAGAAAAATCAGTAAGTTGCATCAAAATCTAGATCGTGCTGGAAGTGAGGTAATTCATCCAAATTAATTAAAATTCCAAAGAAATGCTAGGATGTCACTTGCATTGAATCTGTGCAAGAAAAAGGGCACGTCCTCCACTGTGAAAAGGCACTTTGATTCTCCAGTTGGGAGACTGAGAAGGACTGAGTCCTTAAGTGCCATGAGTATTTTAGTTCAGTGGCTATGACCAGAGAATCATAGAATGCTTAAGGTTGGAAGGGACCTCTGGAGGTCATCTAGTCCAACCCCCCTGCACATGCAGGGTCACCTAGAGCTCGTGGCATGACCAACATCCCTGCACTCCAAAACTAAGTGTTAATCATAAACTCATTGAGTTTTCTGCTTTCTTTAGCATTCAATGCAATATTTTTTCCTGCATATTAGACAATAAAATTCATGCCATGGTTGCTGTGCTGGGTATGTTTCACCAGGCCGCAATAAATACTTCCAGTGGACTATCTGGTATTCCGTAGTGCTATCAAACAGGAGTAGGCAGAAATAGAAGAGAAATACATCTGTCCTTAGGTACCTGCCCAAGGTACCCAAGAGGTACTACCCAAGGTCTAGACTTGGTGGTACCTTAGTGGTACTTAGGTACTTGGGGATTTAGGTACCTTAGTGGTACCTAAGTATAGACCTAAGGTACCACCCAAGGTCTAGACTTAGTGACAAAAATAAAAAAAAAAAAGAGAGAGGAACATACTAAAACATTTCAGATGACTGAGTACATTGGCCAACCTCAGCTGGCCATTTCAAGAAGGTTAAATAAGGTGTTGGAAAAACTGTATCTGAGTTCTCAAAAGGAGTGTGAAGAAAGGCATGCCAAGCAAGAAGTGGACAAAGACAGCCCTGGCATGAAGATACAAAACACAGTCCCCAGTACTTTGCTTCACACTGTGCTCCAAAGCTACAGTCTAAGTACAGTTTCACACTGGTCCTTAGCTTCACAGGGTTCTTACAGGGTGTGAGGAGTTGCTTCAAAGGCAACGTCCACAGTGTTCCACTCCACTCATCTAAAGGGAGCATTAGAACACCTGGAGGACAGCTCAACTCATCTTACTTATTCTGTCCTTTCTGTATCTCACTTACTTACATCAACAGGAAAAAAAGACACCTCTTCCTTCCTCCCAAGGGGTAAACAACAGAGAAGCTCCCATCTCCAGCTTCCATGGCCAATGTGGGCCAGTTCTTCAAGAAAGACAGGTCGCACTTTCTGTTATGCTGCAGATTATTGCACTGAAAAGTTTTGTCACTAGGCTGCATCTCCTCAACAGCCACAGCATGGAGATAAGTACCTGGGACCTGGTCATACAGGGAAGCTGAGCCTCTGCCCTTTGGCTTTTAATACAAGGAACCAGATGAGGCTGCTCTGTGAAGAGAACTCATTCAGAGGTGGGAATACCTGATTCAGCTTCTTATTTCCCTTGCATGGATGCCCTAGTCCAGCAACCATGGCAGAGAAGTGTGCTTGCTCGTGTCTGCCTTTGGGATCTTGCTTTCAGGTGTGCAGTCCTTTCCTTCAGATGGCTGTTAAAAGGCTTCTAGTTTATCAGCATTCTCAATGCTACCACTACAGCAACTGCCCAACCCATCTTAGGAAGCTATCAAACTGGAGAATGAGAGGGACATGGGCGTAAGGCCCCCAAGGTTACAGAGTTGCATTGGTCACTGACGACCAATGAAGAAAGCGCTGGTGCATCCCTGCCCACAGCCACATGCAGCAGCAGGCAACCGGGGCTGTATTTTGGCTGCCATGAGCTGCACTCTTCAGGCGTTTAGACTCCTTTCTCGGTATTACCAAGGAACTCCTTGAGTTGCTGGGATTAGCTGCTCCATCCTTACCAGCTCCAAGCGCTCATGCACTGGGTGCATTTTTCCACAAACTGGTGCTAATCAGTATGAATACATTTGTAAAGAAGTTACATGTAATCCTGGGGGAAGAAAGGCCTTTCTTCTGCAGTATGTGCCATATGTTAATTTGTGTTTTAAAGGGAAGGAAAGTTTAACCAGATTGCTTTTCAGACCTCACTCTGAAGCCAGGCATAATCTGCAGAGTTTTGAGGAATTCACAGATTTTAATAATGCTACATAGGGGCCCAGAAATCTGCTTTCCAGATAATCACCATCATGTGTTGTATTTGCAGAGCAGAAGAGTCAGAAAATCATGCATTCTCATGAAGCCCCTTCTGAATTTGCAGGCCAAGGACTTTAAAGCATTTTTATCAGTACTGAGAAAATCGGGTAAGATTAATTCCTTGTTATAGATGGCAATGGGCATAATTTTGCAGCTATCCATCTATACTTCTTTATGGTTTAACAAAAAAGGTCAGGAGATCAATTTTCACCATGGATTCATCCATGAGACCATTTTTTTTTCAAATATTTTTTTCAAGAGTTGCATTCTTTTGTTACAACACTTTTTTTCCAAGTATAAATTCCCTTCCTTTTGAATCACAGGGAAGGTGGTGTGCGGAAGGGAGGAAGGAGGAAGAAAGCAAAGCCATCAAAACCATGACTTTTTTATTTTAAACCATTACCTATGTGGCAAAATTTTTCACACAAAATTCAAATTCCAGCCTTAGTTCTGGTGAGCATGTCAGGATGAGACCCTGATTCTGCCATATCTGGCTATCCTGAACCTCCCACCTGAATTGTCTGAGGGATGCTTAGTAGTATCAGAAACACAGAATCAGATTCTCCAAACCGACAGCTTTGCTATATGAAGTAATAAAGTCTGAGGTTGTGCATCATTGGTGCAAAAATTAAAAATGAAGATAATTTAGCTTGACTCCTAATATCTTTAAAGTTAAAAAAGTTGATGTTTGATAACACAGTTGCACAAAAACATCCGGACAACGACAAACAGAAAACAAGAGAATGCACACGACAGGGCTGTGCTGGAGAGGGCAGGATTCTGGAGCTGGACGTGTCTATTTGTGCCTGTCTGCTCTACAAACACCACGTCTTCATGAGCAGCATTGTCATTCTACAGCAACGAACACTATGAACAAAACAGGATGTGCCACAAAATGTAGACAGAATAACAGTCCAGCCATGGGGTCACAGCAACACATGAGAGTGAGAGTGAGATGGAGAAGAGATGATAGCAGGATGGGAACAGGATGTGTCAGGTCTGGGATGACATTGAGGATGGATGAGGAAGAGGACAAAGGTCAACCAAAAGGGATGTCAAAAATCCTTAATTTAGAAGTTATTTAAGTGTATTAGTATTAGCAGCACCACTTTCTCTGAAACTCTTGGCATTGAATTTGTACATTTTTGGCAGCAGGGAATAATTTGCTGGAAGGACACATATCAATCCCAGAGGGTGAGGCATGGAAAACTGTCTGGAACAAATTTTTCCAGATTCGGCTGGTGTGTGTCCCTCCACCCCAGGGACCCAGGAAGAGAATTTAACCTACAGAAATGAAAGTTTTCTGCTCTGGCTGACAATGTTGGACTAATATTTTTAATTTAAATGATAAATCAATTCCTCTGCTTTCATCTAACCCTCCTTTTACACTTAGGGTGCACTCAGGGCAAAGCTAGGCTCAAGATTTTGGTTTCCCAAGTGCTTATTCCAGAGACACTATCTAAAAACTGACAGAGAAGAAGGAAGGAAAAATAATCTGAGAAACGTTACAGAGAAGGGAATGGCCCTGAGAGGACACCTTTCAAAGCATGTGGCAGCGTTTCTCCAAACTTCAGCTTGCACCAAGGCATGAAGCCTTTCACACTGCTGCCCTGCCCAGGCTCACTATTGTCAGGACTAACTTCACTCCTTTCACCATCCTTCAAGTAACCTCTGCCTAGTCCAGAACTAGAAGAATTAATTAGTTTTGGGAACGATGAATGGCAACCCCACCTAGGATCCAATGGAAATCTGTGGATCCAGATTTACAATGTTATAAAAGCCTTAATCTGCTTCCTAAAACTTGCCTTCTCATTCTTGGAATATGGGCTCATTCCTGTGTTGTGCCTTCTGGCAACTTTTTAGATTGACACAAATTCCTGCCTTTCAGTTAAATACACAAAAACATATTGAATGAGGAAGCGTATGGCAGTCGGATCATCCTTGTCACACAACATGCACCAGGCTGCTGCATGAAACAAAGAAAAAAGTGCTGCTAAAAATACACGTGCATTTTTATATGTTTACATTTAGATTTTGTGTTTTGCTTTGTTTGTTTTTTTAATCCAAATATCTATCTTTGGTGCCAGCAAAAAGAGCAGCTGATTTTTTAATCATCCCATTAAAGCCATAAATATAATGTGGGCAGCTCTTAATGGCTTCTGATTAACAAATGAATGGTTGTTCCATACCCTTTAATTCAAATCCAAGATGCTCTGCCAATGCAGAAGAAGACAAGGAAGAGAAAGAGAAAAAGAAAAACAGGTCTGTCAGCGATCTCTATACACAAACACACACTGTGCAGTTAAAGTAGTCTAGCTTCTCTGTAGGCTCAGCAGCAGTAACACAGAATACAGTGTATGCTTCAGAGCGGGTGAAATTACCACCAGATCTTAACTTATATGTAGAGAAAGATCCAAAGAAATTTCAGTGGACGTTAATTATGAATTCTTTTAGTTAATTATGATTTTTTTTTTTTGAGATGAGCCATGTTTGTTAGTACCTGATATGGAATTCAGAGTTTAGTCAGGAAAAAAATAAAAAAAAATAAAATAAAATAAAATAAAATAAAATAAAATAAAATAAAATAAAATAGGACACACTTGTTCTGGAACAGCTCCTGACTCCAGCCAGGACAAAACAGTGTCTGAATGAACCTTGTAAAACCATTCACTCACTTTCTACAGGCAGAACATGCCCTATATGGTTTCACATGACCCTCTGCCCGAGGTTCTGTGCACTGAAGAGGAGTATCTGGCAAGCAAATGTGCTGTTATTTGTGCAAACACTTGCACAAGGCTCCAGATTACAAGCGCAATTCTTCTCTGCCCATGATCTCAAGTCTGGTCTCAGATGCACATCATCTGGCAGCACGGCCTGTAAATCACCTGACAGCACATCAGTTGTGTGGGTACTCCTCTTAACAGGCCTGCAATTTTATCACTGTTATTGCAAGAAATTAGTTGTCTGGGCAAGGCAGTGAATTCCTTGCTGATTTAGATCTGCAAGAGCACAAATTGCTCTGAAAGCTTCCCTCGAGTCTGTCAGCTTCCAAATTTCACTTCTGCTGTGGTTCTGTTTTCTTTAGAGAGAAAAAGCACGCTGAAAAAAGCACAGATTGGAGCATCTACATTCAGAATCCAGTTCATTAAAATAAGATGGCAATTCATCTCGCAGAGATAGTGCTAAGCAAAATGCAGTTTAGCTAGTGAATCTATAATGCAGGTAACACTGTAGAAAAGGTCATTTTCATCCCTGGATTTCAGTAATTTTCCAGGTACAGGTCTCAGCTAAAAACATTTTTCCCACATAAACATTCAAGGTCTCCACAGTTACCATTGTACACAACAGCGATCTCTACTATTCCAAATCACTATACACAGAAGATTTATTTGTGACCTGGAGATTTATTTGCTATATTTTACACAGTAACTGCTTTTGCTGCATGGAAATACTGTTTTCTCCTGCAATGCTGTTCAAAATCTGCAGGTGGGAGGGGGTGTGCGTGGACATTGCCACTAATCTTTATGGGACATATACAAACATTTCAGCTAAAGCAGGTTCTTCTCTTCAAAGCCATGTGTTTTGTGGAGGGAGTCTTTTTTTTTCTTCTCCTTTTTTTATCATTTAAAGATTACAAAGTCTGACTGATCTCTACTGCCTTCTGAAATCTATGCAAAAGGAATTGCAAGCCCCACCATGCATTTCACAGTCATTTTGTGCAAGCAGCAGTGATGTGGACATAATATACACATTCCTTCTGGACTTTCTGGTTGTCACATCTGGCATTGCCCTCTTCCTAGGAAAGGCCTGCTCCATTGCACAACCTGCTTCATGTCATTTGTGACAAATATGTGCAGAGGTACATGAAATCATGAACATAGGTTTATGCTTTTGATATCTACATATTACCTATTCATTTGCTCCCTGATCTATGATTTATTGCAACATCTAGACAGCTACAAATGGATGCAATTTAAAACATTTTCACAGTTTTTGCAAACTCAAAAATGTCAATGCAAACAGACATGATGGTCAGGACTCGAGGAACTTTTGCCTTCCTTTTGCCCCACTCACATCAATCCTACAATGTCTTCTTGGCTCCTCAACCCCACAGAATAGACATATCCAGCTGACTCGCTAGATCTTAGCTATGAGCTCCAGCAGGAAGAGAAAAAACACACAACTGTCCAGCAGCCACGATGCACGTGCCCTTCTCTGCCTACAAATCCACCTTCGCAGACACGGGGAGCCCTATCCTGCCTATGCTCCTGCATCTCACATCCATGATCATTCACTCCCTCCTGACATTTCTTTATCATCATTTCAGGCATTCTCAAACTCCTCATCCTTTCCCCCCATTGTCAGTGTTGATGTCTTATTTGAGGCACACAGTGAGTTTTTAAAAAATCAATCTCTCTTTCAATTTGTAAATTGATAAGCTGTACTTCAATGCTTCTGGCAGAGAATTCCTCCAGATGACAAGTCTGTTTCCTCCAAATAGCAAAGGAATTATTGGAGCCACAACGAAAGCCAACTGAAATTTCCATCATACCCTTTCTTTCTAAGCTGCTCTTCTATTACGAGTAATGACCATAATAGCAAAACAATTACTTGATGGTAAGCAGAAAATTATTCCAGAAAAAAAAGTCTTTGAAAATAAGGTTTGCAAGCGTCATCCAGTCACAGCTACAGGTTTCATTTTTATAATCACCCATATATGAATGCACCTCCTGGGAAACACTATCTCCTTTCATTGCTCAGGAATTTCCCTCAACTTGGGCATCAGACAGCTATTGGCTTCCATATTGCGAGACACAAGAAGGAAACATTCCAAATGCAGTCCGGGATGTCAAGGTTTTGTCTTTTCTGCAAAGAAATTGCAATATTACTCAATCTGTTACAATCCAGCTCTCCAAGAGGGTTTAACAGACAGAGTCTAACCAAGCTGACCCCAGCCCCCGAATTACAATCACTCTAAAATGTAACTGTGGTTCTGTCATTCAGCAAGCGATATCTCCTTAATGGATATGGCTTACCCATGTGGAGCATGACTTTTTAAAATAACAATATGTCACTTGGTAAAAAACATGGAAGTTCAGGAGAACAACATTGATTGGAATCAATATATCCAGCCAGTATGCATATCAATCAAGTGAAACAGCACTGAGACCCCATCTTCAAGCTGAAGAAATTGGCATATTAGTGTTATTACAGTATCAACCATTTGTCTCTATTGCACATGCATGCTCTCTGGTCACGATGAGGAGCTGGGGCTGAGAACCCTCAACCACAGTCAGATTTCCAAGACTATTCAAACTCCCACAGAGTCAGTTCTGTCAGGATATAATGAGGATACAATGTTTAGAAAATTTGATTGCATGTGTACCTTCAGACCTAAAGTAGAACTGATTTTTCTTAGTGCAGGGACCAGTGCAAAATAAACAGTTTCTACTGGCCTCTTAAATGCACTACTCTCTAGTATTTATGTTATTCTTTGTACATAAAAGCTAGTCCAGACTCTGTTCTGTGCTGATCCAAAAGAAGACTGGGCCAGTAGTTTGGAAATGTTTAAACAACTCTACATATGAGAGAGGGTTATCCAACAGAGAAAGGCGGTTGCATGGGAGAGGGAGAAAAAGGAAAATATTTTGAAAAATGACAAAAAAATCTGAGTATCACTCAGCTATTCAAAGCAGGGATTGAAGAACAACCAAGAGGTATTTGCTCTGAATCCCTCCAAGGAATGACCTTCCACTGAAGGGCTGGTACTTTATGCACCCATTGACTATTGCTAAGTCACAAACTATATTTTTTATGAATGGAAAGGATACGGAAGTGGAGGATGTGTGGTTATGTAACCCACAATGACTTTTTGACTATGTTTTGCTCTATAATGTGTTTCACCAGTTTTAAAATATGAACCAATGGAAACATCCTTCTACTAAAACACTGTTACAGGAGTAAAAATTCAGGATGGCTGTCACAGACTGCAGATTTATAGGATGAGCTAGAAGGATGTGGCCTTAATACATGACTGAAAAAATGAGTTTCTGCTCATGTGGACTTCAGATAACCTAAGATCCCAGTTAAGGCATGTAGCTATCCCATAAGCTATTCTCCTCTAAACTGGTGGAGTCGCTCATACGGCTATATGAGTCACACAGCATGCTCTAAGGCACATACACACACAAAAAAAGTGAAGACAGAAACATCTGAGGACCAACAAAAATTATGTTCAGGTTTCCCTGGAAAAGATGAAGAGTGATCCAAGATAATGCCATGATGCCTGGGGACAAAGGACACTGGGCAGCAGGTGAAGGGCTGGGCACTACATGGACTGTCTGAGACATAAACCCTGATCTTTTCTTTAACTGGACAGACATTTAGCTCATCCAGTACCACATCAGTAAAAACAATTAAGCAGGCCACAGGGATCCACATATAGGACAATATAGTAAACTCCTGTAGATTGGAATGTAATTAATTTTAGTGGATTCCAAAGTGTAACCTCTACTGCAGATCAGGAGACAGCAACCCTCTTATGAAAAGCCACAAATGTTTTGTAATTATCCAGTCCAACATGTCATAGTCATTATCCTGTAATTAAGTGGTCAGCATTCATCATGTCATTAAAAGGAAGTTGCAGAATGTTTGTGGAATTTAAACTACTATTTAATATTGTTTTAAAGTTCAGATGGGTAAGCGATTGAGAAAGAGTCAGAAAGGTAAATGAAAACGAGAGAAGTAAAAGTTCTTCTGTTTGTCATTTGCATGGTATCCCAATCAATAGGTACGAAATTACTACTGAATAAATGAAGTGAACATAGAAGCTGTGATTTGGATCTAGACCTTCCCTTGGTCCCAACAAAGCTTAAAGTAATGCATATATCTGCTCAAGGGGACATATCACCCCAACAAGATCAAGTAATACAAGGAGCAAGTATCCAAAACAGAGCTGATGAAAGGCTTACTTATATGATTGGGTAAGCACCAACATCCCTCTGGTTACATCCTGATGGCTTCAAAATTCATAAGAAGAATAAGGAACATGTGATATGATGAAAACCTCCACGGTTCTACTGTCACACATAGTTAGCTGAAAGCTTTGGACCAAGTCTGTGCTACCAAGGAACATGTGATTCCATTTCCCTTCCAGCAATGGTAGTCTCTGCTTCAGGGCAACTGCCCCAATCTGAGAAGTGTATACAATAGAATGCTGACATGGATGAAAGAGCCCAAGACAGAAATTCCAAATAAAAATAGTTTCTGGTTGGAACAGTTCTATGAAAGCAATTTCCTTAAAAAAAAAGAATGACATTTGGGAAAACCAAGATGTCTAATCTACAAGAAATCTTATGATGGCACAGGAGTTTTACTGTTGAGGTCATTATACAGTCACACCTAGTGACAGGATGGTGGAAGACAAATAACAGACGTGGTTCTCATCTCAGAAATATCCATTCCTGTCCTTTACTGTTGGAAAGAATCTACAGTGCCTAGAAAAGGGAAATGACCTGCACACACAGAAAATGGCCCAGAAGCCAGGCCCATCTCACTAAAGTTTGATGGCTTCTTTCCTGTGAGGTGCCAGAGCCTGGCACAGGCTGCCCAGAGAGGCTGTGGAGGCTTCTTCTCTGGGGATCTCCCAACTCGCCTGGATGACACCCTGTGTCCCATGCTCTGGGTGTCCCTGCTGGAGCAGAAGGTTGGATTAGATGATCTCTAGAGGTCCCTTCCAACCTCAGCCATTCTGTGATTCTGTGATTCTGGGTAAAGTTAGAGACCCCAGGAGACATAAAACTAGGAACTCAGTATGTACTCTCATATAAGGGACCACTGCAAGCAGAATTGACGTGATGATAGTATGCAACTCCAAGACATTTATTTCTCAGATCAAGCTATTCCATTCCATATTTCCAGATGACACACTGAGTACCATACAATAAGTGTAGCTGTCTCTCCCTACTTAAAAAAAGTGTTTCAATGCCTGAATAATGGATTCTTAGGGAGT
Organism: Crypturellus undulatus; assembly: GCA_013389825.1. Classification (NCBI taxonomy): domain Eukaryota; kingdom Metazoa; phylum Chordata; class Aves; order Tinamiformes; family Tinamidae; genus Crypturellus; species Crypturellus undulatus. Next base: position 109,332 of record VWPW01022751.1, read on the forward strand.
CCAAAGTTCAAGAGAAAGTGCTGCCCTGAGATTCCAAAGCAGACTAGTGGGAAGTCTTCAACTATGAATTAAAACTAAATTTGTAAAGAAGAAAGAATGAAATATAGGGTAGAAATGGAGAATGTGTTAGATGCCGTTGGATCTGAATATGCCAGCTCTATTTCAAGATGTTTACAGGCAGGCTACAGACTTCAACTTTAATTAGGTCATAAAGCAGAATATGAAAACATTTCATTAAAAGATGAATGTAATGTCATTTCTGCTCCAGCTCAGTGACATTTATTTTTGGAGTTAAATAAATAGAAAAGTTAAGATGAAATTTCATATCCAACAGACAATCACAAGCAGATAGAATCCAAATATGGAGACTTAAGCAAGGTGCAAATATTGCTATTGAGGATAGTAGTGTTTACATCAGTTTTATTTTCAATATCGCAGGAGTGAAGTAGATGTCCACATATTTTACAGAATCTTTTTTACCAGACAGCCTGACCTCTGGCAATTCAACAGTGGACTTATGTAGGGTTCTATAAAGACCTATAGGTTTCTTGGAGAAGAGAGAAGAGAGATCTACAGTTCTAGATCTTGACCAGATCTTGACCAGATCTAGAACAGAAAACTCTACAACATGCAAGACTTGCTGATTCTTTTGTGAAATGAATGAACTGACTGTTCTCTGCAAGATCCTCCCACCCAGTTTTCTTAAGGATGGAGAAACTGAGAGGTACATCAGCTGAAACTGATGGAGCCACAGCAGGTTGATAGTAATAATTCAGGTGCCTCTCACCAGTCTTCCTTTAAATGCATATGTGAGACATCTCTGAGCAGAAGAAAACCTGACAGGTATCTTGGAGAGGTAAGTTGATGTTTAAGCCCCTGTATTCAACCTTCAGAAGATTTTTGAGTAACACGACCAATGTGTCTGTTTCTTTGAGGTCTAATTTTCACTCCGTTTCTGTGGGTTTCCTCGCTAGGCTCCCTGATTCTCAGAGTAAGCTTCTCTTTTCATGTAGATGCACAAGTGGAGATGAAGGCCTTACAGCAAAGGAAAAGACCACCACTCTAAGAGATTCTCTGGGAAATGAGACTGAAGAAAACTGAAAAACAGAAAATCCAAACCGAGTGAGAAGTTAAGGATGGATACTGCAAGTGTGAGAATTCTAAAATATTAAGATTGGTCCTCAGGGAAGCTGTAACCCAAAAGAAATAGACAAGAAAGAAATGAAAAATATCTGCTTCCAGTTGCTTAAAAAATTGAATCAGGGATTGGTACCACAGGTAACATTCTGCTATTGGCTGAGACAATCACCAGAATTAAAACTGATGCTGGAGAAGAGTATACTTAAAAACTGTATCAGTCTTTAAAAGCCATTTTACTGGATTTCCCTGTGCAGGGAAATCAGGCTTTGGTATAAATCCAACTACTGCCCATAGGAAGAATCTCCTGGCACTAAGAGCCCACTGGCTCCAGGCATTGCTCTTGTGTCTTTAGAAGCCAGATAATCATACCTGAAAGAATTCGGGCTTGAAGCTCACAGCTTTTAGTTTCAGAGTAGAAACTGTAGCGACTTAGGTTGCAAAAGAGTCCCTAGATAGCAGTGCTGTGTGTCCCTTCAGGCTGTGGTCAACAGCTCAGCTGTCAGTATCCAACTTCTGTTCCCTGTGGACAGCCTGAGAGAGATACCTGTGACCTGACTCTGTGCACACCTCCACTGAGGGGTTGGGGGAGCTTCAGTAGCTCTAGGAGAGATATTTGATGTCTAAACCTCCAAATCCATTCTCATCGTCCTCAGCATCTCTGGAGGGTGAGGAATCTCATCCCGATGTAGCCCTGGAGATGGGTTAGCTGAATTCTCTTGTTGGGGTGCCAGTCCCTAGGAAGGCATTTGACTATGAAGGGAGCCCAGGGCATGAGCAGGTTCTCAGTAGGCAGAAGGCAGGCACAGTAGCCTGAGCCAGGGCACATTCCTGCTTTAAGACCATGTTTTGGAGCTGTGATCACACAGCCCTCTTCTCACACCAGAGTTGCAAGATCTAAGCCCTGTGACTATGACAGGATATGATTGTAGCTGCATACATCACCTTCTCTGGGATTCAATGGCCATGTACCATCATATATTCACTCTACTAATATAGTAACTATATCTGTGCCAAGATAGAGAAATGTACTGTGCTTGATGTGAAAAAAAATACTTTAGCAACATGATTTAATGCTTCACAACTCGTGAAGATAGTTTCCTATATATTCATCTGCTGGAATAGTCCCTGTTTTATGCAGCATTTGCAGGCAATCACTATTTTGTTCAATGACATTAATTCTCCTTCAATCTAAATTAAAACTGCTTTAAATGTTTCTTAAATGTTTCTCAGTTATATTTTACAGTCTCTATAGAGTAACTCTTTCATCTCCCAGGTTATTTAAAGCCCAGACAACTTTATTTTCCAGTCCTAATCAGACAGGTCTTATTGGGTGGATAGTGGAATATACAGAGATCCAGTATGGTCAGTGGCATTTCATACAGATACAAGGGACCAAGCGAGGCTTTTGGCATCTCCTTCTTCTTTTGGGTTTTCTATTTTTATGAATGTGGGGAAGCCTTCTATCATTTGCTAGTAAAACAGACCTGTGCTAAGCCAAACACCCCTTAAGTTTCTCTGTAAGACTCTGTCCACTCTCACTAGACGTGATTAGCATGGGTCAGTATCTCAAAGGCTCGTAACTGTGTTGCTGCAGCTTAGCATGTTACTATCCATCAGATGACTAGGGGTAACCGTGCGTATGCACACAGCCACTACAGTGCAATACAGAACGTGTCCATGAGACATCCCTATGCTATGAGTCTTGCTGGGAAACAGACCATCATGACAGCTTAAACTAATGCAATTTAGCAGTAAAGCAGACTTAAGGAGATGAGACAGTCAGATATCACAGTTCTGATTAGGAGTTGTACCTTGCTAGGCCAGAGCGATGTTGTCTGTTTGCACTGTGCATCCATTTCCTCAAATAAGTAGGTGTTTTAGTATGCTTCACATTTTTGCTTCAGTATCTCAACACATTTCACATTATATATGCATTATAATACAAGCAAAGTAAAATGTAAACTCTGTATATTCAGATAAGAATGAACTACTACGATTCTTGCTTGAATTCTGCTCATGCAAATTCCTGCCAAAGTGAAGTGCTGTTCACCCAAACAAGGGCTGAGCTGGGCTGGGACAGACTGCGAGGTCCCCAAGCCAGCACAATAATACAGTTCCCAGTGAGTTCCTCTGTACCAATCTGGGAGAAAATGAAGGCAGTAAAAGTAAAAGCAGTAAAACAGTGAAGCAGTAAAGCAGTGAAGCAGTAAAAACATAGTGGAAAAAATCCCCTTTAACATTTTGCTTTCTTCTTCAAGCAGTAGGGTATATACCTACAATATCTGACAGTAGCCACCAGCCATATGATTGTAATAGCAACACAGAGAAAATTCCCGTCTGGCAAAAACAATCTAAGTACATCTGCTTTTTTGTCCTCATAATCACAGTACTCTAGCAGGCATCTCTGGCAATCAGAGGAAAACACTTCCCGTGCTCCCTGCCACATAGATAGTGACACCTGAATGCCCAGAGTTTTACCTGAACGAGATCAGCAAAGCATCTCTGAACACCTAAGGCCCCCGGGAACTAGATGCTAGAAAGCACTAAATGCTGGGGCTCTGCATTTAGCAAAGTTAGGTGTAACTGCACATGGATGGCTGTTCTACTTCCCCAGGAGAGACAGGAACACTTCTGTGCCTGGGAGGGATGTAATCCGAGATGCCCATCCAGGAGAGTTTGCCTGTGCAGTCCAGGGCAAAGGCAGGAGGGAGACTGGCAGCCTGAAGCATCTCTGGTGCTCAACACATCTCAGCCCCTAGAAGTGCTCCAGGATTTGACTCCAAGGTAAACTTTCAAAAACTTCACTTGTACAAAGCAGTTTTGATTCTGGAAGTGGGAACACACTCACACTTCAGAGGAAATTTCAGGACAGCCCTAGCTGCAATTGTCCAGTTGGTACAGAGACACTCACTCATCCTCTGTGCAAGAATCAGAGGAAACTGCAAATCTCTTGCATGACGTAACATTGTCCATCTTGAGGCAGTAAAGCTAGTAGATACAGCCTATTACACAGGCTGTTCTCACATAGCCCACCACTTAACCTCGTGCCTTATTTATAATTTGCATGAAAAGATACATTGTGTTCAACTGCAAATGAAAGCAGAACCCATTCTAACAGACGGGGCAATAACAAGTGCCCTAATTCTCATCTTGGCAACTGTCACAGCTCCCCTTAAGGCCAAGCAGAGCTGGGAGCACCCAAGACAGAAACAGGGCTCTTGGAGAACAGAAGAACCTGCTTTAAGGACATAACACAGAGCTACAACAACCAGGGAAAGAGAGAAGTAGAAAGAGACATACTGGAGAAGCTGACCATTGCGAAATGCTGACACCGGTCTCCTGTGAATTCGATCGGACACCTACCGGAAGAAAGAAAACCAGAAAGAGAGAAACAAGATAGCAAAATGACATCCAAACAGACTGAATCAAGGCCCCTTCTGATCCCTTCCATGACGCCTATCCATCTGTTTTCAGCCTATGCCCTTACCTGCGTACCTAAGCCCTAGCCCAAGGCTGATACCAAAAGCCATCCCTGACTAGACCACTCTACATCCAACGCTGTGCCCAGGAGGTTTTAAGTAGTGTGGTGCATTTTTTGTCTTCAAACATACTTTGCTTAGGATCTGGCATGTACAATCGCAAAGGCAGTTTCTCCAAACATCTCTGTCCGAAGAATCCATTTGGACATCTGGAGGGGGAAAAGGGGAGAAATCACAGAACAAGTCTGGCACCATTCTTGAGGCTAAGGTCAAAAATTAAAAGTGCATTGTGATGAATGGAAAAAAAAAAAGTTAAAGGTTTCACACACATATTTACTCTGTGCTTCATTTTAACCAGGCACCTGCAACGTTATCACTCTACTTTTGTCTGGGTCTTCAAGCAGCCAGTCAAACTCCTCCTTTCCTCATCTGCCTACCTCCTTCCTCCTCACCTGCTAGAAGCACCAGACAGAAAACTTTGAGATGGGCTGGCTGCTACTTGCAAAGACCCTCCTAGGAATCACTATGCAGACAAGAATAGCAGGAAGCACTGCAGGGTGGTGAGTAGCTGCGGAGGCGACAGCGAGCAGTTGTGCATGGCAAGCTGTTTAAAGTTATTATCCCTACAGTGATCCACAGGATGTTCCAGGGAAAACTGCTGCACTGTTGTTAGAGGGAAGCATGTGCAGAGAGTGTCAGTGTTAACAGAGAGAAAGGGACAGAGAAGAAAGCTGAAATTAAACAGTCTCCCACGCTACACAGCTGCTAGGCTCTCACGGCCTATCTCACGGCCTATCCAAATGGAATTTGGGTTGTGCCAGCTCATTGGGTACCAGTTATGCATGAGTGTCATGCTGTTGTGGCAGGCACTGTGCCCTGGGGATCAGGACCACAAAGTATGTGTGAGTCTCTCATGAATGAGAATCACAGAGCAGCCCCCAAACTGTGCCTGACTCACGGAGCTTGGGGCATAGATAAAAGTACATGGGGATGCTGCTGAACCCCCAAACCTCTGCTCACTGAGGCAGCACCAGTCCAGAAAGAGTGTATGGCTTCATCCACATGCTATATATTCTGTATGGCTTCATCCATATATATATATACATATATATATTCTGATTCACTGCAGAAGCAGATGAACTTCAAAAGGTTTGAGATGGGCATTCAGTTGTGAATGGAGAAATCTTTCTCCACGGAATATTGATGTCCTTCTCTCCCTTTCCATTCTTTCTTCTGGCTTCTTTAGGCCATTCCTCAAAATTATTCCTATTTGTTCAAGTCCTGGCTCTACCTGCTTTTCCTGCAATTGAATACCTTAGAGCAGAGTTTTATCGCAACAGCCAGCGCTGTGACATCTGTCTTCTCACTTCCCAGGGCAAGCTGGACTGCAAACTCTGTATTTCATGTCACATCTTCCTGGCAGCAGAGAGTCAGAGCAGCCTTGGGACAGTGTCACACAACTAATGCCAACCAGTACGTGCAGTCGGGTGATGCAGGGCATGTCCAGGTCCTACGAACTCACGATCAGCCTTGTGTGGACAGCCCTTTTGCTATGCTCACAGCAGGAAGAGCATGCTGAGCTTAGGGATTTAAGCAATGGAGCAGGTACCTCCTGAGATAACTTCCCTGACATCTGTTCAATCCCACCAAAAACAACTTCCCTTCTACTCATCAATGATCATGTTGCCTTTTAGAGCTGTTCCATGAATTCTGTGCACTCCTTCATATGTATTTGCATTTGCTGCATTAGTGTCTGCATTCTTAGTACCAATCTGACACACTCCTGTCTCCCAAAGCGTATGCTAATGCCTGCTCTCAGCCTATGGACATACGTACAGGAAAAAGAAAGTGATGGTTTTGAACTCAGCAATGTTTAATATGATCAAAGCTATGTAGTTCAAAAGCATGTTGGCAGGTTAATTCTGTACTGCTGCTCAAGGACTATGGCAGTGCTTGTTGCTCTTGTCAGATTCATGTTAAGATGGCATTTTATGGATATGCAACTTCCACGGCAGTACAAGTCAAGAAAACAGATGAGTTTCTGCTCCTCTACCGGTGTAAGGAAACACTGGCAGGGTTTCCAGCAACAGGTTAGTTGCTTTGGAGAGGAGAGGTAGAAATCAGAGTAGAGATCTTCCCAACTCATTATGGCTGAAACATAAACTGAGCTGGGCTACAGATGCACCTCCAAATCCGGCACAATCCCAGAAGAAGGACAGGTATTCAAATAAGGGCTGCATGATCTCCCTATCCCATCTGCTACACTTTCCCTCTACAGTGTCAACACTGTCTCTCTCCATGTTCATCTTTTCCTTAATGAACATAGATTTCACTGATTTTTGAACAATTTGGGCAAAACACCCAAAGCAAAAGATGTCTTTCTAGTCCATTTTGAAGTTCATCTATCATCACCTTTAGAGTCATGACTACTTATAAAGTTATTAATAGTTTCTTCAAGGGCATCCAGCTTAGCTTGCAATGTGCAGCCCATTTGTCTGGGATTTGAGTTCACATGTGTTTGTGAGCATACCAAAGGAACTCAAGGGTCTTGCTGGATGAAGCAAACATCCTACCCATCTAAGGAAAGGGATGCTCTGTCTGAAAGGAGATAAATCTGTCTCAGGTCTGCATCTGCAGGATGTGGGCCAAAGCTGGGACTCAAATGTGACTGCAGCTGCATGCTGTTAAGGAAAGACTGAAAACTTTGAGGTGGGGAAGAGAAAAGTCAGAAAAAGAAATTTTTCAGAAATAAAAACAAAACCAGAAAAGTGACAGAAGAAGCTTTGATGCTATGACAGCTACCATACAGCCCATGCTCAGATCTCTGCCTAGTGTGCGAAGGGAGAAGAGTTTTCTAGACTGAAGACAGCAAGTAACCGTCTTTCATGTGGTTAGGACAGCTCAGGCTTTTCATCTTTAGTTACTAGTGAATCAGCACTGGGAAAAGTGACAGTAAAGAACATGAGCACCTCTGTGGCCACTAAGCAAGCACACAAGCTGACAAGACACCCTTGTTACGCACTTACATGCAGAAGCTTTGGTTTGTGAGTCCACTGAGAAGCCACATGTGCTGTCCTGGTCTCCTTAGGCTCTGACTCCTAGCAAGCAAGGCAGCAATAGCAACCAAGAGGCCCTTGAAAGCATGCAGTGCTCATGGCTCATTTTTTAGGGCTCTCATAACCTTATGTTGTTAAAGCTGAAGAGCAGTTGTTATTGCTATGTCTCCACATGTTACTTGTAGAAAATATATTACCAACATGCTCACCATGTGAGTCTCCTGTTTTGGACAGGAGGAGTAGAGGAAAAGTCATCCTGCTACGCTCAGAATCTGCACCCTGTTGTAAGGGCTTGTGGGCAAGACTTTTCCAATGGGCAAACATGTGGCCTTAGGGACATACCTGACATTTCACGCTTGTTAAAGCCATCACTAGTCAGGACTTTGATCATGATGTTTATTTTAGTGTATACTTAATCCTTGCTCAAATGGCTTTGACTTAACTGTCCTAGCCAGAGTCCCTCCCTTTGAAAGCTCTTGTAGGGTCTGCATGGAAGACAGACTCTTCCCTCAAATGTCATCTATGGATTCCCAAGTGCATTTGCTGGTCTCATGGAGGCCCAACATGGTTCTCGTCAAATACCAGGGAAAGTGGGCAAAACCGTGTCTGCATGGACAGTCCTAAGGAAGCTCCTGGTAGTACCAAGCTTATGAAAATTGCACTTTGTCCACTCCCTAGACTGTGAGAAGAATAGCCAAACCTGTCCTTGTTTGACTCCATCTCTCTGTGCCTAACAAGCTAATTGCAAAAGCCATTGATCAAACTGATTAGTAATTTTTCTATCAAACGTTGTTATTGGAAAATGTTTGATTCCTTCACTTTTGACCAATTCCTTGAGCTCCTTTTCTCCCAATTTCAAAAATGCTCTTAGGCTCAGAATGAGTTGCAGTTAAATATTCTCGTGGCAAAATTAAAAGAAAAATAGCAGTAATATGATGAGCTGAATAAAGCAATTCAAAAACTACTCAAAAACTAAAATGATTTGAATATCCTATTTCTATGCTGTTTGCAGAGCACCTATTTATAAAAATAGAGAAACTTATAAACTTTGGCTTCTTGTCCTGAATCAGGGCAGAGTAATAATAATTATTAATTATTCTTTGTTACCATTCAATGATAGCATTTTATTGAAGGAAATAATATTAAAAAAAAAATGAATCTGGAAGGAAAAATTTTCTGTACAACCCTTTATCTTAATTTTACAAGGGCTGGCAAATGTCCTTTGCTACCCCACATCTAAATTAAATTATGCCAAATTTGGTAGCTCTCATAATGTAATTCATGCTAAAGAAGAACATAGGAAAGCAAATGCTTCAATATAGCAGGGTAAGAATCTTTAGCAGAAAGACACAATGCACTGAAAGAAGCAAATGAGGAAATACTTCAGGCATGTTGCTTTTTTGTGCAAAAGGCTTGAAAAAGACGACTGTTCTGTCATTGTCCCCTGGCCAGTCCCAGATGTTCAGGCACTGGAGAGTCACAACAGGTTGAACTCCACAAAAGTGCTAATGGGAAGAAAAGGAAGTAACTAGAATAAATGCAGACACCTTATTCAGGGCAGGTAATCAAGGAACAATTGCTGTACAGTGGAGTCCAAACTGCAGGGAGAACCACTCTAGGTTCACAGAAGACAACAGCACAGCTCCAACTGAGCTTAACTGTTGCAGATTATCTCCCACATTTATACAGTTCTCAGTGGTCTACAATGCTGATATGCACATTAAACAGGATTTATTGAACAGGATACATAGAAGGGACACTCGAACCCCAAAAGGTAGCTGAGCTCATCATCCAGGATAAATGGCATTCAAAATCCAATAAACTAGTCCCTGCTGGTTTAGGAAATATGGAAGAGGATGCGGAGATTTTCACCTCTGATTCAACAGTAGCTCTTTAGCCCTAAGTATCTGCAGATCATCTCACTAGCAGTTCATTGCTACCAACATCTCCTGAAAGGATCAGTTTGTAAAACTGCTCCCTTGTCTTCCATGATTATATGCCATGGGATAGAACAAGTATTGGAGAGCTTTTCAAATAGCCCTGTGTTCAGGGGTGGATCCACGAGGATTTCAAGCTAGGGAAAGAGATTCAAAGCTGCACACTATTTTGCTGGAAAACCTGAGGGAGAGGGTATTTAGTGGTATTATTTCCTGAAGTGTCTAGAAAACGTAAAGGGAATCATGTATTTTGGGAGCATGCATTTGAGGCCCAAGTATTAAATACCTGAGAGCAGAACTCAATTTGGGAGTGCTGGCAAAATGCCAGCATCAGGCCCATATTCAGCTTAATCTCATGTTCTGAATATCATGGAACTCAAAACTTCATTGAATATTTTGTCATACAACTGCTTCTATTCAGAAGTCTCATTATTACCTTTTTCTGACTTTAGGATAGAATTCTTCTGCCTGAATTTCAGCCAGCTTAGGATACCCAAATGAAATTAATTGAAACATCTCCAGAAAACGTTTCATCCATATTAAGAAAGATGGCCTAAATTGTCATTTAGAAATGTCAGTCTTTCTCTACTGATGATAGGTTGAGCCTAAACACTTCACTCAGAGTAGACCCCTAACTTTGAGGTTTCTACATTTTAGGAAAGAGGAATACGCTGTAAGTAATTTTGACCATCAATTCAGGTACTTAGAACTAGGTATTTCAGCTCTCAGGGAGGATTCTAATTTTCAGAGAATTTGCAATTCCCCTTAACAAAACTACTAATACACCCATGCCAGAGGGCCATTTCTGTGGCAGTGCAATGCGCCTGTGCTGGTCACACCAGTAAAGTCAGTGAGGATGGCACAGATTCTAGCATAGGGGATCTGAACCATGGGCATGAACAACTTGTGATGCAGGGAAGATCATGGTGATAGATTGACCTGATGCTCCCCCTCCAGCCGGTACTCTGAGCAAGCACAGGGGAGCTGGAAATGCGACTGGCTCCTCTTTCCTCTTTTCTGTGGAAATCTGAGGGAAACGATATATATTGGGGAAAAAAAGCAAGTGGGCTTCTAGGGTTTTTTCTTTATTTGTTTGTTTATTAATCTTTTCTTGCTTTACACTTTTTGTCCGAGAGCCTCCAGGCCTCTGGGGACAAAATCCAGAGAATCTGGCTTACCTGTCAGCACTTGTAAATACTTTAAGCACAACCTATCCTAAATGCTGGGGAACTTGCTCTATAAACCTCTTCAAGTATCCCGAGCCAGTTCAATTAGCAAGATCCTGGTCAGTCCATTAGCTATTTTTGCCTACATCAAGTACACAAAAATGTCACAAAGAATCTTTATGTTGGCAGAGAAGGGCTGCAGCAACGACACTGGGCTTTGTTTTTATATTTGGCTAAGGAGATCCCAATCATGGATGATGCTTGCTAGTACCTAACGGGGGAAAAGAGCATCATTGCTGTGACACACATGTTAGCACAACCATGTGGGGCCTGACATCAGGCAAGAACAGGTTTGAGCACTCTCTAAGTGCCGAGAACTCAGCAGGATTTAGGATCAAGGACAGGCTCCAGAGATCAGATGCCACTAACTATCCCAAGCAGTAGATGCAGCTGGACACAATTCAGTCATCTCTTCTGCATCCCAGCCCAGTTCAAAGGCCTTGCAAGGTGGTTGTGTGTGTTCCTCCTGCAAACTCTGTAATTCACCCTACCCAAACTCACGGTTTCCCCATTTGTAAGGCCTCTCTGAGTAAAATGGTCTGGATAAAGGTCGAAAAAATCTTCCTGTCAACAGAGCCTCAGGCTCTTTAATTTACTGATGCTGTCAATTCTGTATGAGTGTGGTTCAGTAGTTTTCTGGGTTTCTGGATTTATGCTGAAAGTGTACAATATATCTGATGCAGGTCACACTTTTCCCATCAAATTTCCAGGTGGTCTGTTTGTAAAGTCAGGATGACAGGAGAGATTGTATCATATCCAAGTTTCCTTTGCAAATAGTATGTATAAAATTTACTCCAAATTAAAACCAAAATTATGCAAGCACACTCCAAAACAGGACTATTTTGAACTCTTCCCTGGTGATGAAACTCCATTGTCCAAAGTCTAGATGAACCATGTTGAGCAGGAATTGAGACAGTGGTTTGCAGGCAAAAGTTAAACTGTTGTTTATTCTTCAGAATTTAAAAGATCAGAAGGAACAAATTGCTGGGTACAATAATAAAAGGCCAGCTGCCAATTTAGGCAATATTCTTAACAAATCAAGTTCGAGCCACTTCAGGAAAACAAATTATCTGAGAGTACAGCTGTCCTTTTTACTCAGAGTGTCAGGGATAACACGCACAGAAAGAAACTCCTATGCTTGTGACAGCTGAAAACAATGAAATCCAATTCAGGAAGGTGATCACAGGATGGTAGCAGGTAGGGAATAGGAATTAAGGTCTAAAACTTTTTTTTCTGATGATTGGTACTCAGAAGAATACAGAAAACACTGGTAGCACCAGTCTGGTGCCCAGAATGTCTTTGTACACAGTGAAGGAAGATTGCAAGATGGGAAGCAGTGGAAACAGTCCTTCAAGTTTCTGCTGACCCTAACCAGGAATAGTAAAGTAGGAACAATGTGTGGTTTTATATGTCACTCCTTGCTCAAGATGTTCTTGTGGCTCTTGTTCAGTCTCCAGCTCCAAAGCATTTGAGCAGTCTTGGTGCAGAAAGACCTCCCAAAGTCCTTCATGATCCATGTCTCAAAGCCGGGGGTTGCTGGTGGGAGAAGACTGGCTCCCATGTTATGGGTTTATGAAACACAAGTCAAACCCTGCATTTCTGCCTCCTCTAGGTGCTCCTCTGAATCTGCATCATTGCTTTACACAGACTGCAGCAGCAGATCTCCTGTCCTGATGAAGTCATGACACATTTCTGCAGGTTTCTAGTTTGCAGAGACAAATCTGAAGACATTGTCAGCCTTCACTCCAAGTCTTCCATTTTATTGGGAAACTCATTTTATGGAAAGTGTGATATTCATATCAGTGCATATTCTTCTACTTTCCTCAATTACTGCCTTCTGAAGTCCAGAAACTCTACAATACACCAGTTTAAAATCCAGATTTCTCTTCAGGTTTTGATATAGCATTAAGAACAAAAATGATTGCGCTTTGTGGAAGGAACTTGTGTCCACTTGGGCTCCTGTTAACATAGAACTGTCTGATCTGGGAGATGAATAGTGACAGTATGGACCTTCAAAATACCCTTTTTTTTTAGCATTTTGCTGACTACTCATACACACCTTTGCATTCGGCATACACACCTTTTTTAATGTTGGTATCTTGGGGCTCAACAGAAAAATAATTCAGTTTACCACCTGCAAGTGAGGAATTATGACTTTCAAATTGAAACATTTTTGTTTCATGTTCATTTCTGTTTTTCATGGCACATAAAATCTTGAAGGAATTGATCTTTGAGTTGTCCTGCTGTTCATAAGCTACCAGAACAGCCTGGTGTGAAGGGAGACTTTTTCGTAGGTTGTCATCACACTGGTTTGTTCAGTTTATCCACTAAGGACTACCACATGCATCATTAGGAATCATGCCTAACCTTTCCACCTCTGTGGGGCAGAAGCGTAGGTAATCCATTTTTAAATTATAAAACAGTCTGATTTGAAATGTCTTGATCTGGATTCAAGTTTTCCCTGAAAGAAAACAATAGGCTACAGCACCCAGATCTGTACATTGATGTAGGTACTCCTGCAGGCTCCAAGGGCACACGGATAAGCTAAGCCTTCCTCATGATGGAAGGAGTAGAACTAGGGGTGCTTTATGCATTTGCATCTTCCCCACAACAGGTGCTGTGTGACTGATCAGCTAGAGCTTCCGCTGTATACCCAGTTGGTCACATTGGAAGGATATAACAAGATGGAATCACAGACATAATTATTTTAAAACACAAGTCTCCAGGGTTCTGGAGTCATATATGGGGAGTGTGGAGGACAACAGAATCTGTTTTTTGTCCTATTTTATATTTTTCATGTCTGAAGGGGCAAGCCTGGGACCATTGGACCTGGGACTTGGTCATCCCATCCTCGCCACCACACCTGATCGTGCACTGGAAAGTGAGAGCATGAGAGCTCACCAGAATTCATTCACATTTGACCCTTTTATAGACAAGTAGTGCTATGAGGGAAACAGCTATTTAGGGGAGTTGCTGCAGTTTGTTTCTGCTCCCTGCTAAAACAAGGGGTGGAAAATGCAAACGAGATACTGGGAGAAAGCTGCTAAGCATAACCCAGTCCTCAGTCCTTCCCGGAGAGCTGGTGGTTCAGTTCTGCTACATCCTACGAGGCCTGAGGAACTGAAATGTCCTGTGAATATCACACCACACAACAGCCATGGGTGGATACCCATGGCAGTATATCCCTTTGGCAGTACCTCTCCACAGAGACACTTTTGGGCCAGACAGGAAGCAAACATTCAACTCTGGACTTACATATTATGGGCATAATGATGCCTCGATCCCTAGGTGACCTCAGGTATGAACTGCACTCACTCAGTGAGACCTCTGAGCTCACTAGCCTGGCTGGGGACTGCCCTACATGGCTTCAGCGGCTGGGTCCAAACAGGTCCTTCCATGGCCCAGGGCAGCACCTCACATGGCTCCAGTGGCTCCCTCTGCATAAGCTCGGAGACCAGGACACATATGTGGGCCTGAGTACATGTGGTTCCATCACTAGTATTCAGACCACGCTTTTCATCCACATCCCATACCAAGTACGGAGGGACAGCCAGGAGAGGCTACTGGACTTTTAGGTCGTGACAGGTTTGAACCAAAGGTGAAAGGCTCTCACATCCTAGCCCACATTCCCCAGACTATGTAGTTCCACTTTAAAATCTCCAAGAAACCACATTGTAAGGATTTCTTAACATGTCTCCATCCTCTTTTTTTTTCCCTCCGAGTTCTACCATTTGAAAGGGGCATTGAACAAACCATGGCATGCCGTGAAGGCAAGCATGGAGTGATGAGCAGCGGTAGCCTAAATCCAGTCCTGGGCCTGTGAAGTGGAGAAAGGAGAGGTAATAAGCAAGTCTCAGCAAAGAACTCCTCATGGTTATAGGGGAGGTAGGTGGATGTGCACCACAGAAACCCCCTCTGCTCTGAGGGGATTCACATCCTCTGGAAACATGGAGCTTTGAACCAGCTTGAGGAGAGCAAGAGGAAAGTGCAGGTTCACAATCTCCCCTGACACTGCAGAGGAGAAAGTAAAGGGAGGGAAAGGAAACAGCAAGGACAAACACGTTCTCAGAGGAAAGTCAGGAAAAGTCAACTGTGGCATTCACACACACAAAAAGAAACTATGAATCCTTCCCCTTCCCCCACCCCTCTACATTCCTTCTCTAAACCTGCATAGCTAAAAATGCAAATGCCAAGAGAATTTCAGAGCTACCCTCCTCCTGCAATTGCACAGAGCTATCCTCTTGCCTAGTCAAGCAATTTGCATGCTGATACAAGAACTACACTCACTTACTTGCAAGACAGCTGATTAATCCCTTCAATGTAGTAGCATACCCCACCGTTGACACAATAGGACTTGGCTGTTTCGTTGCATTTTCTAGCGTGCCCGGACCAGGAGGAGAGAGTTGTAGTTACTGCAGAAAAAAAAAAAAAAAAAAACACACACATATATACAAAAAAGATATATCATTACTTCCTTCATTGGGTAATTCTGGGTTCTTAGATGACATTCAGGTAGTTCATTAGCCAAAGTCCTCAAGCTACAAATCTCAAACTGTGCTTTGAGATGAGCATTCAGCACTTCAGGTCCTGGAACTGGACCTCTCTGTGTCCAGCAAAGGCAGATAAGCAAGAGAAGAGTTCAGACAACACCCTCCTCCAAGTAATCAATCTGTCAAGACAAATTTATTGTTTTTGTGTCTATGTATGGAGTATCCCTTTCCTTGATCCCCCTGCCCTCCCCTTACACATCATGCAAACTTTTGTTGTCAGGTAGGAGATCAGAAAGCCCAGCTGTGTTGCAGAGTCATGGAGTCACTGCGGCATGCAGCTGAGTGCATTACACTGTTACAGCATGATCCAGGACACTGAAGGGGACGTTTCAATGCTGGCAAGATACTTCATGTCTCTAGAAGAAAAAGAGTTTTTCAGAAGCAAATGCCCTCAGTTTCTTACAAGAAAAGTCCAGCACAACCAGGAATGGCTCCATCTCTCCCTACCGTATTTGTGAGTATTTCTCTGTCCTGCTCTAATAGATCTGCCTGAAAAGACCAAAGAGGAACTCAGCATTAGAAGACAGTCAGCTCTGGTCTATGCTGAGAAAGAATTCAGTCAACATTATTGATCCTTCCTGGGACTCAGATGCTTTTTCAATTTCAGATTTTCTTCTGGAGAAGAACTTTCCAAGTATGTAAAGTAGAAATGAAACTGACTGCATTCTTCAGGATTTCACCGCAATACCTGTCTCCAAGTGATTCAGTCAACCCTACAGCCTAAAACAGAGAGTTTCCATAGGCAAGGCAAAGGCTTCTAGGAAGAGAAACATCTTTTGCTAGAATAATTGACACAGGTTAGACCAACCTGGACCAACTTTCAGGATCGCAAGCCTTTCTGCGCATCACCAAAAGAAGAGATGGGTGCTCAAAAGCATCTGCTTTATTTGTGCTGAATACTTTATCTCATTGAATGTATTCATGATCTAGCCATATTGCTTATATCCTGACACTGACAACACTTACATCACTAACAGTGTGATTACTACATATTTCCAGCACCTTTATTGCTTTACTAGAAGTTTGTAAAGAGGAGATCTCCTCTGTCACTTCAAATCATTTTCATTTCACTTCTTCATCATTTTTGAAAAGATGAACAAAGCTCAAGAGAATTTAGTGGCTTCAAACCAGCTCTTGAACAAGCAGTAACAGACCTACCAGGTCTATTAGATCACCCAGGGAAGAGTGAAGGGTTCCACACGGACAACCATCACACCCAGTGCTTAGAACACTAGGAGTAAATCAGGGACCACTTTGGCACAGGGGCCAAGGCAAATAGGTGAACCAGAATGGGGTAGGATACACTCAGAACCATGAAGGAAGAAATGAGGCATGACAGAGCCTGCTCTGCAGACAGCTGGACTCTCTCCATACCTCAGGCAGCCTCTGCAGCCGTCTTAGAGGCTGTGGCGGGTACCTGCTGTGCTGCGTCAGGTCATAACCTTAGAGCCAAAGTTTCCATTCTCATGTTCTGTCTCCCAGCGCAGTCCCTGTCAGGTAGGTCAGGGCACACACAGTTTCCCAACAACAGGCACATCCCACTACCTCATAAAGACCCTCATATTAATGTGACGCTTGGTACGTGAACAACCAAAGAGGTTGTTCTGGCTTTTTTCCTTTTAGGAGTTTCTCTAACTGCATCAGATCTCTCTCTCTCTGAACACGCAATTTGTTCATCCCGTGCACAGCAGAGTAACCCATTCCTACATATAGCTCAGGGCAGAATCAAGTTTGCTGTCTACTTTATTTGAGCTGATGCATTTGACAGTCCCAGAAGGAAAACAATGACTTCCCGTGGCCGACACAAAGCCTAGGCTATGTGCTCAGCAGAGCAAAGTCTTCAGCTGACAGTGAAATACAGACAGTGCTGCAATGAAAAACGGTCATTCTCCTCACAAGGCACATAACACCCGGCAGCTGAGAGCAATGTGTGCAGAGCAGTGCACACCTATTATAGGGAATGCCGTTTTTAGGACGGTAAGATGTTTCGATTGCACCACCAAAAGAGATCCTTGTGGAAAAAAAAACTCAATATGAAAAAAAAACAAATTTCTGTAGGGAATTTCAGCTTCCCCTTCCATTTAAGATTAAGGGGAAATAGAAGCCACACCATTATAACCGACCAGCAAGCAGTCTGCACCATTTATACCCCTGCAGCATCGAGACACATTGCTCTTCAGGCTGGGGAGGGAGGTTGGTCCAGGACAAGAGAGCTCTAAGTGTGTGGTAGCATCTGAGCTTCCTTGCAAGGGTTCTCTCCTATTACTTGATCCATCCACTTAAACCAAGTCTTAATGACAACTGCCATTTTAAAAGAGAGTCTGATAATAAAATCTAGCTTGACAGCATACGTCTCTAGCCCAGAACTTGGTCAGAGCCAGTGCATGGGCTTAAGGGTGTACTTGAGCGGGAAGCTGCAGGTTGTGGAGGCTGTCAGGTTAGCATGGCTGTCTGCTTTGCTCTTCAGATGATTCTGGGCTATGGGGGCAAGTCTGTGGAAAAAGTGCAAAAGGGAAGGTACACGGAAAAAGCAGACCCACAGCCTGCAGCAAGGCCTCTCCTCTGCGAACAGGGCATTTATCAGCCGCTAGCAAGCAGTGATCTGTGGCTCCCATCTGGAGAACTCTCATGTAAATCATAAATCCTACAGGAAGGGAATGTACTCTGGAGTGAGTCTTCCACAAAAAGGGAAGAGGGTGAAGGACGGTGAGAGAGAAATGCAAACAGAGCCAGGAACCTTGCAGCAGAAAGCACCTCAAACAAAACTGCACCTTTTATGCCTGAAAAATGGGCAAGAAGATTGACCGCTGCATGATGATGTGACACCAGAGTGGATTACACTATTGACCAGCCACAGATTCTGTGGGATTCTCATCTGATTTAAATGACATTGTTTCATTTAACTAAATTTAAAAAAGGCTTGAATAAGACTTGGGATGTGGAAGTTGTGTATTTCTAAAAGAGATCTGTCAGCAGATCTATTTCCGATAGAAAAAAAAAATGTGCGGTTGATCAGTTCTCCTGGAAGCTCATTGTTAATATAGCTATATTTTAAATCCTGTTTTCTCCAAGGACAGTGTCTTTTCTCAAATTCCAATGTCTACTAAAACTGAGTCAATATACCTACAGCCAATTTGTTAGTATCAGAGATGTAGCAAAAGCTGAGAGAAAAAAAGAGGCAGCTAGCCTCCATGTTGAGAAAAGGGTATCAGGAAATACAGGTCACTATATAAGAACAAAAGCCAAGCTGAACTGGTTGAACCAAAGCCCTGCCTTCCCTCTGAGAGTGGCCCACAGTGGATGTCTAAGGAAGGATAAATGATCAGGGTGAGCACAGAGCGATAATTTTCTTACAGCCACCCAGGATGAGCAATTCAGAGAAGCCTTAGTAGGCCATAGTGTCTTTATATTTAATAGCTTATAATGGATTGCTCTGCCATGGATGTATCTAGTTGCTGCTTGAATTGATGTAAATCTTCCAACATCCATATCTCTGACAAGGGGTCCAGTGTTATGTACACAGTGTGCAGACATGTTTCCTTTTTTTCAGACTTGTCCTTTCCTAGACCTTACATCAGAAAATAAAATAAAATAAATAAAAGAGATCATTCTCTAGTCATTCCCTCTGTGTTTCATTTTTGTTTTGCTTCAGTTTGGTTCGTGTCTTTTTTTTTTTTTTTTTTTCCTATTGTGGCACCACAGATACCACCTGTCATCTTTTTCCAGGATGGGGAGTGCTGATCCATTTAATGATCTATCATACAGGGACAGATCACTGCTGCAATCTTTTTTGATGCTGTCTCTGAGTCTATTTTTTCCTCTTGGAGATGGTGAGCCAGAACTGTGGGAAGATCTCAAGGTGTGGATCAGGGATGCACACAGGGTCTTTATGTCTGTATTATATCCATTATCATTCCTGAGGTGCAATTCCTGAGTTTTGACCCATACTGAAAACAAACCTTCATCTATTGTAATCCTAAGATCTCGTTTCTGTATAGTAACAGTCCAGAGCCTGCCAAGGTGCCTAGGATGTTGTTACAGCTGGGATTTCATGTTTACAAGGGGTAGAGCTGCAACTTTTGGGGGAACAAGGAGGCAGAATCTACTAGGCTGGAGAGCAGCTGGGAAAGCCCAAAAGTCTTGCTCTGAGCTTGCTAGAATCAGTATACCCAGCTCAGAAAATGTAACTATGCCAGGGATGAATGTTTGATCATATGTGACTGTATGTCACAGAGAAACACCGTAAGGAGTGAAGCATAAGAGGCCAAGGGTGATTTCAAGGTGTTTCTGCTGTACTGGTGGAATAATTCAAACCCAACTCAAATTTAAATCCAGTTCAAATTCAAACTGGGCACAAAACTCCCACAATGTGGAACAAAGCTTCAAGTAACTTGCTCATCAGCAACTCAGGTTTCCAGCAGGTCTGAGTCAAGAGCAAAGTAGAAGGAAATGAGGGGACAAGGGCTGGAGCAAGAGGAAGATGGATATAGTTGCAAAAGAGACTGAAGCCAGGTTCTATTATTGCTGTTACTCATCTGTTCAATAAGAACAGTGTTGAATACACACATGAAAGATTTAGAGCACCATGGTCATTAGGAGCATCTACTCGCCACAGAACACCTAGATTTCCAGGGATTAATGGCACTGGTGAGACCTTTGAGAGTAGAGACCCAACTATCAACACTACTATATTGACTTTCCTTCTCTAAATCCATCTACTTAGAAAGGTCTTTAATGATCAACAGGAAATCTTCTGCAATTTGTTTCTCACACATCATTTAAGCTTTGCAGAAAACTCACCAGTTTACTCTTAGGAAGCTCCCTCTTCAGTCTCCAAAGAGTTAATTAATGCAGCTCGGACTATAAATTATGCTTAATTTTTCACAAACTACAGCTACTGTTGAGAAAAGCATGGAGACAGTGATGGTTTAGAGCTGATTTTTGCTGATCTTTTTTTTTCTTCTTCTTTTTTTAATAGAGTTGACTGGTGGGTTCATTGAGTACAGACACTTTGCTCTTTCAATATTTAGACATTCAGTTAGATAAATGAGCTCAGCTGCTCAGAGAGTGTATACAAATTGCCTGCTCTGTATATACCTCTTGTACTTACTGATAAAACACAGAATTGCCAAGGTTCCTCTCAACCTAGTTATTCCTATCCCTTGTCAGAACATGTATGAGAAGGTGTCTGGTCAAGCTTTTCCTGAAGTTGTAATCCTGGAGCAATTCACACTAAATCTATGCTTTACACTGATTAATATACTGAGGACTTGTTGATCTTAACCATTCCCTTCATGGGACATTTTTGTACATCTGGAATGGTGCTCTCTTCTCTCAGTAAAGTCGAATGGAGCCTAGATGCCTGTCTTCAGATGCTATCTAAAAGACTGAAAATGCTTTACATAAAATCAGAAACCCTGTCCAGATTGAGGCGCACCTGACAGATGATGGGGAGAATCCAGCGTTAAGCATTCTGCTCCTGTATGTTTATTCATTTGGAAATTCCCCAGGATGCGCCTCTCCGTTTTATTGATAAAGTTCCTGCTGACTGAGGAGCTGTGATCAGCCCCTTCCCACTTCCTGAGTGCACCAATAGCTTCAATAGCTGCAATACAATTGCCCAACTGCAGGATACTCAGCTCAGAGCAACATATTGCTGGTCAAAATGACACTCATCTGCCATCTTCACTGGTTGGATGTCTCACAGAGAAGCAAGTTTAAAGGGGACTGCCTGATCCTGTAGAATGTAGAGCTTTTGCATGGGTAAATTCCTGTGTTAACATAAAGCTTCCAGTCTCATCTCCAGGTTGATCTCTCCAGTTGTATGAAGTTGCACTTCCTTGCCTTCTTGCTACCACCAGGATTCCAGAAAACAGTCAATAGCAGTGCAGCATTTTATTTTCTTGAATTCTCATCATCAACTGTAACAGCAGCAACAGCATATGATACTTCAATGTGAGGATTTGTTCAACAATGTAAAAATCCTTTGGCAGGGCCAGTGGCAGCATGAATGCTTTGCAGGTGGGACAATCGAAGTCCAAGAAGTGAAACACCAGGCCAGAATCAAACAATGGAGGCAAAACGCAGCCCAGACAACCTGGTAGTATCTTGCTCTTAACACTAGTTATACAGCCTCTTCTTCAAGGGGATGGTTCCAGTTCCCTCCTACACTATATGCCATACTTTCATCTTCTATTTTACACTGCACTGCGAGTGGAAGCACAACATAACCTTGTTGTAATGGTTATTTCAAAAATGAGCCATGTGAAAACTAAGTAATGAACTTGACATGACACTAAACAGGCCTGCCACAACTCTCTGCAGATGGACAGCAAGATCTACAACACGAACACCTCGAGGGACCATGCCTGTGTGCAAGGAGACCTCACCCAGTTATCTACCACACACCTCCTGCTGTGGATCCTAAATTTAGAGTTTAAAACTACCTGAACAAAGGCCACACCAGGACTTATTTTTAGCCTAACATTAAAAACTAGTCTGTCTGCATATCCCTTGGCAGACTGCCAAGGCAGTTCTACCTTTTTTCTGGGCAGGATGGACTCTCTTTAGCTCCAAACCAACAGCACCATGGTCACGTAATATTGTTAGCTCTAGAGAGCATAGTGCCTTCAGACTGGAGAGACTTGGAGTGTGCAGAGACTGACCTGCAAGATAACACGTCTATCTAACACAGTCAGTATAAAACAATTTCCAGTAAGGGTCCAGTGTGAACTTGAGGGGGATGAAAGGAATTGAGTGAACCTTATTCACACAGTACATTTTGCTGTGGTATGTACTGACACTTTGATTTAACTTGGTGTGACCACTTATAGACCACATCACAGTAGAGCCACTGTAACAACAGCCCGCCAGGACTGTCTCACATGTGAGAGAGAAAGTGCCATGGTGGAGAATGTAAAAAAGCATGCCCATCATCAATCGTGCTTAACACCAGAGAAGACAGCAAAATGGGAGAGGGAGAGCATGAATGAATCCAGAATGAAAGGTCTATGCATGTAGTCCAAGAACAGCATGAAGACAACAGCCAGTAAAACTGTGGAACCAAACTGGAGGGCTGCTCTTAACTGGAGAAAGATGGATTTTGCTCATTCATCATCACAGCAATTTTTTAATGTCACTTCAGACAGGGCTTAGGATTCCTGTTGGCTGGAGTAAAGATCCAAAATACCAACCATCCAGACAGCCTCTCTTTCATTCAGGTGCTTCATAAATTATCCCCAAGTCCTCATGTTCCCAGTACAATCCATCACTCTCTCTCTCTCCTGTCCTTTCTCTTTCCGTGGTCTTCTCACTTAATCCCAAACCTAGCTATTCTCCAAAGCACCAGTGGAGAGAGATGAGACGGCCCTGCAAGCATTGTCCAACCTATAGGCTGGTAAAGCAAAAAGACCTGACCACACTGGCTATATGATGTCCCAGACCTAGAACATGAACCAGAGTCCAGGTAATCATAGAATCATAGAATCACAGAATGCCTAAGCTTGGAAGGGACCTCTAGAGGACATCTAGTCCAAACCCCCTGCACACGCAGGGCCACCTACAGCATGTGGCACAGGGCAGCATCCAAGATGGCCATGAAGATCTCCAGCAAAGGAGACTCCACAACCTCTCCGGGCAAGCTGTTCCAGTGCTCTGTCACCTTCACTGTCAAAAACTTTTTCCTTAAGTTCCTGTGGAACTTTTGATGCTTAAGTTTGTGGCCAGTTCTGCTGGTTCTGTTGGTGGCCACCACTGAAAAGAGGCCAGCCCCATCCTCCTCACTGCCTCCCTTGAGGTACTTATACACGCTGATTAGATCCCCTCTCAGCCTTCTCCAGTTTGAACAGGCCCAGCTCCCTCAACCACTTCTCATAGGGCAGATGTTCCAGGCCCCTGATCATCCTCGTGGCCCTGCACTGGACTCTCTCCAGCAGCTCCACATCCCTCTTGTACTGTGGGGCCCAGAACTGGACACAATACTCCAGATGTGGCCTCACCAGGGTTGAGTAGAGGGGCAGGATCACCTCCCTCGACCTGCTGGAGACGCTCCTTTTAATGCACCCCAGGATCCCATTGGCCTTCTTGGCCACAAGGGCACACTGCTGCCTCGCGATCAACTTGTCATCCACCAGGATGCCCAGGTCCTTCTCGGCAGAGCTGCTCTCCAGCAGGTCAGTCCCCAGCCTGTACTGGTGTCTGGGGTTATTGTCAAATCAAATGCAGTGATCCACATATTACTTCAGAGTATCTGTCCATGAGTGACAATATTTTGTATCGTGACAGTATCAAAAAACCTACTTCCTCCACACAATTTATATTTTCTTTTATCCTTAAGAATCCACACATTTGTCAAAGATGAGGAAATGGGTGAGATGACAACTCACAACTCAAAGACAAGGAAGGAATTACATGACCTTTGCAGAAATTTGAAGCATTATTTTATCTTTTATGTTTGTCCTGCATAAGCTTTCCTTTTCAAAATGTTCTACAGATTGCTCTGATTCTTCTTACATTTTGTCTCCATCAAAACATTTATAATCTTTGACATTAAGTTTCCTTTCTGTTTACTAAGTAGGTCTGTAGGCACAAACTTCTGAACCTTGTTTAACTGCTTCAGGCTGCACAGCGACAGGTTCACATTACCATTTTTGAGAACTCTAGAGTAATTTCTGATGTTGAAATGTACATAAAGGACTTTTTTCTCTGCATCAGGGCACATGATCAGGTTACCCCATCTCTGCAAGTTCCTGCCTGTGAGCTGAGCTGCTGCAATCACCCAGCCACAGAGTCTCATCCTGGGACAGATGCACGGTATGACTTATTTGAACACTTTTCCACTACGGACCCAACTAACACAATTATCTCACACTTACTGGGCTGAATAGGCAGACTCTTTGCTAAAAGTGGTAGCACAGCTTCTCTTTCAATCCCCAGGGCTTTCTGAGGAGCACAGGGAACGCACCTAGGATCCCCTCTACTTCAGCAATGCTCTGGAGCAAATATATACTAAGAGAAAAGTATAAGAATGTAGTACCCTGTCAAAATATGCAATATCATGGAAGAATGTGGTCAGACACCAGAGATTTCTTTTCTGAATCTGGCCATCAAAGTCCAGAGATCTATATAAGATATAGATCTATAAGATCTATACTGCATCTCTGCGGCCAGGTTAGCATCTGTCCCCGGCCGTGGCCTGTTTTGGGACATCTGCTAGATGGCCTTATCTTACCTGAAGGTATCCACACTACCAAATGAAGCTGAGTGGTATCCCAAGACCAGGCACATGCCCTGTAGAGGAGGCACCAGGAAACCCAGCTCTTTCTCTGGCAGATCCCAAGTTGCATCCACACAGATGAAGCAAGGATGAAAGGCAGATTTTGATCCATGTAGCACAAACAGATCCCATATCTTCTGAAATTTGTCTTTCTTGCAGATCCAGACTGTTATGGAGACTGTGTCTATCTAGAAATAGCATGGGAGCCTGGGGTTCTCCGTACTGTGATGAGGACCAGAATCACCAGAACCATATGAAGCAGGGTCTCCATCAAAGGGAACCTCCTTCAGACAACACGTGGGCAGGAGTTGCTGAAGAGAACCCCTGAACACCAGTATGTGTGTGGTACGGCAGGATAGATGCTGTCAACAACCTGTGGTAGAACTTTGCCTCCTCGCCCTTTGGTTACAGGTGTCAGGTAGGCATTCAGAGGTGCTGAGAGGGAGAGCAGCATAACAAAAAATGTTTACGAAGAGCAGAGAAAAATCCCTTTGGAGACCTGGGTCACATTTGGAGTAGCATCTGGTGTCCAAACCAGATGCATGTTAAAGTCCAGTGAGTAAAAATGCAGCAGTGCCTGGATGTTTGTGACTCTAGAAGACGAGGAAAGCAGGAGTGACTCAGGATGTAGTAGCATTTGCTGGAAGCTTCATTTAGAGGTTCTAAAAAAGGCTTTAATTGCACTCCAGAAGGGAGATATATCTAATATCCCACTCCTGTTCCCATCGCAGATGTAGAGAGGAAGGTTGGACTATCAAGGAGGGAACTTGGATCTTCAGGGAAAATGATGGTTAAAACCTCATACGCCAAGAAAGCAACAAAGAAATGGGAGAAGGGGGCACAGGGCAATCCAGAGAGGCTCCCTGCCCCAAGGAGCCAGCTGAGCTGTGGGAGATCACAGGGAGCTTTGTGCCTGCTTTTCACCAGAGCCATGGACCAAACATGAGCACAGACAATGTTCCATCAGCTCTCCCTTCCGGAGCAGCTCCGGCTCTAGTTCACACCAAGTGTCAGCTCACATCGTGCTTTCTCTACACAATGGTTAAAACCCAGTAGATCATTTAAAGTCTTTCACTGAAACCAGAGGGGTGACAGCCTACAGGTGCCAGGCAACTTTTAAGTATAGATATTTAAAAGAAGTGCAAGAAAAGAAGTGCAAAAAAAAAGAAAATGAGATACTTGTAGCTTTCCAGATCATTGCATCTCACAATAGTTTCTTCAGCTCCCCCATATTTTATACACATGTGCAATTGATAGCAGTGACGGTATGTAAAAATTAGGGGGAGCGTGTCCTATTCAGGTAACATTAGAGAGATATTAGAAAAAAAAAGGAATATAAAGGAAAAAGATAGTTACAGCTTTAACTCTGGAGATTTTACTATCCTTTACATCAGTAAGAAAAAGAAGCACACAGTCAAGGGTGACAGTCCCAAAAAGCAGAGAAAGTTTCTGCAAAGGAGAAATTTCCATAGCATTTCCACATAGCATTTCTGAAAGTTTCTTCTGTATTGTTAAAATTCTGCTTTCAGTGAAATCAGCATGTATCTAAAGCAATAAATATATAGCATGAATCTACGCTAGTGAACACAGAATGGTGTGATCATTGCATTAACACTGCTACATGATGGCTAAGCAGAACAAGAGTAAACTTTTAAGTGTAGCTTTAAAACCGGGAAAGCTGTTAAAGGATATCCGGCCAATGTCTCGCTGTGGCTGAAATTAAAGATTTCCTTTAAAATCAGAAAAGATTCAGTCTTCCAAGTAGAAAACATCTGCATTAAATCTGAAAGGCAGAATTGTCAACACACCAGCACAGCCAACTATGTTGTCAACTCTGGGCAGGAACAACTGGGATGGAAATATAGCACAGTTCTCAAAATAACTGCCTTGTCCCAGGCTCTCTGGGTGCACATTTCTTTGGACGGGATCCTGACAGGCTGTCCAGCGTGCTGACTGTGTCTGCGTTGGGAGATGGTGCTGTAAGTGGAGAGACATCATCATAGAAAGGATTCCTGTCCAGAAAGAGTTGAACACACGGCCAGGCACGTGGCTTCTAGATTTGCATTCATATACATCACTCTCTGCTTTGACTTTTATATTTGTGTATTTTCTATGGTGCACATGGCAATCCAATAGAAAGCAATGCTAAAGCATTTCCACCAAATGCAATCATACTAAATGTTTCAGGAAATCTGTTCCTGACTTCTGTAGGCTTAAGAGAAAATGTTATGGCAGGGTTCAGCCATATTTTCTGCATTTTTTCTTATGAAACACTCAGAAGACTCATGTCTCTTTCCTTGCCTTTCCTTCCTTGTTTTTCCCATCTATATTCAAAGAAATAAAAAAGCCTATGCCAAAAATTAACAAGTATATCTTACCAGTATCAAACCCAGGTATTAAAAGATCTGTTAGTGCTTAAAATCTATCTGCTGTTTCAAATAGCATTTTCTTCATATTACCATTGCATTAGTTATCATGTCTCTAGATTAGACATCAGCAACATAAATTGCACTTTTGAAGGATTTAGTGAAAGATCATTGGCTTTGGGAGAAATCAAAGAGAAGTAAAAATCAAAGAAGATTCCAGAAGGCAATAAAACATTCACACAAAATGTTTTGTAAGAATAAAACAAATAAATATAAAGAAACTATTGGAAGGGGGAGGGAGAGGAGAGGTACTTACACTCTTCTTCCATAACAACTATTTTAGTTTCTGAGGCTGGTAAGACTTGTGGTGCTTTCGTTGTTCCTGGGGAAATTAAGGTAAGAAAGTAGTGAACAAAATATCTAGTTTGACCAGAGAAGGGTGGGCTTAGCTATTGCAGGGAGGAGGATGACAGCAGATGCTGCTTGGTGGCACAGGCTGGAGAAGCTGTGGACGTGTTAGTACTGGTTAGAGTACACTTATTTGGATAATCAGGTAAAAGAGGCAAATAAACAAGTACCCCTGCAGAGGATGGCACTGTGCAGCTCAGTTCCCTTGCTATAAAAAGATTCATGCCATTAGGATCTCTGGCAGGATAAAAAGGCATAAATGGTTCAAGATACGTAGCTCAGAATTCACCAGGTAAGATGGGGAGTGAAATGGAGGGAAGTTCTCTCAGCCTTCGTGGCCATGAGTATGCGAAGATGAGATCAGGGAGGATAACAAGTAAAATACAAAGTTGTGTTAGGAAAGACGGGATCATACGATGAACCTCCACCCTTTCGAATGTCTTCTACATAAAGTAATGCTTTTATAAGAGATGGAGGTATGTGTACTAGATGAAGGTCATGGCCCAAGGCCCAAGGCAATACAGGAGCCTAAAACAATAGTTCTTTCCTCCTTATAAGCCACATTACTAGGAAAATCCAGCATTCACCAGCTCTATACAAACTGGCTGGATCAAAGCCTCTCCTGACTATCAAAAGGTAAAAAATGGTCCAAGGAGAGAGCACCGGCAACCCAGGCCGTAGGGCCATAATTTACCCTTTCAAAGACAAGGAAAAGAGCACCAAGAAATAGTAAATTATAAGACAAGAGAAGGATTAAAAAAAAAAAAATCACACAAAAGATTGAATTTTCTTGAGGTGCTTAGCAAAGAAAAGGAAAAGCGGAAGGAGAGCTGGGGTTCAACCAAAGGAATGTCTAGAAATTTAAGGAGAAGAGAGGCTAAAGCAATCACATTTCAGATGCTTCCTCATTCCCACTTTCAATGACAATATTAGAATATTAAATAAAGAGGACTAGGATTTTTTTTTTCTTAAGAATGCATCTGATTTGCCTAAAAATAAAAAAAAAAAACACCCTGAAAATAGCACCAAAGTACAATATGCTTTGGCCCAAACCAGAAGCATTTCCTCATAAAAGTGACACTCTTCCAAAGCTTCTCAAAGGGAACATTTTTGTTTCTGTACTCAGCACTTCGTGAAAATACCAGAATTACAGAAGAGAGATGAGCTGATGGGTTTGGAAGATGGGCATTTTTCTGAGTGACAAACAGTTGCTGCACTGTGACCATTCCTTTTTAAAGGAAATCTCTTTTCACTGTAGTGTTCTCATAGATTGGCAACAGATTTGCAGGACTGAAATAGTCCTCCTTTGAAATAGACATAAACCAAAAAATAATAGTTGAATAAAGCAAAGAGCACTTTGCAAAGGTAATTCTGCCTCACAAAGCTGAAATATTATTACCAACAGACTGAACCTCAGACAGAATCTCCATGTGCCTGAGCATCCCATGTGTGAACCTCTCTGCTAGCTGGGACTCAAGTGGGCTCAGGAGCCTTCATCTCTGGCCTTTGTACCCCCAAAGGGGAACAGCACATTAGGCTAAACGGGTTTCTCGCTTTCCACATGCTCAACTCAATCTTCAAGAGCTTGGCAGCTCGGACCAGTTCTTGCAATGCTCCTGCAGAGGCATTCAGAGATATCCCCAAACTCTGAGTCTCCAAATCACAAGATGTAGTGTTAACCCAGAACCTTTTCCCAGGCCTGGATTCAACCGTCTGTAAGTATCAGAGCAAAACTATAGTGTTTCCAATAGCTCTGCTATGTGTCAGGCCACAATGTGCATTTACAGCAGAAGCATCAGAGTATCAGTCTCTTCCCAGTAGAAACAGATACACCGTGTTCAGGGATAGGGCAAAAGGAAGCAGCAGGAGCTGCTCCGGGAAAGGTGGGAAGTCTCCAAACTGAGGCTAGATCTTGCTATAACTCATCATTCTTATGGACTTCTAGTTCTTTACAGAGCAATATGTGGGGACTTAGTTCCAATAGGATCAGTGCTATGGAGCCGAGAGAATAATGCAGGCAGGGACAGAATAATGCATGTTTGTGGATGCAAAGAGAAGTAGGTAGGAGCTTTCTATTGGAAATACAGAAGAAGCAGGCTTGCAAAAGTGAAGTGAGGAAAACTATTTGGCTCACAAGAAGGCTTAGCAGCAAGGACAGCTTGGAAGGAAACAAGGAGGGAGACTCCAGCGGGCGAAGTGCAGAGAGGCAGATGAAAGATGCTTGGCTCTGGGAAACTCCAAAAGGAAGCAGCAGAGGAGTGCAAAGGAGGGGATAGAGTGGCAGAAACTTACAGCAATTACCATCATCTTCCCTTTGCCTGGCACTACAAACAGTATTCAGCTGCAAATGCTTGCTGTGCTGTTAGATGCCCCTCAAATAGCAGCAAAGGTGTGCATGCAGCTGAGAGCCACAAGCCAAAGGCAGATTTACAAGGCAGATGAGAGAATGGATTAATCAAAAAAAAAGCCATAGTGGGACAAACCATGTAATCTTCTGTCTATTGGATCTGCAAAGCCTTGCAGCCTGCAGCTGCTTTTAGGCAAAGGTGGAGGCCACAAGTTTGGGTCTCCTCATTGATTTACTAGTCTCAACGTATCAGTGAGCAGCCCAAACGCTTCCTTGCACTCTGGAAGACCTGAGTGGGAGCAAGCCGCGGCTCCTGACTTTGCTATCAAACCTCCATGCAGTGGAAGACTTGTACACTGCCAAAGGCCGTTGTCATTTGTACATGCAGGAAGATATAGTACAAAGTTGCAGTGGTCTGATTTTCCAAGTACAAAAAGTGGAATGCAAGGTCGGAGCACCGTTCAATCCGATATGTCTCCTCTAGTGAAAAAGTATCGCTAATGACAGAGAAGGAGAAGAGGACATAGACAGAGCTCTGTTTGCAGGCATGTGCTGCCCATGCATGCTCCATGGGGGATTTTGCTCTCCATTGAGACAGCAATAGTGTGCAGTGGTATTGGACGGACAAGAGCATGAGACAGTAAAAAGGAGCAGCACGGCCTCGCTTAGCTAACTCTGGGCATCTTTTCTATTACAACTAAAAAAAAATATCACAGCAGAGTTTTAGGGCTAGCCCTATAGCCAGAAGATTCAACATGGATTCATAGACAGAAGATTCAACATGGATTGCCTGTTACCTCTGGAGCCCTTTGCAAGCAGGAATGGCACTCGCATTCTACAGAACTAACTAAAGGGGAGGCTACGTGACAATCCAGTTTTACAAAATAAAGATTTGGGACTGCAAACACTGCTGCGGCAGAGGTTAATAGAGAAATAAGATAGCAGGACACAGCTACCTTCCTTCACATGTGACTATGCTAAAAAGAGCACAACAGCACAGAAGCTGGGTAGCATCGAAGGGCTGATAACAGAGCCCAGGCTCCCTCAGTGGCTTGTTGTGAATGGCAGGAGAAAGAGCTTAGAAAATGAGATTTATACCAAGTCATCCCTCCCTAAGTTGTACCCTTCAAGCTTCTGGTAATCACTTTAGGGACTTTCAGAGCTGAAGGGTACACCCAAACCATCGTGTTAAGCAATGCAATTGTAATGTCCAAGATGAGAAAACCACCTAACCTCAGGCTCCATCCACTGAGCTCTAAGAGATGGAGTACACACTCTAGGATGAAAACCAGAAGCAACCTCACTCATCACAAAGCTATGGTTTATTTTTTTGCCTTATGGTGAATTTTGCTTCTCAGAAATTCTTTTAAAAAAGAAAACATCAAGCCCACCAGCTTTCTATCCTCCTTCCCCGCTTTAAAAAACACATAGTCTGCAAATTTATTTAAAATGTAAATCAACCACATTGCCAGCGACAGATAACAAAGACAAACATTTATGCTAAGTTGCATTTTTCTTATCTCCCAAGATTATTTTACTCGATATACTTTAAGTATGTAACAAAATTCAAGACGAAGCATGTGCAGAACCTCCTGTTTTCTGCTTGCATGGCAGACAGCTTGAGACATTTGCTAGTTTCTAACTTACCACTTTTCACATTCAGGCTGCCTTTTGCGGTGTCTTTCCCTAAAACGTTCTCTGCTTCGCAGCTGTACTCCCCAGCATCTTCCAGCTTCACCTTGTTGAACTGCAGTCTGGAAATCTTTCTGTTGAAAAGTATAGCAGACATTTCTTATTCAATTGCTAACCACCTTCATGAACTGATAACCATTCCTCACCCTGGTAAGTTGCCTAGTAGGTCATCCCACCTTAAGCAGATGGATGGTCTGACCTTGCAAGCTGGACAGGCTCAGGCCTAGTTGGGTTTTGGATGAGACCCTTCCCAAAAATTACAATTGTGGTGATATTCTAAGGAATTTCTCCCTCTGAATCAGGACTGAACCACACTGCTCAGCCTGATGCTACAGTTTGGTCTGATACCTAATCTCATCCTCCAACACGTCACATGCAGAAAGTCAGACAGTCTCAGAAGGGTTTTGAAGTTCCAGCACACAGACTTTCTGCTCTGCACAAAGGTAACTTTAGTGATGAACGGCAGGCTCTACCTGCAAGAAGATGTGGAAATAAGCCACATATTCCGCAGCTTTCTTTACAAGGAGTGAAAGTAGTCTGTCAGCTATGGAGCTCCTCACCAGCAGCATTTTGTAGTGCAGAGCACTTGAATGCAAACACATATTATGGCCAGGACGGGGAGTGGGAACTCATCATTTTCCAGTGTGCAAATCAAAGCCCAATGACTTGATCTAGGCAGGGATCTTGTAGCTTTATCCAGGCCAGTGCTTAGGGCACAGTGTTTCCCCAAATACAGAGAGTCCAGGGCAGTACAAACATGTGGGGGCTGAAATCCACACAGTCATCTTAATAATATTGACCAGAAGTACCTGGAAAAAGCAGAAGACAGTGTACATGATGAGTGCCCATGTCACCTCACAACCTGGGAACGGAGGCTGCTCTGTGACAGAAGAGGACAAGTGCTACAAGGAAAAGGAGCACTGCCTTTTCCACGGGGTAGGATTGATGTCTTTATTCTCTGGGATGTCTCTCTGATTAATAGGCAAAAATCTTTTGTTAACTGATTCAACAGAGATGTGTCGGGAGCCTTCAGCACACAGCAGCAGTCACTCATGAGGCCATAGTGAGACCGTCCTGTATTCTCTTCTGGAGAAAATACCCTTCTCCACTTTCTACCCCAAGCTGTTTTCTCAGGTCTGTGTCATACAGTCGCTCTATTTAGAGCCTTGAGAACACTGTCAACTTTAGCAAGAGGTCCCAGGGGCCTACATCACCAAAGGCAAATAAAGTTCCTTTTATGTGGAAAATAATCACTAACTTTGGAAATATTTCCAATGTTACATTTGTCATCTGAAAAAGATTTTTCTCTGGACTGTACAAAGCATCATCCACCAATCCATAGGAAGTCCTTCACAGAGACACACTGACATTTTTTAACATCCTATCATGATGCCTCTAATGAGAGCCAAGGCGCAAGGACACAGCATGAACATCTCACTAGTCATATTAGTAAATTAAAAGCACTTGGAAAGGACTTGGTACAGCTCCCAGGACACAGGCACTGCCCTGTTTTACAGGATGCGGTCAAGTGCTCAATTGCACGAGTTTAGGCCCCATGTGGAGCAATTTTTAAATGAATGTTGACAGTGTGCGGAGATTTCTTGAATCCCTCTAATCCTAGGTTTCCACTATTCTGCTGCGCAAAACCAGTTATTCTGGCCAACATGTCCAAATGTGGGTGGTTGCATATGCAGGCTGATTCACAGAGTACAAAGCTTCCTTGATTCCGAACACTCTAAACGTCCCTGCATTTTCTCAGGTCTCAGAGGGTCACCTCAATGCGGTCCTTGCTGTTGTGATGCCTATGAGTCCAGCAGCACCCAAAGCATGTAAGAGCTTTGGGGGGTCTCTTGCTGCCTGGTGACAGTTGGGTGCTGCATCTTGACAGGAAGATGCTAGAGATACCTGGTGAAGGGATTTTGCACTGCTCGTCTACAGCAATCCAGAACTGTGTTCTCCTCTCCTTCCGCAAAGATGGGTGTAGCAACACCCAGCACATGGGCAAGGCTCCTAGTACTACTGCATAAAACCCAACAAGACTGATCCCAGCAAGGCTTTAGCTTCTCTGAACTGTCTTAAACCTTGGTAACAGAATATGCTGTTTGATTTCTAAACCACTAGCAAGCAGCTATAGATGCAACTGCAAAGTGTAACCAGTTAGTAATGCAGTAGGTACTGAAAGCAGCAGGACACGGGTTCCTGGGCAGCTCTAAAAGTGAGGTTATAACTCAGTTTCCAGAAAACATCAGTGACCCCTGCATACTTTCATGCTTGGATATCTCTTAGTGCAGACTTGAAAGCGTTAATGAACGTGCTGCTTTCAGCTTCCAGAGGATAGATATTCTAACGATTATTGGCTGCACCACGATCTCATATGCAGGGCACGTTTTGCCACGTGCAGTATCTGGAAAAATCCACTACAGCATTAAAATATCACCTCTGTACGTGATCTTTCACAGACAAAGGCTTTTAAGTCCCAAAGATACAAATTAGCAAGTTATTACTAACACAAAAGGCTAATGAAAGGGAGCACACTTGACAGTTCCATCTCCAAGAACAGTAAGAGGCATTTGGTCTTTTACCTGGCACTGGAGGAGAATGTAAGCAGAATAAAAAGCAATGTTCTTATTTATAGAACATCAATGTCAAGGTGAAACCAAAGAGGCTTATTTTCTTTTAATGCACAAGACTGACAAAGCAGTTTGTTTTTTATCTTCTATCACAGTTTGTGAAAATCCTTTTTTTTTTTTTTGGAAGAATTCCTTGAAAAATCAAGAGATTTTTTTCTTACTTTTCATACATCATTGCGAGATCAAAGTAGTCCCTCCTGGTCTCAATACTGTGATATATAATGTCAGGTGACAGACTTGGAGAAGGGAGATGAAAGATACCGAGGAAGACAGGTTTTGTCACAGAGTATAGCCACAATAATGGGAATCTTCCTGTTCCAGATAGCACTGAAACAGTGAGGCAAATGCCTTCTTATACTACATTAGTTGTACGACTTTTAATTCACAGAGATAATGCCCGTGCACTAGAAGAACTGTGGATGAATCTAATAGAGATCAGATTTTGCCAAATCCATGTATTGTAAAGAGGAAGATGACCAGTCTACCTTCAATCTTAGTCTAAAGAAGAGAAGACTGAGAAGATCTTATCAGTGCATGCAAATACCTTAAGGGCTGGGTTCAGGAGGACCGGGCCAGGCTATTTTCAGCGGTGACAGTCAACACGAAAGAGGCAATGGCCAAAACTGAAACAAACGGAGGTGCATCTGAATATGAGGAAAAACTTGCCTGTGAGGGTAATGGAGTGCTAGAGCAGGTTACCCAGAGAAGCTGTGAAGTCTCCTTCTCTGGAGGTATTCAAAGCCCACCTTAATGATGCTAGGGAATGTGCTCTATGTGACCCTGCTTCAGCAGGGAAGCTGCACTAGATCTCTGGAAACCCCTTCCAACCTCAACCATTTCGTACGATTCTGCGAAGTGCATCTGAAATACCTCAAAACTGCTTAGAAAACTGATACTTCAATTTACTCCTCCTGCTGTCCCCAAGGGCAGATGCTATGATCAGTAAAGGGTTGAAGTATGCTTTTAAAGTAACATAAAGCAGTAGCATTATGGGGAATTATGCTGAGCACCAGAGTTTGGTATCAGGTCCCCTGCTGCTCTTCTGGCCATGTTTCCTTGGGGACACCAGCCCCTGGGAGAGCCCTGCCTGGTGTGTTCTCAGGAGTGCCTGGCGCTCAGATAGTGCCGTTCTTCTGGGGGAAGGCACTGCCCTGGGCTGTTTGTTCAGTGAAAGGGCCAGGGTCACTGACAGATCCCATCATTTCAGTGTAGTGCAACTCTGTTGACATTTCTCTACTCCAGGGGAAAATCTGCCTCATTGTATTTTTTGACCCTCAGCCCATATGATCCAGCCACGCACTAATTATCTCCTGTGGTGTCAGTGGAGAAGTCAGCCACGGCGAATATACTGTCTGCAAACCCTGGAGAATACAATGCACAAGGAGACCATTAGCCTGGCCAGAAGAGGCTCCCCCAAAACACCTTTCAAGCCAAGAGGAAGAGTTACTCAGAGGACTATTTGCAGTAGTGAGTAAATCACCCTCTGGAGTGCCAGTCTCTGGACTACAATGGGGAAAGCGGGACAAGACCTACACAAAGATCCTGGTATATTCTAGCCCAGAAGGGGGGCCTTGACTGCAATAATTTTGACATCTGAATGTTAGATATCTAAACATATGCTCAAGCCCCGAGGCCTCCTGTATAGCTAGGGGAAAGAATCAGGCACTTCATCGCTGCCCAGGAGGAACTTTTCATGACAAGAGTGATGTTCTCATCGGTACTTTGGTCAAGCCTGAGTAATTTTTCTCCTCTTCCTACTTCCAAATGGAAATGGGACCTTCTCCACAGATCATCTCATCTCAAAGCCATTTGTCTCAGAGCGGGTGAGCAGAAAAGCAGCTGCCGCTTGCTGCCTCACACATAGCTCCATTTCACTGAGTTGTCAGTGATTCCAATGCAAGTTCAGGCATCTTTTAAGACAAAAATAACTCGAGGAATATTACCTCTGCAATATCTTACTAGTCTGCTAAAAATAGGGTAGCTAGCACATAAAGAATAAAAGATTAAGGCATTAGCTAAAGAAGAGAATTTGAAGACTAGACATATTCCCCCTTTAAACGGGCTATGAAGATCACTGTATATATTAAACACACCTGAGATCCTAGGAAAAGGAAATTCCCAAACATGACCCTTGCAAAGGACACAATGAATAAACTGCTGTGGTTATATATTAACTCCATTCCTCCATGACTGAACAGAGAATCAGCACCAGAATTGCAGGGAGCAGAAAGGCCAGCACTGCAGTGGGTAATGTTTGCACTTCAGTCAAAGATCTAATTGGTGCCTGTGTGTTGTACCGGCACTGTGTGATGAGGAGCCTGTCCTGGGAGAGCAGGTTAAAGATGAAGATTCAGAACGGCTGGTTCTTTAGTTTGCGGTCAAGTATTGTCTGGCAACTGCCAGGGATGAAGCAGGTCTGTAACTTGGAACAGGGATCTCAGCGCCTGAGCCCTGGCAAACACATTCCTCTTCTTCAACAGTAGGATAGACCAAGCAGAGGAGATCACTGCAATGGGAAGCACGGAGCGGTGATGGCCGTGTGAAAGCACCTTTGCTAGAGAGGCGGAAAGTGGCAGTCAGAGGCATCCGCTCCCTGTACAGAGAGACAGGAACCTCCTCGGGCCCTTCCCTACTCTTCAGCTACAGAACTGCAAGGCAGCAGTGCCTTGCGGTGCTAAAGGAGAACACACAGTTCCATGGTCCTGCTAGCCCTCAGTTAGCTACATAAACAGCAAATGGGAAAGAGAGAAAGAGGGAGGGAGGGAGAGAGAGAGAGAGAGAGAGAGAAGGAAGGAAGAGGGGAAGGAAGGAAGGAAGGAAGGAAGGAGGGAGGGGGGGAGGGAGGGAAGG
>VWPW01022751.1:146330-257291 GCA_013389825.1 Crypturellus undulatus
GGGAGGGAGGGAGGGAGGGAGGAAAACTCTCAGTCAAAGCAATCAAATAATGTACAAAAAAAAATAATAGAGGAAATAAAAGGTCCAGGTATTTCAGCTCAGTCACCATCCCTGCTGCATAGGCAAAGTCTGCATTTCTCCTACCCTTAACCACCATCTGCAGCACTCAGTGTTGGACTGCAGGGACACGAGGAGAAGCAGGCATGGGAGAGAGCTAATGTCCTTTGGGTGCCCATGAGAGGATCAAATATCCCCGACCCCCTCTGCCTGCTGTCACCTGCCCCTGTCGCCCCACATTAAAGTACCGTTCTAACCTGAAAAGCAGATTTGCTCAGCAGTGCTCTTCTCTCTGTGCCCAGTCTTGGGACAGGTTGATTTTAGAAGGAAGACTCGACCAGTCCTCACTCTGCAGAGCTGACACTGACGCTGGTCTGGGAGCAAGAGCTAGAATCCTGGGTCACAGAGCGTCAACAAAACGAGAAACGATCAATAAGTACGTTCCAAAGAACAGGGTCACTTGTGCAACCCCCTTCATCCTCGAAGTCTGTCCTTGGCTGCATCTCAGAATTGCCATGGATATTCCTGCGATGAGAAGGTGTGGAGAGACAGGGGCAGCGTCAGGCAACCACACACCATTCCCCAGGGTGGACTTTGTGGCCTCTCTGTGGAGAGGCAAACCTCAACGTGCTGCTGACCTCTGTGACGGAGAAGACTGTGGCAGCTCCAGGGTGTGAAATCAATAAATGGGCAATGGCTGAATTTGGTTTTCAGGCTGATACACAAACCTATTATCAGAGCAGGTTCCCTTGTGTTACTTCTGGAATTCAAGGTAATTGATCCATCCCACAAATATTTTGAAGGATTTTGCTCAAATATCAATACCAGGATTCTACTACTCTTGGAAAAAAAATAAACATTTTGGAGTAGTTTTCTGTTCCACATAGGTTCTGTCCCTGTATATTATATCTCACAGAAACATGTTAGGATCTTTCCCAGACCCAGGGTCTCACGGTACCCAGCATGGAAAGGCTACCTCTCTGTCCCAAAAAGTACAAGATCTAAATACAGGTTGAAGGTCTCTCATGATATACTCCATATCACGTGGCAGCTGATAGGATGGACAAATCACAAGTAGGAACAAAACTTGAGATATTGAGAGAAGGTGTAAAAAAGGCTGGGGAGGACCTCGGGAGCAAAACAAGTATTTTAAAAACAACTGGGAAGAATAAAGGGAGATATCATGCTAAAAGCAGTGGGCTGTGGGGAACCTGTGTGGAACAGCACTGGAATGGAGCTGAGCAGAGCCAGGCTGAAAATAAGAATTATCAGATTAGGAAAAAAATATTTTTGTGAAAAGATATGTAAGGTCAAAGGCTTGACACCTTTAGGTGGTCAGAGAACGATCCCTTCAAAACTTCTGCAAAAGAGATCCTCTTACACAGTATTTTGCAGTTATAGTTGTGAGACTCTTTTGTATGTGTGAAGACTTTGGGATGCAATTCAAGCCATTCTTTTTTCCTTGTTCTTTCTTTTCTGCAATTGGTGAGTGTGTGTCACAGCTCCTTGCCTGTGCCTGACCTGTGAAATGCAGGAGCACTCGCTAAATACCTGACTGTAGCTATGCAATGCACTGTCCCATATGAACTGCCTGCAAATCTCAGGCCTGGTTCCACTCCTCCTCCCTTAAGTGCTAGGTAAAGCATTGTGAGTTAAACTGTAATGAATGTGATTTTAGCTCATGTCTCAACAAGAGTGCTTCAAGCTAATCTGTGACATTTTGCAACTGCAGTGGCCTAAGGTCTGTAGAGGGAGGAAATATCTTTTATTTGACCAGCTAACATCACTGAAAAAAAAAAAAAAAACAGACAACATTTTAAGCATATAAACCTCCCTCCATGGTTAAATTTGAATGCACCATTAGTTAAAGCGGCTTAGTATCTCGCCATAACTTGTTAGCCACTGTAACTTAATTGTGCTTGATCAAATGCCCATTCCCTGAATCTCTAAGCAGCCTCAACTTGCAAGCTTTGTGGGCTGCTCTAGCTCAAGACCCAACTGGTTGTGCTTTCAGTTCTCAAGTTCCCTGGTTCAGTCCCAGACGAGCTGGCCAAAACGATGTCCATCATCTCCTTAAAAACAAACAGACAAACAAAGGAGATGCTGTCTTCCACACACCCCCTCCAAAAAAACCTGCCTTCAGCAGCTAAAACCAAACCCCAAATATCGGAGACTTATAATCACATCGTGAGAGTTAGCAAGACAGAAGCTCCCCTGGTGATTATAACAACACCGGTGCTTGAGAAGAGTCTTAGCTTCAAGGCATCTGGAATTGGTCTTGCAAGATCCATTGTCAAATGAGCTTTTTCCTTTGTTTAAAAATGTCAGCCCGAAGACCCCTGCCAGCGTGGTGGTATAGCCTGCTTGGGTTCACTCTGGCTCCCACAAGGCTTCAACAGTTCTCTGCCCCTCCTTGTCTCCAGGCTTAATTAGGAAATCATTTATCTCTATTGGCACTCTCTTTCCCCTGCTGCTTTGGTATTATTATTTTTTGCCTTCATTCCAAAGCAGTGAGCTATACAAGGAAGACCACAGCCCCATTCATTGCGGGTGGGGTAGAATCGACAGCAGGGAGCTCTGCAAGGAAGACCCCAGCAATGAATTTGCCCCAACTGGTATTGCCTAAGGGACTACTGTACAGTAACAGGAGAGGAGGGCATCCCTTGGCTCCACTTACAGGCTAACAATAGAGATTCTTGGTGATACTGAAAGTAGGGCAGTACTCTCAAGGGAGGTTATATGGTCAGCCTGTCCCAAACTGAACTGCCAACCCTCTCCAATCTAATGATACGCCTACTTCATCACCCCAGTGATCTCCCATGGTTAGAAAACATACAAAGAGAAGTGGCTGTGGAGACAGAACAGCCAGGAGACCACCAAGCCCTCAGACCTCCTCTAACTTCAATTGACAACCTATACGACTAAGGGTTGAGCACTGCACAAGTAGTTGCAGGTATGTCAGGGTAGGTAACCTACTCTTCAGCAAATGGAAACTCCCTGAATCTCTCCATAGTTGTCATTCAACTGTTTGCAGGACAGTCAGAGATTCAAAATTCACCTTTGACTTCTTGGGATCCAGCAGCCCAGATCAGAACTCAGATGCACTCAGCAGAAAACAGTATCTCTCCAGCAGCTAAGAAGGAGAGTTACTCGCTTCACTTTGCTGTCACTAAGGTGTGTATTTCTGGGTAATGTCTCAAGGTCTTTAACTGTGTTTTATTTAAACTGAACATGAGATAAAACTCCAGCCAATAATTTCTTCCACTTTAAAGAGAAGTTTCCTTTCTGCGCAAACCAGGCAAGTCCCAGCCTGTTCCTAATTACAAAGGGAACATGAAGTTCAGAAAGGAGGAATCAGATTTTTTTCCCCTCCCTCCAGAAAATGCTTATTGAAAAATTGACTGCCTTGTCTGATAGAAGAAGCTGTGCAGGTAAGTTTGACAAAAAAGAGGAAAGATAATTGATGGAAAAGCTGAAGATCTGATAAGCACTTAACTGGTTCTGTCCTCTTTACAATATGCACTTCCCTTATTTTCAAAAAGATCTTCAGTTCTCGGAAGTTCATAGGATCAGATTAAAATATTGATCATATTAGGGTTAGAGGGGGCTTCATTAGTCAGAGGGGTTTTTTTTAATATACAGGGCAGTGTCCATTCTACAAGAAAGAAACTGAGGCACAGAGCATTAGAGTCTCTAGACTCTAGAACAGATGGCAACTGCCCATCCCAATCCTCTGCATTTTACTTAGGGATTGCAGGGCTGCAAATGAAGAGCTGGACTCAGACCTATGCCCAGCTATGCTGAGGACTGACAGGGCCAAGGCGAAACTCTATGGACATCTCCACAACCTGGCAGTGCTCATCCTGCTGGCTCCACCAAGCAAGTCTAACATGGCTTTGGATCCAACTTTTAAAGAAATGATCTTGTGTACCTCAGCGCGTGCTGTGATGTCTTTTTTCCCAGGAGTGCTTTGCAGTGAGCATCCCCTGCCAATACTCTGCCTTCTAGCCCTTTGGAAAACATCACTTTATTCAGCATAGAGGATTATCTGGAGATCAATGTTATCTCTAAGTGAAGTCAGGTACATAAACCTTGTTACTCTTGAATTAATTATCATTTACTAAGATCTTCTTCCTAAACTTAACAGTTCAGAATGCCTCTCCTTTGCTGGAATGCCTTCCTCACTTGCTGGAGTTCCTCCAGTAACAGATCCGCTCGCTGCTTAACAGAGACGCACAAAGTCACTACCCTGACCCTCAGCCTGCATTAGCACAGAGCAGCTTTTAACCTGTCTTTGCTTGCGTACAGGAGTCCAGAATGAGCCAGTTCAGATCACAGCAAGCACACTTCACTCAAGGTATTTTCAAGTACTGAAATCTAGCAAACTCTGTGGAGACCCTAAAGCAAAGAATCTGGACAGGGTTCATACAGACCGTCCAGACCTGCGTGGAGAAGTGGTCCTGCACTACCGTCTGCTCAACAGTGGGCAAAGACTTATCACTCAAGGCTAGGGGCTGGCTGGACAACTACATGAGCCCAGCTCCGGTGACCAGGCATCCGCTCTGTGCAGAAAACCTGCACATTTAATGGCATGGTTTACCAGAAGGAGGGAGCAGAGCCAAGGATGGGAAGCGATTCTGGAGGGCAGACCAACAGGAGACACTTATGGGCTAGGCCTGTGCTGCTGGGAGGGCCTCAGACCCTGGAGGAAGCAGGTGCTCACATTTCTTTAAGATGTTTATTCTTGGGCTTATTTTGCCAGCAGGAAGCACTTCTAGCATACAACATGTTTTCAGTCTGTCACTAGTGGGCGCAGAGCCAACATGTTGCCATAGAAACTAGTAAATGCAAAATTAGGACTCAACAGCAGTGTCCTAAGGAAAGAGGATCAACCTCCTTCCATATGTTTGTGTCCCCTCTCCGTCCCACCACGCTGTGGGTGGGATGCCATGCTGTTACAGCTTAATACTGGACAGGAGGTGCCCCAGGGGCAAGGAAGGTCCTGTGAGCTCAGAGGAGCTACTGGCTAGAGTCAGGATCCCAATGCAAAGAGGTAGACACCTTTCTGCTCTCCCTCCATGGTCTGTGAGCACAGGCAGCCTTTCCTGAGCAGTCGCCATCCACCAGATATGATTCAGTCATCACGACTGCTGATGCCAATAGCCTAAACTTTCTACTGACAGCTCCTCTGTCTTGTCCCAAAACTGCCACTAACCTTTCTGCACGTATTACAAAGGAAGATAACCATTGTGAGGGCATCATTGAAATGAAAACTAACTCCATTCACCATAAGAAGAGAGATGAGCTTTTTTTCACACACTCAGCCATAACATATGTTAGCAAAGATTTACTTTAAAATTGCCAAGGTAACAGAGAGTTGCAAGCTGTTTTTTTACTGGCTAGGTGAAATATATGAATTTCAGCACGGTCACAATTGTGTACTAATTTTAGAATATAATATATGCAAGTATTTGGTCTCGGAAAATATCAGTAGAGATCTATTTAAACCAATTTCCAGTGAGACCCTCTCTTCCCTCGTTCCTGTGTCTGGAGAAAGCTATGCCCCATTCCCTAGTTAGTTGTTTGAATTTACAACATTAAACATAAAGAAAACATAAAGAAAATTATTTGACTCTGAATACTTTTATTTACTAGCTATCTCGGATCAGTTGCTATGGGCTGCTGTGGATCCTAATCATGGACCTTCCCAAGTGGTCACCTAACTTTCTCAAACATTTTTCTAAAGCAAACCATTTAACTAAAGAAGGAACAGATGTTGTGTCTAAAGCACAGTGACTTACGGGACTCTCCAGGACGTACCATAGCTTACAGGTACAATCTAATGGCACCCATTAAATGAGAGGATTCCCATCCTGCACAGCTGATGTCTGTCCTGGGCCGCGCTTGCTCCTCTCTCTTGACCCACCGCAGGTGAAACTAGGTTTGGGAACTCTGCAGAAAAGCACCTGGATGTCTCTGAGTCTCCTGAGCACACTAAATACCCTGCTTTGGTGCTGTGACCGCAAGAGGAAGCATTTCAGGATAGTTCAGCAGTGCCTCAGAAAGCACAGCACCACCTCTAGCAACACGGGAACTTGGGGCGATGTCCCACAGCACCCAGGCACTCAGCATCAGTTAGCTGCTATCCATGCTCTCTATGTCAACATACTTACTTGCCATTCCCATATTTGATGCGGATGTCTTTGCTCTTCTTCAGCTCCTTGCCATCTTTAAACCATTTGTAGGAGGGCTGAGGGTTGCCAGCAGTCGCCTCACATTTCAGCGAAATCTTCTCACCCACGTGAACATTTGGGCTCTTCAGTTTCTTCAGTTTGGGAGGGACAGCTACAAAGAGAGAAATCAGACAAGGTGAAACCTGCCTCTTGCAGAGGCTGCACACAGGTGGTGTGAGCCCACTGAGCACCTTCCCTTGCAAAACATGTGTGTCCTGTCCCTACTGCCCAGCAAACTCTGGACAGCAGTGAGAGGGACTCTGCTCAGTGACCCCAGGTCC
Organism: Crypturellus undulatus; assembly: GCA_013389825.1. Lineage (NCBI taxonomy): Eukaryota > Metazoa > Chordata > Aves > Tinamiformes > Tinamidae > Crypturellus > Crypturellus undulatus. Next base: position 152,902 of record VWPW01022751.1, read on the forward strand.
TACCAGCACAGGCAGGGAAGGGAAGAGCATGGAGTCAGAAACATCTGGGCAGGGAGGGGAGGGAGGCTACAGAGTCTGGTTTGCTCAGCGGCTTGCCTTGCACAGACAGGCCCCAAGCACCTCCTGCTAGGGCAGAGGCTTGCTCTGCTCTCCAGAGCACTCAAGGCAGCCTGAGCAAGAGCTGCTGGAGCTCAAGTTCTCTGCAGATTCATTTTCTCTCCATCCTGCCATTGCTGCCTCTGATTACCAGCATCTTCTTCCCCTCTGTCACTGCTGAGGACCTGCTGCCGGTACCACATGCCCGCGCACGCAGCCAGAGAAGAAGACAGCAATGGAAGTCGTTCCCTCTCCTTCCAGCCGTGCACACTCTGGATGCTCCTGTGCTTCCCTGTATGAGCCAGGCACTCACTCTACACCCCCTCATCTGCCAAGAGGACTGAAACATCTCCAGGGAGGCAAAGTTGTTAAAAAAGGGAATTCGGAGTGACAGCGTCAGCAGCAAAGCAATGGCTACTCAGGGAGGCTGAAAGGAAAACCCACATTGTAAAGGATGAGAAAGGAGGGACAGCACAGTTCGGGTTACAGTTAGAAATGTGAAAGAATAAAGTCATTACAAGGGGTCATAGAAACACCAATGACAGCCAGGTCATCAGTCATTCCAGGCTGAAACGTGGTAGGTGACTTTTCCTGGGTGTTTCAGGCAGATGATCTTACCCTGCCCCTGGGACATCAGGCCGGAGAGAGGAAACTGCTTATAAATCCGTGCCAGGCTTTCTAATATGCCAGGCATGCAAAGATTATCAGACTGGCAATTTTTCTTTCAAGTGTCAGATATGTATTCTTCCAGTTCCCCTTTTCATTCTTAGACCTTACCTTAAAACAGAAAACTACAATTTCCCGGTTTTGCCTTAAGAATATTGGTAATAATGGTTTCCGCTTGTCTAAGATATGTTACAGATAAAGTATTTCCACCGCCTAATATGCATTGGTTGTCTTCTAATTGCTTAGTGCATTTTGATCTTGTGATACGGGACAGCAATAAAAGGAGGAGGAACCAGATGGGTTTCATTAGCGCAATCACTATTTTACAGACCTTTGTATTTCTCCTCTCATTCTTCTTGCCAAGCTAAATAATCACAAGTTGCTTTTATTTAAAGACTGTTTTCACTGAAGGTGATCTTACACAAATGAAGTAAAAAGCACAGCAATCATTAGCCATACGCTCACTTGGCAGGAAACTCCAACTAACCCCACTATTCCTTTGTTTTACGTGTGAGGGGATCAAAAGCTAGATTGCTCTTAATCAAAAAGTATCAACATGGTCAGGAATAAAACAGTTCAAGGCAATAGGAATTAGCTAGGCAAAGCTGGCAGGGCAAACCCAGAGATTTCTGTGATCTTGCTGTAGGATCATACAAGAGGGTGACAGGACAGACTGAGTGCTCAGCACCCCGTGCTCACCCCACTCTGCTATTCAGCTGCACGAGCATCAAGGCACAGAAGCCAACAAGACCCAGAAGTGCGAAGGAAACATGTTTAGTGCCCTGAGGAAGAGAGAACAAATCATACCGAATACGATTTTTCCCTATCATAATTTCTGCACACCTCTGCCTGCTGCATGCTCACTAGAGACCTGCGTCACTCGCACCAGGATGGGGACACCTGGACATGTGATAATGGGACCTGGACAGCATGAAAATTTGACACCTACAGACAAGCACTTCAGGTTGTACACTGAAGGCTTGCACTGTTTCTCAGGTCACTGAGAATCACATAGGAAGTGATTTCAGAAAAAAAAAAAAAAAAAAAAAAAAACTTCAGTCTTTCCTAAATTTTAGGAGGTTTGCTAAAATTCAAAGTCCTCAGGGTTTAGCAAAGCCAGTATTCCTGATACTTGCTTGGCAGTGGGTCAACCAAAAGAGCGGGAAGGCAATGAATGGAGGAGAGCTCGTCTCTTCTCAGAACACCGCGCGAGGAGAGCCTGCAAGGTAAACAGGACCTTGCTTTTATAGCGGTCATCTGGGGGAACAGAAAAATACACTTTGTCAAATATTTATTCTGTGTGAATGTGTGTGGCTTGGCTTCTATTGTACACTAAGGTCATTCTGTACCATTTCAACAGTATACATATCCCTTAAATACCAGGAAGGTCCCAACTTTGGCACTGGTGCATCTGCTTCATATTATGTCTACGCTTGTGGTCTGCAGCAGTAAGGGGCAGGCTGCATGGCCTGGGAGAAAGATCTGCCAACCCTGCTCCTCTACAGAGAAAACGCTGGGAAGAGCAGTCCAAAGCCCAGAAACACTGAGATCACTGAAGGACAGGGCCAAGGACAAGCAAGAAATCTCCCAAGAGTTCTCTCCTCCAGTCCCCCTGCCACTTCTGTGAACCATATTTCATCCAATGCCATGCAGGCTTCTCTTCCACTTTGGTGTGTCCCCAGCCACCATAACTTACACCATGTTAACAAGTGAGCACCCCCAGAGTGACTTACAGCAGGCTTGGCAGAGATAGAGCAGAGACTGCTGTATGAACCACACAGACTTCATCACATCCCTCTAGCAAAGAGAATCTCACCTGGAAAATAGGGAGGAGAACATGCTTCGTTCCCAAATTGCCTATCTTGGGCTGGCTTACTGCAGCAAGGAACCGAAAGCACACGTTCAGTTAATGGACTGTAATTCCCCTGTTGAATCACACAAGCCAGTTGAAGGCAAATCCAATCTAAATATTTCAGAATGTGTCTGCAAAAAGTGCTACCTGCCAGACACGTAGCTGAACTCACCAAGTCCCAGCACATCTGTGTGGGACTCAGTGTGCCTTTGCTTGGACATCAATGCAGCAGCATGGGGAAAGCAAGAAGAGCACTTAAGGCTGTGGATGCAGCCATGCAAGTGCCTCCAATCCATGAACAGGTCACTCCACCCAAAACAGAAGCAGTGGTGCCAGTATGGAAACCCAGCCATGGGCTGTTGGTCTCCTGGAAGGCTTACTCATGGCTGGAGGCTCTTTCAAAGTCATTTCTGCATCTTTAGGAAAATATTGAAATTCTCATTTAGAGTCATTTAAGCGATGATATCTGCCACACAGCAGCCAAGGCATTCAGGGATTTTTTATCCTTTTTCCTTAAACTGCACCCTTACTTCTAGCCTGAATTTCCTCAACTTTGACTTCCAACCAGCAGACCTCTGCCTTCTGCTGGTAAAACTGAGTCCCATCTAGCAATCAGAAACCTCTCCCCTTTATAGGTATTTGTAAGCTATGAACGAATCATCTCCCAACCTTCTCCACCAGTAAACTAAAGTAGCTTGAGAGACCACAGCAGCACACTTAGTACCTCAATTGGCTCAATATGTCAAAATCAGTGTTCTACATTTTGGTTCGTTTCTAGCTTTAACATCAACCTATTTCTTATCTTTTCCACAGCCAAACCATAGAGCCACTGCTCAGAGTCCCAAGCACAGTGCAGGAGGATGTGCAGATTTTAAAAGTGCCCTCTTAATATCTCAACATCTGAGGTCATGTTATGTCCTACCGACCTTTTCAAGCACACTGGGAAAGTCCAATCAATCAGGAGCTTTACACATATCAGAACAATTCACTGTCCCTGCAAACAGTCTCAGCTTTCAAATATCTCAGATATCACGGAGGTCCAGATCCATTTGCCTCTTTCCTTTCCAGTCTTTTCCATGCAGTTACTGCTGCCCAAATGCTGCCAATGAAGCTTTTGTCAGGGCTAAAACACTGAACTTGACCCGCCCTGCAAGCCACATTAATAGTGCTGCCTTCTTTCAGTCCAAATCATCTCATCCATCTGATCCAGGCACAGATTTCATTTTGACACCTCATTATTTGAGTTTCATGATTCTGGTCTCAAGGCCATCTCATGGTGTCCACATCTAGGTTAGCAATAGAGCCTGCTGAATCACTGCATCGGTTCATGAGTATCAGGAAGGAGTTTTGTGCTTATGTGACGTATCTACACGTGGCTTCAGACAATTATTTGGGCCCCATATCTGTGGTTAACTTTCAATCCTGGCAATCCCTCTTCTATCAGAATTCAAATTGCCTCTTCCTAGGGGTGAAGTCCCACTAGCTTCACAAAGACAAGGTGTTAGACAGGAGCAATCGTGTGAGGTATCAGGACATCAGCACTAATACGAGGCACTCCAGACAATTTTTCTGGCCTATGACTGTGTGAAGTGTAAGGAGTACTGCAGAAAGGAAAGATCAGTTTTGGCAAAGGTGAGACTAACAATAAATAAGGAGTTTCTACGAGTTTTGCTCACTCTCGATAACCCAGGCTATGCTGACTGCATAGACCATAAGAATTAAGTTAACCCTTAAATGTACTGGGTCCCAGAACAGCTAATGGACACAATTCCCTTATTCATTTCAAATTTCATATTCCATTAAGAGGTGTTTGCAGTAGAGGTCTGCCTGGTAACAGCAGTCCTGTCATCTACTGCCAAGTTACCACCTTCTTATGGAGAGGATTACCAAATTCTAGAATCTGAGCTTTGAATTACTCCATGAGAGTTGCTTCAATATCCACCTTACAAGGACTTACATACACATACTGTCTTAATCAATTCACTCCTGACTACATTTGATGTTACACTGAGGTACCTTGATGATAACAACAGCTCTTTTATTTCAGTACCTAAAGAATGCCTGGAAACACTCCTGAGCCTGAACTCAAAACTTAATTTTTCATAAATGGACAGTGTTCAAAAAAAGTCTAACAACAGAACAGTAACAAAAACAGATCGCCACAAAGAACCACAGATAAACAGCCCCTCAACAGCATAAAGCAGAAGCAAGTATTCCCAACGAAGTCACCCAATTAATTCTTTAACATCCAGCCACAGTAACTACAACCATTATTTTAAGAGTCATATCTTGTTCACCCTGGGATATCCTAAACACGGGACAATCTACAGACATAACTTGGCTCTCTGGACAACAGAATAGAAGTGACCGACTTCCTGACCTCATTCAGAAAATGATGGCAGCCACTGGAGGCCCCCTCCACTATCTGGCACAAAGGAGGTGGCAGGAAGTTCAGGTAGGTCGATTACATGGGAAATGTTTGGCAGTCTTGACTTGCTCAAAATTAAAACATGCACTCTTTTTCGAAGGTGGAATTCCTCCAAACTGAAAATTTTAATTTCTGCCATCTCTGGCACAGAGTTAGGACATATGTGCATGGTAAGGTGTATCATCATTCAGGTCTACAGACCAGAAGTGCCTTTGGTGGGTCAGCATGCTCTCTCCAGGCCTAATGCTTCTTCGTTAATGCAAACGTAGTGCTTCTGGTATGTTTGTTATCTCTGCTGTTCTTATTAGACATGTACTAGCCATGATGCTCCTTTGGCCTGTCTGCTTTGACTTTTATGTGTTAAGGAGACAAAACTGAATCTCAGAAGCAACAACTCCTGCCCACATTGATTCTTTGACCATTGCAATATTGTTGAAAAAAACTGACTTGTCAAATAGAGTCCAGCTTTAAAGAAAGCTCCTTCCAGCTAGAAGGAATAGAAACATGGGATACTATTTGGGGAAAAAAAAAAAAAAGCAGCAGCTTTGATTAGTATTTCTAATACCACTAGTGTTCATCCTACATTTTTTATGCATTTTTCTTAAAAAAACTTTCTGCATTTTCTTAAAAAATCTTACGTGAAATATAACATGGTATCTACAGTATATCTCATGTGTTAGGCAACTTGTATTTCCAGTTTATGCAAAAATGATGACTGGATTTTCTCACAGCTGGTGATGTGTCTCTGGACACTGCAGCAGCTCACTCAGATCTTGCAGTCATGGGCAGCAGTAATTGCCAGGTAAACCACAATGTGCAATTTTCATTTCCTGGGGCAGCACTTCATGACTGTCGGACTGTCTGTGGCTACAACTAGACTTTTTGATTAACACAGAGCTGTGTCTCTTCGTACTAGATCTGTTACAATGAAGACTCCACTGCAGGACCAAGCACAAGGTTATGTGGCTCGCTTTGGGCACACACACGTTGCCTCCGTTGTCCGCTGAGTTTATATGTGCAATCACTGCAAAGACCTGAGCTTCACCAAGGACTAATAACAACAGCTGAAGCTCTCCAAGGACAGGAGGGGTACCCTGTTCCTAGCATGTCCCCTGGTGCTCTGACCTTGCCAGCAGGAAGGCATTCGCACTTGAGTAGCTGGAGTCATTAGGTATGACAACATATCAGTATTTCTTCCAGACCCTAGAGCTTAGCTAAGGCCATCAACACAGCTGGCTCCCAGAGTACAGTGATCTCTGATCACTGGAAGGAAGTAGAAAGATGCTGAAATGACACTGCAGGACCCCGCTTGAGCTGGACTCACACTTGAAGTCCTTGCTCAACCCGGAATGACTGCACTATCCCACCCTGTATGTCCCATGTTATACAGGCCTTTTTTCCTTAAGGAGATTCTTGCAGTCCTCATCATCTCAGGGAACAGAGAGTTGACTACAGAGTTAGTTCACCACAATATATATATTTAAGACTCTAAGTTTCAACAGACCATTGTCAGCAGTGCAAAAAAACTAACTGTCAAGTCACAAGCAGGCCTGATGATTTCTCTATAAATGATCCTTCTGGCTAAGCTCAATCAACAGGAAAAAATATTAAGTGCCCAAAATGCTACAAAGCCATCAAGTTCACTTTGCTCTTACAAATGTTGTCTCCACTTACCTAAAAGTGCAACTGATGAATTCCTCCTCCTCCATCTTTTTCTCTCCTACACTCAGTATTTTGTTACTTTTCTTTCTTGCTTAAGTTCTGAGACTGGTATATGTTTTGGCACGGAAACATAAATTGAAATCTCAGCTCCACTGGAATCAATAGGCATTTGGCCACTGAACAAGGATGTCTTCCCAATACCCAGCCTTTGCACCCCTATTTTTTAAGGGAGATAGTGAGTGCTCTTATCAAGAATGGACAGGATTGTTTGAGATGCCCGTGTAATTACTGACTTAGATGCTTACCTGAATAGTACAACAGCTACAAGAGATTTGTGTGCAAATATGCAATACTAAACGACAGGGCTGAAGTGCTTGAATTTGCCAAAGCTAGTACTCTATGAACACTAGCTGGTTTGGAAACAATGTAATTGGAGTAGAATTGCTATTGTGTTTGTTTGTTTTGAATATTTTTGGCCAGGAAGTTGTCCTGGAGGTATAGTTGAGCATAAGTGGTCTGATGGAAAAATGTCATTCATTCTGTTCTTATTAAAACCAAAAACAATAGCCACACAAAGACAGCAGCAACAATTTTTGCTCTTCATGCTTCTAACAATGTGTTTTCAAGCCTAAAGGCAACATCTTGTTTGTACCCAATTGATTCTGGATCATACTTTATATAATCAAATATATTTCTGAACAAAGATATATTTTATGAACTGCTCAATTTCCAGATGACCTTGGACACAGCAATTCATACAATATAGCTTTATCTCTATCTTCGCAATCAGCTGAAAAACGGCCCACCCATATGCTATGGAGTGCCAGTCAGGATCCAGCCAATAAATGAACAGTCAAGAGCAGTCAAACCTTTAAAACACATTGATTCTTTGTTTCAGTTATTGAATATTAAGCACAAGTCATTTGCCCTAGTTCACTGGAAAGTACACTGGGAAGGACCTGGTTGGAATCCATCATTTTTGAATCACCAGCATAAAACATAGCATTCAACTAACTGGCAACAAAATAATCTAAAAATTAAAATTAAAAAAAAAAGAAAAAGAAAAAAAAACTCTGTTTCATTAAATGGTTTTTGTGACATCCATACCTGAAAGCATACACAGAAGAAGGATTTATTTATGTAAAAATACTCTCAGTGAAATAACGTCAGGATTAAAAGCAGATGAAAGAACTATTTGATATTTCACAGCACTGTCAGCCGCGGGAGTGTTTATTTAAAAGATGTGAGAGACAGAAAAAATCTTAGTTAAAGGGAAGATTAAATCCTTGTAACATAGACACTGCCTGGGCTCTACCAATGGCAAGAGGGCAGAAAATACAGCGGCAAGGAGCATTACAGGTAAATTTGCAAAAATAAAGAGTAGCTACAGTCCCATGAGTACAAAACACCTACAAAAGACAGTCACCAAATCCTTCCAATATATCAACGAGGGGGACTATCACAAATAGACAAATACAACCAAGTCTCCAAGTGAGACACACTGTTTGCCAAGTAACTGTGTGTTCATTTCCCTCTCTTTGACCAACCCTGTCCGGTGCCCATTGAAGTTAGACGTGAAAGTAAGGGGCTATTCTTAGCTTAGGACCAAGCATGCATTTTTAGCACAGCACTTCCAGATTTTTTTTCCTCCTCTGCCCATATTTCATATTAAAATGGAGTGAGCACCTCAGTCTGGAAGTGTTAAACTTCCAGAGGTCTGAGGACAGGAAGACCATAAAGCACAGAGCACAATCTGCAGCACCTCACTGTGGAGGAACTGTTGAAATTCAACATACACAGACAAAATCCCTAAACCTTCCTCCTTTCCCACCCGCTCAGCCTCAGAGGTCAAAGTCAGCTTTAACAAGACCTTTGAAACATGTTTAACCTAGTAGGGCAAATGTGCAAGAATTTGGGACCAATTACAATAATATAATTCAGGTCTGGCAAAGGTCAAGTGAAAGTCAGGGGGGATCTCCCAGCTTTGAACCTTTTTCCAGTATTTCAAATTCCCATGATGTTCTGGATCAGAGAATGTCCTGATGTTTCATACAAGGTCAGGTGGACACACTGCATGATACAGGCATATTTCTATGCTCTTTGAACAGAGCAAGTACTTTAAGGTCTGCAGATGTTAAATTCAACTAGTAGTTTCTAATATTTGCAGGGGGATTTTTTACTTTTAACCTATAAAATCATGGCCACTACTATTCCGTGACAAAAGTCAACCACTTGCAGTCTTCATTACAAATATTTTTTTCCATGTCTCTGCTTACTTTGAAAGTTCACCATTGTCTCTGGTAGGGTTCTGACAAATCCACCAGAGGGTATTTCCAAAACAGCAAGACGTGTTTTTATCAGGATCTCCCCACAAGAGACCCCAGGGCTTGCATTAAAGACTTGTTTGTTCTCTGTAATGTTATATTAGAAAGATGAAAAGTTTTTCTATTAGTTTAAGAAATGTTTTAAAGCACAAATACCAAAAGAACCCTTAGACATTAACCGAAGGTCTGTTTTTCATCCAGACACAGGAAAAGGAAAGAAAATAAAGATCATCCTTGGGACAGCTTTTTCAAGACAGCCCAAATCCTATCAAATGTACATAGATGTATATGGGCCCAAATCCTATCAAATGTAGATAGATTTACCACTCTATATTACTAATATTCCCGTAATACTCAGGGCTTCCTGGATCTCAGCCACTCCTGGAACCTATATCAGGTTCCAAGAGTGGCTCTCCAAACCCTACTTTCTTCCTATATATCAATCACTCCGCTGAAGCCTGCGTGACTATTTGCACAACAGAACTTGATCCGCACGCAGGGGTCGGCTCCAGTGCATGCCCGCAGCATCCAGTGGGCCAGCTGAACCGAGCGAGCAATTGAACCCTACGGAGCAGGGGCCACCCTCCTCAGTGGGTTATAGAGGAGAAGCGAGTTGTAAATTCCATTTGGGACACTGGGCACTGCCCAGCAGAGACACTAACACAGCGTGTCTCCTGCCTTGTCCAGAGTGTGGCTTCCCAGCATTGTTCTGAAGAGCTCCGGACCCCCACTGAAGCACAGTGATGGGTGGCTTGCTTACACTGAAATGTCCCCCAAACAGGCTGATTTATGGCTGCCAGGAGTCTCACGGATGTCAGCTCTTCCTGATTAATTTTTTTATCCTTATTTTCCCCCTTTTTATATTTGAATATTGCTTATTGCAATATTCTTCAGAACTATTCTCTGGAAAGCCATACTGGCTAATTTTTGGCTTGTAAATTGTTCATGAGCAGTTTGTGGCTTGCGTTAAAAAAAAAAATCAAGCAACTCTGGTTCATTTTGGTTGGATAAAGAGATTTTGTGGCCTCCATCAATTCTAGTCCCTGACAGCAGTGACAGAGCTGTCATAATCACAAACATACAGTTGCAATTTTAAAATTTGCTTCCTGTGACTCTTCGTTAAAGTTTAATCAGCAGTTACTGTTTCCACAAATATTTCCGGCAGAAAGTTCACTTGATGGAATATTCACAGGCAAAAAAATAAGAATGAAGATAAGGCAAATTTGAGTTTTTGATGTGCGCAAACCTTTGCTAGTGGATCCACTACTTCATTTAAGGATCAGAGGAACAGAAGCAAAAGAAGTGGTGACACAGCTCATTTTCTAGGAGACACTGCAGAGCGCGATCAAGCAAAATCAAGCACCAACCATGCAGCCACGAAACGTGGGTCTGCAGAAGATGACATGCATCAACGTGATGACCTCAGCAATAAGAGCACTGCATTCTAAATTCCAAGTGGATGGGGTTTATTAGACCTGCTTTAAGTCTAGAGGCTGATCACAAAGTGGGATCTTCTGCTGGACTCGCCAACAGATCCTGCACAACACAAACAACTTAAGGTGAAAACCAGAGTTCTGAACAAAGATGGTTGTTGAGCAAAGAGCTATTAATAGTGTTGGGTTTTATCCCAGAAGTGTTGCGTAAAGCAGGACAATTCACATCCCTTCACTGTGCTTCCCTTCCCTCTCTCAAAGATCCTACTTAATACATTTGGGGCAGGGACTGTATCTTATGACTCTGTGCTGTGAACAGCACAAGGGGAACAATGCTGCAGTTAGGAACTCTGGATGCCACCACAAACACCCATTATAAGCAGCAGTGACAACAAACGGAAGGAGTTTGGGATCCAAAGGAAACCTGAGAAAAGATGTGACACAATGTGGGACTCATCTTCTGTTACAAGCATGGATAGTTCTCATCTCCATGCAGGAGTGACAGGGGAAAGCAAGGAAGCAGTTGATGAGAGAGCTGGACAAGAGTATAGAGGACTCTGTCACTTACTGCAAGACCAGTTAAAGTGAAATTCCAAAGCTGATCCTTTATTTCTGCACTGTGATTGCTTCTCCCCTTCATCATCTCTTCAGGCAATCTTTGAATGACCACCCTAGCAGTCATACAAATTAAGGCAACCACCTAGACACCCAAAAAGGAGATGTTCAGAGGCTTTATGAAAAGCACTATGAAAAACCTACCTGCTATAGAAGCAGTACGAAAAAAATGGTTAAAGGAGTGAGGTGTCCTCTGCTGGGGAACATTTGCACAGGAAACCATCAGGTTAATATCTTGTGCAAGTGGCTTTCTGGTAAGTGTGTAAGAGGGAGGAGTCCTGCAATAGTGCTGAGGAGCTATCCCAAATAATCCTGACTGGACCTTTGCCATTTTCAGCATCTACAGAATCAATGTAGAAAGACAGAGCAAAAACAGGGTTGAGGTGGACATCAAATCACAGAATTACAAAACTTGGAAGACACTCTTATAATTTGAGTAGACCACATCCCTGCCCCAGGGTTGCATCAACCCTGTAACACCCATTCAACTCACCAGGATCCTGAGAGAAAAACAGTGTGGTTCTACACACCTACATTTCTCTGATATGGGGACCCTGGGATCTCGCCAACTTCAAGGAAGTCCAAGTATCCCAGTCCCAAACTCTCAAGAACCCTGCCTCAGAGATCTGGAGTCCCTGCAAGAAAGGCTGTCAGTGCAAAGGCAAAGCAGGTAGCAGAAGGCTGCAGACATATCCACATAGACAGTTACTGTGGTCTGTGAGTTGTTCTAAACAGGTTGGTGTTTTGGCCTCCAATTGCAAAGACGTTATACTCATTCCCATGGATACAGCCCATCTGTTCTTTGTCCTTTTCATCCTTTACATCCATCTTTATGTTTTCTTCTCCTTGCCCATGACAGGTTGCCCCCCAATTGTTTGGAATATAACCCAAACCGCTCATCTTGGTCCTTCCCATCTCACTTCACCTTGGCTGTAAGATGCATACTTTTTCTTTCCAAGACCTTGAAAATCTTAATCAGCTCACTAAGCCCCAGCTTCATCTTCCTTTCATTTCAGGAAATGATGATCACCTCTCACATTCAACTGGAGGCAGACATTTCTTCATAAACCAGAAAGGGTCTGAATCATCTTCTCAACTTCTCAGAGATCTGAACATTGGTGCTTCCTTCTTTTTCCACCAGTTCAGGGTGGTGGACTAAAAATTCCAGTAATACACACAGCTCTGAAATACCTTATTGCTTCTTCAAGGTTCTGTGGTGCTCTCTGATCCTGATTCTCACCCTGTCCGAGGATGTAGAAGCTGAGCTCAGTGAAAGGTGGTTGCTCTTTATCCTTAGACAACATGCCCTGTCTGTTCCTGCAGTGAAAAGCTCCTCTACCCGACTGCCAAGCCTGAAACACCAAGAGAAGAAAGCCTTACTGCTAACCCAGGTGCTGCAGTTTGCAGTTAGAGGACCCTCATGCTCTTACAGAGGAAGACTGGCCGCAACCTCACACAACCCCAAATGCTTTTGCCCAACTCCTTGTCCATGAGCACCAGTCTGTGCTCCATGACGCCATGTGCTGAGCCAGCAGCAGTTTCAGGACCTTGTGCCCAGCTCAACTAAAAATCACACTTGGTCTAATTTCCTAAGGACAAGCGGGGGCCATGAGAAGGGATCATAGCTGGGAAGAATAGGTTAAAAGATGCAGGGAACACTAAAGAGGAGATTGGATGAACCTGGAGCACCTAGAGGAAGGAAAAAAGTTTGTTATTCTGTTTTACCTTTTTGCCATAATTATTTTTGATGCCCCCTTCAGCAGCACTGCCCTAGGTAATGGAGGGCAGCACTAGCCTTGTGCACTGAGCATCAGCACAGCAAGAAAAGCACAGCCAAGGGTCACTCATTCCCTTGATATTTTTGTTACAGACCGCTTCCCTCTGAAAACCACTTAAGGTAAGCAAGTTGTCATTAAACCACTTCTCCCGTTCTGCCTCTCCCATGAAAGGCAAGCCAAGGAGGGAGATGAAGACCTTTTGAATAAGCAGGATTCGGTTCTCACACAGCACCTAACAGGCTGTTGAGCAAGAGAGTGTAGAGAACAGGACATGAGCCTCAAGTCTGTGGCACATGGGATGAAAGAGAATATATGGATTATATTCTTCACCAAAAGCCTCTTTATGTCTACAACCAGTCAGAACAGTCGATTGCAGGATGTGCACATAACTTTCCTCCAATCGTCAAGGATGTCACCATATTTAATATCATTCCTTAGAGTCTGCTCAGTGGACTCTACTGTTATTATCCAGTGCCAGGTATAAGAAGACCATGAACACCAACTTTTGTACAACTTCCTCCAGCAAAAGAGGATTCAGTCTCCAACAAGGACCAGTTTTTGTGATGGTGTTTCTGGCCAAGGACCCAAGCCAGTGGTTACCTGGATCTGATCTGTAGACGGAGAAGAAAGAACTAGTAAAGCACAGCTTATCCTCTTATGTTTTTCACCTCTATTTTTCCAACCTGCTTCTCTTCCTCTGTAGTGTGCTGGTAAATATGTTTCTGGTCAAAATATCAGATAATTAACAAGGAGCACCTTTGTCAATGTAAACAAAAGTTGAACATGCATAAGATCCTGCATCAGTCTTGCAGTATGAAAATGTTCTGAAAAACCTTCCCAACTAACTAAATATTAACAGATTTAGCTTCTTAAGAACTCCCATACCCTTCTTTTAATTGCTGCAGGAGCAACAACAGAGTTTAACTACATGTGGCTCACCATGGAGTGCAGCAATTGGCAGGATTTTAGCTCCCAACACTGTGCTCCCCTTCACTCCCCTGATAATTTGACACACTGCTGTTTATCCTAGTCCATTGTTCATGGTCCTCCACCCAGTTTTCAGCCCATGTGATGCTCTCTTGTCTCTACCAAATGGAATTAATTTGGGGTGTTGGGATTTTATGAATTGCTCTATCAGGAGACTTTACTACTGTTTAAATACTGGCAAAGTGTTACCTGCTTTCACATAGATATTTTGACATTTTATTAGATATGCATGGTAAACAAGCAAGCCATCGTATCTTTTTACAAGGCGGTTGTCTTGTAATTCCTGAAACCACAATGATCCTCTGAATCTGTGTCTTTGCAAGATGTTCATCAGTTAAGACTGTTTATCAATATAGACCTTATTGCATATTTTCCCTCTACCTCTAACTTTTTATGTAAAGCTGATGCTGCTAAAAAAATTAGCTGAACTTAGGTCAAGAGAAGATGGCTTTTGAAAGCCTTCCAATGGTTCATTTGCAATAAACAGCTGAGGAATAAATCATTTCAGCCCTGATGACTCTCCAAAGAGCCAACTCTGTTAGCAGGGAAGGCTCTGGGCAACTCCAGCAGCGAAGAATGGAGAAGGCTTTGGTGACGCATGGGAACTCGTGACAGGCACAGAAGGAAGCCAGAAAAGACCACCGGGCTGCAGAGAGGACAACTGCCATGTTGGGTTAGACCGTGCTCCTCGCTAGACAGGGACCTCCACTTTATAGTAACAAGTATCATTTACTCCTCTTGAATATCTTCCCAGTAGGGAGGTTTTCTGCATTATATCCAGGACAGAGCTGTTGTTTCTGTCCTGATGCCCAGAGGCTTAAAACCCCCTATGTATTTTCACCCAAATTAATCCAGCTGACAGCATGCCTATTTTTCATATAAATCTTGCCTTGGCTGCCAGGCCTGCTATGCTATTGCCCTCAGTGACAGCAGTGACAATTTCTGCAGGCTACTAACACAGTTAGGGGTGTCTGGGTTTTCACCTTTAGCCTCAGAAGAGATATGAAGTAAGAATGCCTCCTGTATGTGACATTCTGTGCTCATTGTGTCCCTTTTCTTTTCAGGGGTCTTTGTTTTCCATCCTGTCGGGCACAAATTATTTTCAGTGTCTCTTTCCCCAGTCTCCAATACAAAGGACCTTCCCCACCAAAATTGTCCTTGGAAGAGCCATGATAATGCTTGGCATGGAAAAAATAGCACCGTGCCAGTAGCAGAGGACACAAGATCTCTGTTCACCAGGCCCAGCTCTGGGGATTACCACCATGGCTCTGACAGCACTTCAGGAGACACAATCTGCCCACGTATCTCCCTTTCTGGGCTTGCAGTCAGATCTCCTTGGGCTCATTTGACCCCAGCCCTTCTGAGGACTGATACAGCAGGGCTCACCCAGTGTTCATGGTGCATGTTCCAACCTCCAGGAGGCTGCAGAGAACAGTCAGGGACAGAAAGCTGCTTGTTCTGCTGTGTGAAGGCCGTGGATGGCAGCTGGGATGGCCAACTCTAATAGCTTAACATTTGTGGTGTAAAACATACCCTGTAGTATGCTACTTCCCCATAAGGCAGTAAGCTCTATGGGCTAAAAGTAACACAGAAAGACTCTTGACTTGGAGTAATTCATCAAGCTTAGTCCCAGGCTGCTCTAGCAGGATTGGACCTAAGCAGTGAGTCCATATCCCAACACAAGGAAGGGGGATTTATAAACTGTTGGTCTGCAACCTCTGTGTTCAGGATGGCTTCTCCAGAGAGTATTAAGAAACCCAAAATTAGGCCTGATCTGAACTCTTTTCTGGTACATAGGGAGTCTGAGGACATCAGCATCCTCCCTGTTACCCCATCACCTCCCCTGTGTAGTTAATCAGAGTCACCACCGCAGTGCAGTGTTGAGAGCCCAAAGACAGCGTGGAATGGAGCTACCACTAAAGTCTTTGGCTGCTCAGTTTAAGTTTAGCTGTTTAACAAAGTCCAACTGTGAGCACAGTAAACATACTGTGCTCACACACAGGTCCTTTATCTGCAGAGGGTTTAGGGCAGGAACCTGGTGCAGAATAATTTTTTCCCTTTACATTCACACCCTAGGCCCGTCATGTTTTGAAAGAGCTTCCACGCACAGAGAAGCCCTGAGGCTTCAGTGCAGAAAAACGCCCCTGCTGGGGGAAGCATCCAAGCAATTTTCAGGCCAAGGTTCCTGACTATTACAATGTCAGTGGCTAAGACTGCGCATGGCAGAAAAGCAGGGGCAGAGTCAGAAACATGCACAAAGAAAGGAAGATTCTCCATTAAGGTGAGAAGTGACCAAATGTATAATAAAGGCATTTAGTATCTCCTCTGACCTACAGAAATGGCCATGAGACCCTAGGAGAAAAGGAAGAAGGAGAAAGGATGAGAAGTTGGGCAGACTTCACACACTCGGCTGTGCTCACTAGGATCTCTGAAATGATGAGTTTGAAATAAAGATCATGATCTACACATCTACAGGTACGTTCAAGGCTTCTTATTACCTTTGATGTTTTCAATGTTTATGTCCCAGAAAAGACCCACTGTCTGGCTTTTCCCTACAATCACAAAGGTTAAGAGAATTCGGAAATTCCCAGAAAATAAGGCAAGTAGAGCACCCGGGGCTTTACGGGAAATACCAGATTATCATGGTTCTGGCAATAAAACCAAAATTGTTGGCAGCGCTTCACATTACTACTGCTTTTCTTTTCCTTTCTAACCCCCAAATGAACAAGACACCTACCTAACCCTGCAAAAAAACCCAACCTCTGACTCATGTCTCTTCTCTCAAATAATGCCTGACTCAAAGTATTGCCAGCATAAAATGTTACAACACATAAAACGCGTACTTGTCCTCCTAACATAAGCCTTGTTCTTAAAACTGCATGACCTGCCCACATTTTCTAAATATAGAGTAGACAAGGAAATATTGCCAGAATCACTAATAATTCAAAGAATCAAACAAATATATACTTTGGGGACAGGAGTGGTTTTGAAAGCTGCTATCAACATATTTCTATTCTACCTTTCTTTGCCACTCCTGCCTTCTCTTCCACTCATCAACAGCGGGGAGAATGTATAAGCTCAGCCACAGAAAGAGCAATTCTGTGAAATAAACTTAGGAAAGACCTAAGCAACAATAGAAGCTGCTTGTTTGCAGATTCAGGAGGACAGTCTTACATCTGTAAGCTTGCCAGTAGAAGAGCTAAAAGCATTATTGACACAAATAAAGCCTAGGGAGGCTGCAGAGAATGAGGTCACTTGCCCTGGGGACAGTGGGCAGCACTGTCTACTGGACAGCACCAGCACTACCAATCAGGAACCATGAGCAGGCCTTGACGTACTGGTTGAGAGGGACAAGTACTAGTACTAGCATACTAGTTGAGAGACAAAACCATCACTGCAATCAGTATACAGGGTTAGGCAGTCATGAAAAGCCAAAACTTGCAGCTAGCCTTTACTGCAGCTTTGCCAACGCACATACCCAAGCATGTGACAGAAAATCTATCTCCGGATGTGTTCATGCAGCGATATCCTTTCCTGACTTCAATGCAGAGATCACACTGGCTGAGCAAAGACCATTTGCCCATGGCAGTCTCTTTACTTGACAGTTCTTCCTTGGTTATCAACAAATCCCTCCATTCTCATGCCTGAAAGTGCACAACTATGAATAAGAAAAGCCAAGTCAGATTCCCTGTTTTGCCATCAAGCTGCTGCACCTCACCACAGGTGCCCACATGCCACCACAGCAGCCCAGGACAGGCACTGTCCTTCACTTTCCTCCTCCTGCAGGAAACTCAGTTTTTTTTTACTGCCACCCAGATCAATTTCTTCAGATTTTGACCTTTTCCTCACGTATTTGTGAGTGTTATTTGTCATGACATGGCCCTTGCAATCCACGTATTAACTTTTCTCTGGGAGTTCCTAACCAAAACCTAGTAGTTTATGAGGTCTCTCCCTAGAGCAAATCTGTCCATTTCAGATGGCAGAAAGATCCCCCCATTCCCAAATGGTTTCTCTAGCCCTGTTATGTAGAGGGAGGTTACCTGTCACTTGGCACTGTGGGCTGTGGAAGGATGTCCGAAAAGAGATAACTGGTGCTGCATCACATCTGCCTGAAATGACTTTCGTTGAGGGGAAAAGGTTGGGGGCAAGAATATGCTCGGGAAAGTAACATCTAGGTCTGTGTGAAATAGAATTTCCTTTGAGTAGGGCAAAATGTTACCGTATACACATTGTTTTTGAGAGTGAGTCAGCATTTTATGTTAGATACAGGATAAACCCTGTTTTGGGATGAATCTTTTCTTTTTGATCATGTAACTGTCATCTCTGCAGTGTTAGAGTTTCTTTTGTGCTGCATGTTTTAGCTGTGTTTGTTACCCAACAGCTAGCCAGAGTTTATTTTAGCATTCATTAAAAATGATTCTTACACAGACTCTCAACTCAAGTAGAGAAATCTCAACTTACTTATTGACAAATGTGAAGCAAAATACACTTCAATGCCAAAGTGAAGTTCATCACATTCCTCGTCCTTGCCCTTCAGGCAAAAGCTGCAATGAGCAGATGAGGCATGCAGGATCTCCAAAAGGGAAACAAACTGCTCTTGGGAGCCTATGAGGGAAGCAATCAGGCAGATTCTTGACCTTTGAAGGAGAGCTTGCCCACCTCCAGCACCAAGACAGGTCTTCTGGATCTGAATCACTCTAACACATCCGCCATTTCTTAGGCATGAGGGATACAAAAGATTTAGGATTTCAGAGAACAAGATCGGCAATTTACTCTGCTTGTGGCAGAAGTAAGTCAAAGCAGCACATGAATATTGTGTGATCTAGAACTGATGCAGCTGTATAAGCAGGTGCGTGTGTGTGTTCCCTGGTGACCACATCGCAAAGCAGACGTAACAGAGGTACAAGTTTGCGCTAAAAAATTGCAAGCTTAGAAAACCCTGGTGTGGAGTCTCCTTCTCTGGAGATCTTCCAAACCTGCCTGGATGCCACCCTGTGCCACATGTTCTAGGTGTCCCTGCTGGAGCAGGAGGGTTGGACTAGATGATCTCTAGAGGTCCCTTCCAACCTCAACCATTCTGTGAATCTGTGAAAGCCCTCTCTTGCACTGCCAGCTCTGTAGCCAATAGGGAGCAATGCGCAGGCAGCAGTAGCCCCTGGAGTATCTCCCAAGCCTCTCTCATCAGTATTCCTCTCATTTGCACATCGCCGAGGTGAAGTCAGGCATGTGGTTTTTGTAACTTCATAGTGGGGCTGAGGCTTGGTGCCTGTGGAGAGCAGGGAGTTGGTGTGGGCATGGCTAAGGCAGGCCACTTGCCATACTGAAGAGCCATGCTAGCAGCTAGAAGATGTCTTCTCTGCTTGCCAATGTCCAGGCTCAGCCCTGCTTCCTGGAGCTTGGACAGAGCCAAAGGAGAACGTGAGGACTGCTGTCTGAACAGCCACACTGCACGATCAAGAGGGAGCACAGCAAGTTACAAGGGAACAGACAGAGCCTGTTGACTCAACTCCATGGCCAGATTTCTCCCAAGATCATCACTAACCAGGTCCCCGCTGGGAGGTGAGCTCACTTGCTGATCTGACTTTCCGTATCACAAAAGAAGGAGCACTGTCGATAATGTGGCCAATATGAAAAGCACTGAGCAGACTCCATGCACGCATGCACATGCTCCACTCCTGGATAAGAGTAGTTTGCCCCCAAAATGAGTACCTGTGGGAGCAGCGTGCAAGAGAGAAGTGGAACCCCTTCCCTAAGGGAAGGTTGGTAACTTTGTGCCTTGGAGCAAAGAGAGCCCTCCCTATGGGCATGACAAATGCTACAGAGCCACAAAGCACTGAATTGTGAAACTCACAGAGCTCAATTAAGGTGAGATACTAACATCCAGAGGTACTACTAGCATGGAGGTGCTCTTTGCAATGCAGTCCAAGGTAGGCTGTGGCTTCCATACCTCTGTAGTTGTACAGAGTTTGTCCCTAGCAGAAGGCAGCATTTTTTTGTTCACTGTTTTCTCCCACCCCCCCCCTCTTTTTTTTTTTTTTATTGGTGACTGAGTACCTGCTTTGCACTTGGCAAAAAGTGCCCATGCAGGGAAAAAGTGGGTTCTGAGCTGGTACATACCACGTGCACTGCCGAAGTCACAGGAGCTCAGGCTGGAGAACCATCTGTTGAGAACCTGACCAGTATGTTTTTAAACTGATTTATCCCCAAATTAAACAAATGTGGAAATTCTGACACCAAGAATAGTTTTCTCTGAAGGGCTTTCAAAGATCAATGAATTATGTAAGAAATCTGCTTTAAGGGTTTGTTTGTTTTTCTAACAAAACACCAAATCACCTGATTTTAGTCGTTCTCCTATAGAACATTTCTCTGTCCATGGCACATATTTGTGTCTGTGTTTCTTTTCCTGAGCTGTCAGCCACTAGGTTTCAGGCTTGGAAGGCAAATGCACCTCCTTTTCCCTCCCACTCACAACCATGGATGAGAATTGGGTAAGTTGCTCTCTGGCTTCCATGTGAAGACAAATATTCAAGGTCATTACAAGGATAAGCCAAGCAGAAAAATTGCTCCAGGATCATTGGCTTCTCTTCATCATTGCTATGGAGTAATGGAGAGTTGGAGATAAGCTATGCATGGTTTGTTGCTCTTCTCTGCAAAGTAGCCCTCCTTTGTATTGAGGAGCTGTTACTTCTGCAAGCCTGAGTTATTAATTATCTAAATGTTTGAATTTTACTGTTATTATGTATTTGTTGTTACTATTTTTGCATAGTTCAAAGATACAGTAAAAGACACTGGCCTTATTGGAGGGGACATCTCAGATCATCTCAGTTCAAACCACAGCTTTACCCAGTGCCAGTCTTCTTTTTTTCTTTTTCTTTTTTCATTTTTTTTTCTCTAACACAGTTTCTGTTTTTCTCTCTTTGAGCAACACACAGGAGGAAGAACCAGTGTCTTAGATAGCGGGCAAGTAATCTTGCACTGCTCAGAATGTTTTGGGAAGATATGGAGGGCACATAGAGGTTCGTGCTAACCAGTCCCTTGCCTGTTTGGAGAGCCTCCCTCTTAGGTAGAGTCTGACCTGAGAGCAGGTCAGTGTAACAGGAGCCAAATGAGGGAGCTCCAGCCCCGGGGGAAAAGTCTTCACCCTCCCAAACCATCTCTCTTGCCAACACCGGCCTCCCCTTGCCAAGGCATATAGATCTGTGGATGGGACAACACATGCAGACAGAAGCCAGGGCAGGCAGCTTTACGTGACACCAAGCACATTTTTGGTGACCTAGGAGCAGCAGTTGTTTCCCAGCTTTTTACCTCCCCTGAGCATCATTCTCAGGGACACAAGCCGTAGCCTTCCCAGATGGAAGTTACAGATTATTCAGTTTACCATCCCCTCCAGCACAGAATGGACATCCAGCCCTTGCTAACACTTCACAATCCTGCAACATCTCAGCCAAAAGAACGCCCTGTGTTTTTAGTCCCAGACAAAATGTTTAATAGCAACTGAAGTTTTCAGTGGGGTCTAAAGGGAAATGGAGAGGGATCAGAGGAACAAGAGGTTCATGTCCCATCCTGCTGCTGCCTCCAGAGTTATGACACAAAAGTGGGACGTAGGTCCCCAGACCCACCCTGCCCTTGTCTCATCTCATCACCTGCATACAGTTTTGAGTTCAAGCACATGTCTCAGTTCTGTTGCAGCTCTGTGTTGAGCCAAGATTGGAGATGTAGGCAGCTGGCATTCCAACACAGACAGAAGGATAACAGAGATCTGCTTTTCACGGCATTATCACTTGCCTTTAGTCTCTCTGCAGCTGCAACCTGTCAGTTTAATAAGGGCAGAAGAATAAGCCGAGGGCATGACCTCAAAGGTCAGCAGCCAGGCTGTGCTAGACCCTACTGCAGATGATCCCGTTCCAGGCAGAGACTGTCTTCCCCAGGTTTGTTAAATCCACCTCCAAAAAGGAATTTAGAATACAACACTCAATGCTCCAATTCCCGGCTTTTAGATTCTTAGTGGGATTACTTAATAATGTACCTGTACCATTCTGCTCCATCCTGCTCCTTTGCCAGGAGATCCATCTGAATGGAGAGGTTCATTCCTCAGCCCAGCCTGGTCTCCCTCCCATAGCCCTTCTGTTTATTTTAACACTTGGGCCATAGGCAGTGGAGATAGAGAACTGCTTGCTCATTTATCAATTCCTTCTGCAGGGCCAGCTGCCTCCAGCAAAGAGAACGGAAAGCAGCTGGGAGGAATAACCTCTTCCTTTACCCCAGCGTGAATCACTGGAGCCTGTGACTCAGACCCCTTCCGCTCCCAGAATGCAGCAAGTTGCTGCATGTTTGTTGATCCCGGGTAACTGGCCACATGCGAACTCTCAACCAGGTGGCAATGGGAGCAGCCATTGGAAATACCGCTGGTGAAAGCATGCACGTGCACAGATCCTAGAGCACCGCCGACATATGGTACCTCCTGTGTCTGAGTGTTTACAGAAAATAAAATTGCTACTGTAGGATATCCGCTGTGGGTTATCCCTATTGTAAACAAAGCTTTTAGCTAATCTTTCTGAGTTTCTTTTGAACTGATGTCTTTCCTACAAGCAGAAGACTCTCAGAACAAGTCAAGAGCATGTTCACACTGCAATGTGGATATAGCTTACACAGACACTTAATCAGCAGTAATATAGCTACTCTCTGAGAGCAGGGACTTCCCCAAAAAGCCTTCACCTGCAAGCACCTTCACAAAACTGTGTTAATGCACCAGCACTCTGCAGCACCCCAGGTCGGTAGACCTGGCTTTGGTACATGTGCTTGTGCTGCAAGCAAACCACTGGCTCTTGCCTGGGTATATTCTTCTTCTTAAGAAACTTGGTGTTTCAGTCATAATACCCTTCTGCAAATCCTGACTCATCAGAGAACTGAGGCAGGCTGGTCCTTATTAAACATGAGATGTTCTCTGTAAAGACTTTTCACCTGCTTTCTGAGTGCTTTTCCAGCGTTACCATTTGCCATGGGAAGTTCAAAAGAACGGCGCAATTCCTGTATCACCTGCCCTATTAGCATTGACAAATAGCAAAAATCCTAAGCACACACAATGTTTTCCTCGCTGCCACATAAAAATAAGAGAGAATGTCTGGAATTGCTGGGGAATTTAACCAACCAAATGCTTTACATTTCTTTACTTTTTTCTTCCCAAGTGACCTCACAAAAAGAATTGATGAAACTGTCTTATAGGCCTTCTTTTTAGAAATTTGCTCCTTGCTTGCAATATTGTCAAGACTTGTTCCAGCTCTTTTCCTTCTCTTCCTGCTCTTCTTCTCAGTGGGGCTGGTGCATCAGCCTCTTACTCCCTCAGGTTTGTACCCCCTTTTCTATTCTGACACTGTTCGTTGGTACTGCTCAATTTGGCTCAGTTCTTCTCAGGCTGCCCAAGATCTTTCAGAGCGAGAAATGGCAGCTTCTTTCCCACACATTGTCTTGCCTCAATATAAAGTCTTTGGCTGCCCCAAGCCATCCTGTGTCTGACTACCAACTCCTCTTGTGAGAAGGCAGTTTGTCTCAAAACATGAATTTAGATAGCAGTGCAGGAAAACTACCTATGTTTGCTGACTTATTGCTATATTCTGGGACTCACGTAAACCCTTCAGGGTGTGCCCTTCAGATGTATTGGGTGGAACACTGCCTACCCTGAGTGTAAGTTGCAAACATCTGCTAAACAGGGGATCCTGATGGTCTTTCTTCATAGGTGGACACTACCTCCTTCTGGAGGCCTCCAAAGTCCATTCCACTGACTAGATCAAGAGCTAAGGTGCATTCATGTTAGGCCAGATGCATCAGTAGAGACTTGTGAGTTTAGATTAAACATGGTCTCCCTCCTCAGGACAAAGCTATTGCTTCCTTCAATACCAGCTATTCTGCTGTACCTGTTCAGAGAAGTCAACCCCCTCAAAAGACGAGAAAGATTTAAAAAACAGTGAACTAGTCCTCTCCTATGAAATGTTTGAGATACCTCAGGTGAAGTCTATCACCACCACCCCTCCCTACGGAGCCCCACAAATGGCATCCTCATCTTGAAACTACTGTTTCAGCTCTCAAGCTCTTCCTAGGAGCTTTTCCTGCTGCTGTGTTCTCCTGGCAATGCATCTCTCCGTCACCGTCACAGGGGGCAACCTCACCTTGCCCAACCTCAGGGCTGAGGGCATCACCTCTGAAACTCCCAGTGAGTGATTTTCCATGACCAAGCTGTCCTGGGGCTCTTTACAGAGATTACTATCAAGGGTGTAAATAGTGGTAGTTTCCTCTGAAGACAACTATGAACACAAAATTTAGATCAGGACTGTCAGAACACAACAGGCAACAACTTAGTCCCCAGCAACCAGACACTGGCACAGAGGACCAGCAGGAAGAAGGAAGGGTTTCCATCCTATGAGTCCCTGAGTCCCTCCTACACTGGCAATTTTTTAAGTATATTCTAGCTAGGCTCTCCTGAGAATCTATTTAAAACTTTTGTAGGTTCCTCTTCTGCCTCCTTGTTCCAGAGGAGTCACCACACTCCATTTTCATGGAAATAATACCCCTTGGGAAAAAGCAGAGGACACACATTCCCCTTCAAGTGCACTGCCAGTTACCTGGTTCGTACCAAAACTGGATTTTTACCTCAGCCTGCTGAAGAGGTAGATTGATGTCCAGCCATAACCTGAAATAACAGAATTCATGGGATACTTATGCACTTGGAGTGAAGGTCTACATTTCACTGGATGTCTGCTCAGAAGTTCATTGAGGGAGAAACTCGGCTCTTCTAAAAGTCTTTTTGGTACCATGTGGCAAAGTTGACCAATGATAAGAAAAAGACATTCACAGTTTCCACTGAACCAAACCAACCCTACCAACCCTATCCCAAAGGGATGTTTGTTTTTTTTTGTTTTTTTTTGTTTTTTTCAGAAAGTATCTTCTAATGGGACCACTGAGCAAGCAATAGGCAACCTAACAGAAGGTGAAGAGGAATGCAAAGCAAAGGAGTGACCTGGATCTAAGGAATATAGTTAGTTAGATTCAATAAGAAGGGGATATTGCATGAGCCAAAGACAGAAGCTTAATTTTCTGTGGTTGAGGTAGGACAGGATCAATGCAACCACCTCTGACTGACCCTGACTCCTCTCTGGAGCCATATGGGAGAGAAAGGGTGTTTTTGCTCTAGATGAAGTACCCAGTAGTAAGATTTATATGTGAAAAAATCCCCCTGCAGTGTGCTTCAGAGGATGACTAGATCAGTGGCATTGGTAAGTGTGGGCAAAGAGTCTTTACATGTTCCTGCTGCAGGAGTGGGTCACCCGTGGGCTTTTGGGGCAGCACTGGAGAACAGCAAGTGTCTGAGCACTCAGCCTTTCCAGTCTCTTCCCCTGCCATGGCCCAGGTGGCTCAAGACAAGCAGTTCTTCCTTTGGCAGTGCTCTGCGGTGCCCCAGCTGTGCCCATCCCAGCAGATCTTCCTCCTTAGTCCCACCAAACTCAGAGCAGGCCCTCTAGTCTGCTCCCCAATAACCCAGATGCCCGTGACGTAGGCATTGTCCTGTCTCACCTGAGGAGTTCAGGGACAGGATCTTCCTTAGAGGATGCCCTCCACATTTCTAAACACCCCAGAGCCCCTTGGCATATCCAGTGCACTTTGAATTGACTTCTTCCATTTACTGATGATGCTGAGCTCTCTGTCCTGAGAATTCTCCTTAAAGTCTCCACTCAGAGCTCACAGCAACAGACGTCTCTAATGTCATAAGTAGGAGACCAAGTACAAGGACGGACTGCCATGGAATCAGCACCCTTTCCTGTGGTTCCACTGCAGAGCGGGTGAAGAAACCCATGAGGTAGACACAGCAGGGCAACAGAGGAATCTGCATCTTTGCCCTTAAAATAAAATAATAAAAAAAGGTAGCAGCAAATTCTGCTGGCAGTGACGCTAGTGTGAAGCCAAAGTAATTCTGTCCAGGTCAAGAACATTCACTGGCTTCACAGCAGCAGGACCAAGATCTAAATTCAATCTAGATGAGTTTAGATAAACTGTCTGACAGATTCCTCCAGGACGAGGGTCCAGTTTGTAACCTCTATTATCACTGATCAAAACCAAAGTAAGGACAGAGTTGCTGCTCTGTCCAAGTGCATTGACAGATAAACCACAGATAAGAGACAGACAGAAATTATGCCACCCCAATATCATGACAGAGAAAGCAATTCCACTGTGCCATATTATCACCAAACCTTCTGTAGCTCTCCGAGATAATTCTCACATTTCCCCAGCTCATATTCTGTTTACTCAGGAATCAAACTTTATTGCGTAAAGACAACCTAAACATTTTCCCCCAATATCATCTTAAGTGTTGCCTTGCTCATTCAGCAGAGAACCACACAATCTCCTCGAGTAACAGTGCACTTCTCCAAACCAGCACAGCAGCAGAGAGTGAAGGTTTATAGTCCACGTGGGTTTAACTGTGAACAGGGATACTCTGACTTAAATCTAAGAGAGCTAGTCAGTCCCAAGGAAAAGTTCTTATGACATCAGCAGCTTTTGAAATTTACTTCAAGAAGAAGCAAGACAACAACCAAACAGCAAAATATGAAACACCCACCCCACCCACCAAGAATTAGCACAAACTCCCTCAATTACTATAGCATTATGACAGGAACTGAATTCTTGGGGCTTTGGATAGAAAAAAAAAAAAAGAAATAAATTAGAAAGGAGACCTCAAAGAGTCACAAATATGAATGAGATGTAAATATTTGCACACTTGCCTGGCAAATGCTCCCTACCATTTACACTATTTCATGCAACCCACAATACTTTCCTGACGGCTTTCTGGCTTCTTTCTTCTTGCTTTACATAAAATTTGTTAAAAAATGGGAAGTACCTTTTCCTGGGTCAGGTTCTTTTTCCCCTTTTTTCCCTTCTTTGTTCTTTTTGCTCTTCCCCTTCCCTTTTTTCTTGCTCTCGGACATTCTGCACAAATGTTTACAGTCTCAGGAAAAGACAGTCCACGCCAGATCTATATGCCCCACGACTGCTACTCCAAATGTTACTTGCCAGCTGCGACTTCCGACTGTTCTTATATTGTTTCTGACACAAGACAACACCCACCACTGGGTGGAGAAGCAGAAGTTTAACTGTTTGCTCACTGCTCCCAGGTTACTGAAGAGATGCTCTGGGTCACAGTGGGAGGGCCAAAGGGACAGGGCAACAGGATGACAGCAGCTCTCCCAAAAGTGCCTCCCACATGTTAAGCCTTCAGGCTTGACTTTTCCCACTGCTGATTCTGTCCCTGGCTGCAGGTAAGTTGTGAATGGTTCTGTAGCATCACAGGAAAAAGTGTTTTGGAGAACTCAGTTTAGATCTCAGTGATAAGTGAGAGGCACTAATGAAAAAGCGGCCACTTTGTATCATAGGTCCCACCATAAATCAGAGCAGCTTTGCCTGGCTTTGCACCCACCAACTCTTGGCAGTCCCAAGAAGTCTTTTGAAAAGCTAGATATAGCTGAAGAGCCCCTTCCCTTCTTGCATCTTTCCCCCTTTTTCAGGAGTTGCAGGCAGTCCAGCAGCTAAGCCCATGTCTTGTCAGCTGGGGGTTACTGGGATCATCTTCCCCAAGTCCAAAGTGCAGTGAGTGACTCAGCCCAATTCTCTTCTGCAGGACAGCTATCCTGATAGTGCCTCACCTTTCTGAAGTCCGTCAGCATCCCGATCTAGAAAACCCCACAGTACTGCCAAATCATCCCGAGATGCGTTCAAAGGCCCCAAAGGGCCATTAGCTGCAAGGCACGGGGGAGAATATTGGATCCAGGTATCTTTGAATTAAATCCAATTCCCTAGTCTTCCATGCATGTCTTCCAGGGAAGCATTCCCTTCTGATGTAAGGACATGAAAGAATGAACAAACCGTCAGCCCCCTTGGGATCTCCTCCCAGTAGTTAATAACCTTCATTGTTAAAAATGTCTCCCTGCTCTCAAGGGGAATATCTGGCTTCAGTGTCCAGCCATTGTTTCCTGCTCTGTTTTCTCCGCTAGATTAAAAAGCCCTTCAGCAACTGGTATTCTCTCCCATAGAAGTACTTACATACTATAATCAAGTTATCCCTTAGTCTTCTTTCTGATAAGCTAAATCGATCAAGCTTTTTTTTTTTCCTCCCATTGCTTGCTGTATGGCATTTTCTCCAGCTCAGGCATCATACCTGTGGCTGTCCCATTTTGCAACATCCTACTTCAGCTAAGAACACAGGAACCAGACACTAATCCATTGTCTCTTGTGTACGGCGGCAAACACGGAGGCAGAATTGCTACTGCCCCCCCTTCCAAGGCATTTTAAGTTCAGGAGTCACAGTCGGGCACAGGGCTTCAAAAGCAAAAAGTGTTTTTCCTCTGTGGCTACCACTAAGTCCCTGCTCTGAGGACACCCTCCTCTGTAACTAGGATGAATTTCTTGTTCCTCCAGCTTCTCTGTCTGTGGTAAAAGTTCTTTTTGTTTGAAAAACAGCCAGTTTACCAACCCACTCAGACCACTCTCTCTATCTTTTTTATTTCCACCACTGCTTAAAATTCCATGAGTTTCTGTATCATCTTTCTAATATTACTAGTAGTAATTTCATCTTCACTTCCAGATTACTGATGACAATCTCTGCAGCATCTAACCAGAAACAATTCACACAGCAGTAACTGTGTGCAATTACTCTTTGATTCCCATTAGTTGATGATGTCTTCACCTATATCGATGTCCATTATGATATTTATAATGCTTAATTTTTATTTGTAAAGGAGGACACCATCATAGAGAACACCTTGTAT
The DNA here is from genome assembly GCA_013389825.1 of Crypturellus undulatus. Lineage (NCBI taxonomy): Eukaryota > Metazoa > Chordata > Aves > Tinamiformes > Tinamidae > Crypturellus > Crypturellus undulatus. The sequence goes on from VWPW01022751.1 coordinate 181,553, forward strand.
TCCTTTTTGTGAAAACCAGAGAGCTCTACGCCAGAGGGCACCTGAACAACTTGCTTTGAACCCTTTGATAAAAGTTACCAAGTTTGCTAATTTGGAGTTTGAGCCTGATGCACCCCGTGTAACATTCTCCATGGTTACTTGGTCACAAGACAGGAACACAACTTGCTGCTTTTTTCCAAATGTACAGTGACAGCAATTACTGACCATTTAGTGTCTTCTCAATCATTATGAATGGAAAACTCCATATGGTTATTTTACTCTTTGTTCATAACCATGTTCCATGTTGCTAATGTGTCCCCTAATGTCTGCACCTGCCAGATTTTCCTATAGGTACTGTTAACTCACTATAGCTCCAGATGCACATGGATTGCTACCTTCTTTTCTCCTTTCAGAATTTGTTAATGTAATTTGTTATAATGTTATTATCCAGTTGTTGCTTCATTGGGTACCAAGCTAGGATGGCTATTAGTTAAATGTGGTCCTCTCTCATGATTGAAATCTCAACTTAGACTCTGCTCAAAGTACTCCCAGTTTTCATGCACTTTGCATGTATTTGGCACACACCATTACATATATGGCAGTCTCCTCCTTTGACAGCCCATATGAATGAAAACCCATGATCTTCACTGGCCCCATGTCAATCCAGTGATTAATTCAGACATTCAAATCAATAGGCCAGCAATTATGAACATGTTTAGTATCAACCAAGTTCCTTTACTTGGGGTGATAACTTAGAGCTAGAGTTGAGAGAGGCTTTTCTGTTTTACTGATAGTCATATCTATCTTGCCAGCATGTGTCTCCAGAATGGATGTCTCTAATAAAAAACACATCCCCACACCCTCACCCCCCATAGACATACTTCTTAGGCAATTTTATTTTCATTTTGAAATACCTTTTACCACAGATGCCTTCACATGAACTAAGAGGCTGTGGTTTTTCGCTCCCCACCATGCACCATTTCTAAGCAATAGCTCTTCTACACCTCCAGCCAATCACTACCTTAATTACCTTAATTCCTGTTAAAGGTACACAGTTGGCACAGTCCTTTCTTTTTTCAGGATAGTCTTTTCAAAATGCTTGAGTTTGAAGAAGACTTATTAAAGCTAACAAGTGCCGCAAATTTTCCTTACTCTTCTCCCCCTCCTCCTTTTTCGAATTAATCAATAATTACAGATTTTCCATCACTGAAGACTGCTCAGAGAATGAAGCCGTGCACAATAATGCACAGCACAGCCTCAGCATCAGAGGATGGAAGTGACTGAGTCAAGGAAGCAAAAATGGTACTGTCTGCCTTGAAGCCTACTGCCTTGGCTTCATCCTGGGAATGTGTGATGGGCACTAAGAGCACCAGCACCTCCCAAAATTGATATTTTTGTACCCTGACTGTGATCACAGGATCGCAGAATGGTTGAGGTTGGCAGGGACCTCTAGAGACCACCTAGTCCAACCCACTGCTCCAGCAGGGACACCCAGAGCACAGGGCACAGGGTGGCATCCAGGCAGGTTTGGAAGATCTCCAGAGAAGGAGCCTCCACAGCCTCTCTGGGCAGCCTGTGCTAGGGCTCTGGCACCCCCACAGCAAAGAAGTTCTTCCTCACACGGAGGTGGAACTGCCTGGGGTTCAACTTGCACCTATTACCCCTTGTCCTGTCACTGACCACCACTGAGAAGAGTTTGGCCTCATTCTCCCTACATTCTCCCCTCAGGTACTTGAACATGTTGATCAGATCCCCCCTCAGTCTTCTCTTCTCCAGACTAAACAGGACCCGCTCACTCCAGTCTTTCCTCATACAATAGATGCTCCAGTTCCTTCATCATCTTTGTTGCTCTACACTGGACCCTCTCTAGCAACTCCATGTCCCTCTTGTCCAGGGGAGCCCAGAACTGCCTCCAATGCTCCAGATGCCTCCCCAGAGCTGGGCAGAGCGGCAGGATCCTCTCCCTGGCCCTGTGCCAACACTCCTCCTGCTGCAGCAGGAGCCCATTGGCCTTCTTGGCCACGAGGGCACATTGCTGCCTCATGGGCAACTTGGTATACTACTCTGTACTCTATACTGGTCCTTGGTGTTATTCCTCCCCAGGTGCAGGAGCCTGTACTTGTCCTTGTTGAATCTCATGAGATTCCTCTCTGCCCAACTCTCCATCCTGCCTAGGTCTCTCTGAACAGCAGTGCAGCCCTCAGGAGTGTTGGCCGCTCCTCCCACCAACCTCCAGGTTGGTGTCATCTGCAAATTTGCTGAGGGTGCACTCTGTACCCTCGTCCAAGTCATTGATGAGGAAGTTGAACAGCACTAGGTCCGCTACTGACCCTTGTGGGACATCACTGGGCACAGGCCTCCAACTAGACTTGGCCCCATTTATCTCTACCCTCTGGACTCTGCCATCCAGCCAGTCCTCAATCCACTGTCCACTCCTCTAGTCCACACGTCTGGAGCTTTCCTATGAGGATGTTATGGGACACTGTGTTGAAAGCCTTGGTCATAGTCTCACCTGTAAAAGATAAGGAATTCTATGCAGATTAATGTTTTACCTTGGCAGGAGGGAGGATCCCGTAGCAGTCATGTTATCTTACCCAACTGACTCACTAATCGCGCAGGGCATGGCCCTTGGAGTAGGGATCCACTCCACTAGATCCATTTTCAGCATCACAGGTGCATAAAGCACTTCCTCTCCTGAACAATCCCAATACATGGGGCTAAATCAAGCAAGCAAATTCATGTTAATATGACTATGCTGGTATAATAACCCCTATCAATGAGAAGGCTGCAGGTACTTTAATGATTGTGCTCTTACAGGTTATTCAGTACTGCTTTTCAAAACAGCAAATACTTGTTTATTTAAACAGCTTCATGGACAATTTTAACCTGTAACACTATTAGAATGTATTTTTGTAATCCCTACAATTCATGTAACAACTTTCAGCTTAACAAACAGGAGTATGTGACTGTAAAAGACACTGAGCTATATCTAAAATGCAGCCAACTCTTGCAAGAATTCCACCAGAGTGGTTTTACTACATGGTAAGCAGAAGGGTGATTTTACCAGGCAGAATGTCATTGCCCTCATTAGAATTTGTCTACATGTCAGTCTAACAAGTCTGGGCCCTAGCAAGACAGAAGCAAGATCACTTGAAAGAGAACCTCCCTACCTCTTCACCCATACAGCATCCACTGTAGTCAGTGTCTGTAAAATGATTTCTTCAAACTAAAATCTCAGATCATCTCATAGTGAAGAACAGAAGCCACGGCTAAGAGTCAAGCTGTTGTCTTGCCTTCTAGCTTCTCTTCTGAGAGAAAACAAGGCAGTGTGCTCTCCAGAGGAGAACAGTCTAGCTTGCAATAGCAAGGTCTGTATTTGGAAGAAAAAATAAAAAAAAAAAGAAGAAGAAAGAAATAAAAGGAAAAAGAAAGTGCTGATCCAACAGGGTGCTGCTTGGTAGCTGCTGAAAGCCAGACAGTAAGCCCCGTACAACTCCTCTGGTCTCCAGGCTTCAGGAGATCCACAAGCCTCTGAGGCTGTATTTATCTTAGGAGCGCAGTGTCCTGTTTTAAACTGTGGTGTTTTCAAACACTCTCAATATTGTCTTAGCTCTGCTCTCATTGACCTCACCAGGAGACAGCTATCAAATTCCCTGGAACCTCCGCATCACATCACACAATTCTTCCTAGACCGTCAGCTCCCACTTAACCATGAGGATGACCCAAAATCGGTAGTTAGCTGTAAGTCATTACACAAGACACTTCTAGAGAAGCAGAATAAAAGAAGGTAAAGCAAGACTGCACCTATCAGCATCTCTTCGCCTTAGCAGGGCATTCTGCCTGGACACCATTTCTCCCTGCTTCTACAAGACACCTTTCTTGCAGAAAGAATATGGCATTTTGAAAGTAACATTTAAAAACTCAGGAATCCTGATGCACCTTGAGCTGTGAGGACAGCAAAGTGGAGCCACACAGAATCCTACCAGCAAGATCTTGGAAGCAAAAATACTGAGAAGCATATCAACCTCCCTGTCACTGCTGCTTGGACAGCATCTTCAGAACCAGGATCAAAATGGACTCTAGTGTTCGTTTCCTCATAACAGTCCCAGGTATCTTGTGCTAGAAGGATGTCTGGATCATTAGCTCAGTAAAAACTGTGGTATTGCTTTGTCTGCTGGAACCAACAAGCTGGAGAAGCTATTTTTAAATAAAACATGCCATCTTGGTGTGCGTGTGAATCTCCTGCTGCCACATTTTTTGTTGCCATTCAGGAAAACAGAAAAAAAAAACACACAACAAGCATGCCTATTTATTTGTTTAATAAGGGCCCAGATAAATTGCACCTGACCAGCACCTGATGTCCCTCTGTTCCGTAAGTGGCATTTGCCATGCTCATGTTTCACCTCTGCATACTTCCAAGTCCAGCACTCTTCTGTGTATGCAAGCACAGCTCTGAACTGGCACAGGTCTTGTGAATGACTGCTAGAGACCTGACCCCATCAGTCCAAGTGGGATATTTCACATTACATATTCTTCTCCTTTTCATCCTTTCAGAATGACATCCTCATTTTGACATGACTTACCATAGCAGTTATATTTTATAACCGCATAGACTTTCACTCACAGAAATCAGCATATGTTATCAATTCTTACTAAAATGCAGTTGTATTTTTTTTTCTGAAACTGGACAGGGTGAAGAGAAAGCCAAGATGAAAAGAAACCTTCTGCAAATTGGTTTTCCCCATTTTCCCCATTTTGGGTTTTTCCCAGTCCTAACACATTCAACAAATCTGCCTTTTAGAGGCTAGTGATAGTAGTCATTGCTAGCTTAGATAAATCGCAGCTCCTCCTTTGAGCTCCTCTGTTTGGCACAACTCCAAACGAGTCCTAAGCAAGACTAGACACCATTCCAGTGCTGAAGAAGACAGCATTGGTGTGCCACCTCTGCAGGACATATTGCACAGGTTATCTTTGAATGCCTCCACAAAAGAGCAAGCAATGACATCATTTTATTCTACCATACTGACACTCCTTGTGACGGCGGATGCTGTTGGTCCAGTGCAAGCACAACAGATGATCAGTGCTGAACTTGGACACAGGCTTGTATTTGCTTTGTAAGAAGGAGCACAGAGGACTTGTACGTGATAAATAACCAGGCCTCACATGATGGATTTAAAATCACAGGCCTTAAATCACACAGATTTACCCATTTCTTCCTGCAGATTGAAATTCCAAGACTGCTCAGAGCAACCCTTTTGTGAACAGTGTACAAATTCACTAATAAGTTTGGAGATAGTCATCATATCCTCTCTTATGAGCCAGTCCTGCCATCTTAAAGTATGCTCCATTGCTGCTCCCTCCAAGAAGTCAAGTTGACTATTTCACAGGATGATTCAAGAACTTTTTTCTTAGGGTAGGTTGACAAGTGAGGGCAAAATTTCATTAAAGATGGAACATGAATTTCTGGTATTACCATTTTCTTCTCATTCCTCATAGTGCCATTCCAAAAACCTTCCAGTCATTTTTCACCCTAATTAGGGAGATCTGCCACATTGTTTAAAACATCCTTTGTGTTTCCACTAGGACTCCAGCTACCATTGCAGTCAACAGCAATTTCCATGTGAAACCAATAAACAGAGCCTCCTCCATTCACCTTCCAGCCCTAGGCTTTTCTAAATCTGACCCCAAAAATGCCAGGCAGTTTAGGAGAATTAAATAAATTCCATGCATTCTTATGATAACTTTTTTATCTAGATGCAACTCTGCTGAAGTGCTGAAGTCCCAGCATGTTGTAGCCTCCTACAAAAAAAAATCAGAAAGTTGCTTTTAGGAGTGTTTATATTTAAGTGATAGCAAGAAGCCTCTCCCCCATTCCTGGCCCTTCGCCTGCTCACAGGGTCATTCCTGAATTGGAGGAATGGAAAAAATGGAAGAAACCTTGCATGGGCAGATACTGTACTGAGAGACACTGCAAGATCCTACACCAAACTGTGTGTCATGTCCATCCACAACTTAGAAAAGTCTACGGTACATTCTGCTTACATACTATCATTCTAGCTTGTGCATCCTTGGCCCAACAATACTCCAACCAAATTGGTCACAATATCTATATTCCCATTAGTTCTTTAGACCTATATGCGCCCAAACCCAGGGGATACTCTGCTAAGGGAAAGCGTGTCCAAAGCTGCAGTGACATGGACAAGGACAGAGAATGCACATTTGGTGTGTTAGCTCTCATCTTCTCAGAGCATTCATTCAAAAGAGGACTTGGAAAGAAGAAAAGTTGGACAGAATAGACTGAGACCAACTACAGAAAGAATATTCAAGGCTACCAGAGAGGGCTCTTGTGGCTTCTAGAGTCCTCATCCCAGACAGCATCTGGCAGAGATTGGCAGAGGCTGCATGCAGAACACCTCAGAAGTACTCACAGGGCTTCAGGAAGCAAGGGGTTTGCCAGGCGTAGATCGCCAGGGTCCCGCTTACCTCTGGTTCTAGGCCAGCATCAGAAACTGTAGGTGCAAAGTCCTGCCCGTGCCACACTCATCTGCGAGTTCATATAAACAGGAATGTAGCTTGGTGCAAACAAACATCATGAGACAAAAATATTTCATTGCAAAAAGGCTCTGCAAGGACATTGAAACACCTGAAGACTGCTTTAAGAACCCTGTTAGAAAAAAAAAGCATTTGGAGATTACATCTCTAGCTAAATGAAAGCATTCTTCCTCACCTTACAAGCCCATGAGAAGCAGATACAGATAGCATCACTGACTGCACTGCTGTAGGTAAGGAGCATGACGAGATGGACAAGTACATTACTCAGGGCAGGATACTGTTTTGTGTTATATTTGCCTGATTAAAGTGTGCTTGAAGGGACAAAATAATTGGATCTGCCACATTTGATTCAATGGAGGAGGGAAAAGCAAACCATAAATCAGAAAGTTCATTTGCAGAGGGCAATCCTGTTTACATCACCTTCCTCATCTGCAATGTCAGGGAACACTCTTCCCTGTGCTGGGTCTCCTAGCGCTGACATCATGGCCATCTGGGCCATCAAATGCATAGGACAGTGAGGGGACAGCGACTGAGGAAGACCACAGCTGCCAGCTCCGCTCCTCCTTCTGCAGGGGGACAGCTGGGCATTTCAAATATGTGAAACAAGGTGACAGCACAAAAAAAAAAAAAAAAAAAAAAAAGGCTGCAAAGAAGATCCCTCTGGGATGAGCAAAGGACAATGTGGAGTTCCTGGTGAGTCCCAGAGAAAAAAAGTCAGTCTTGCAGAGTCTTGCATTGACTGCATTGACCATACTTCTCTAATCTGGAGTGGGAAGAACCTGGGCAATGGTTTGTGAGTTCGCAGCAGGGAATAAGTGGGCACAAATACCCATTATTTTTCTCCTTCACAGCAGGTCAGCTCTTGTGCAGGTATGAAGGCTGGAGCACAAGGCACAGCAGAAGCCTCCTCTTGCATCTCCCGCAGCAGCCTGGTGCGCTCCCTCGTCTTACAGCACTCAAGGATCATGGGCTCCTCCAGGCCACAGTTGTCATCCGTGTCACAGTGGATTGCTTCCATCACTGGACACAACTCAGCCTCCTGCATTTGTCTGACTCGTTTATGAGTCTGAGAACTGCCTTTTTGGCTCACCTCCAATTCACCTCTATCTTGTTGGCTAAAATACCCACTCCAGACTATAACTGGAGATATTCTCTACTGCGTCCTCTACCAGTAGATGACTGGGAGCAGAGATCTCAGCACCACTTCATGTTACAGTCCACTACCTAACATGTTATCTGTTAGCACATCCAGCTCTCCCAGAATTACTGTTTTCAAAACCGTTCCTTTTCATTACATAATTCTATCTATTCTTGCCCAAAGGTAATAACTGTGTTTCTTGCAGATTTAAAACCGAGCTTATTCTTTTCTGTTGATTGTCAAAACTTCTTGTCTCATTTGTTTTTCTCCAGTGTCCCTTTCAGGAACCCAAAGTGAGGGTTTTCCATACCGGTCTCCCCACATTACTGCCAACACATTATGTAGCGAGGGGAGTGACCAGGCGTCCCAGCAGAGTCTGCCAAAGCAGTCGGCAAGGCCGCTCGTCCCTGCACCATTCCCCTCCACGCACTGCAAACTATCCCAGCTAATTGGCACTCCAGTCTTCAACGAGGTCTGTGCCGCACCACAGCACACTGCGGAGGGTTATCCACTGCCTTCCCCACTCCACTAATTGTGTAATTATGCAGAAACAGCCTGTCTGGTACAATCTATTTCTCATACTCCCCTGTGGTGCTTGTTGCTTACAATGCTCATTATTCCTCTAAGTATTTGCAGACCTTCACCCTCCATCATATTTCCACAAATTGCAGTTCTGTTAACAAGAGAAGAATTCCTGAAGTCCTTTGCAAACACTGTATTCATTTTCTCAACAGCTCCCTCCTTTACGGTCAGGAGCAGATATAGCACCTTCTCCAGGCTGGTTTGGGCTCCCTTGCTGTCTTTGCTCAGCAGAACCGCCTGCACTCTAGGGTCTCTCCTGTGCCATTGGATTATCTACCAGATTCAGGAGGCTGAGCTGCACATGTGCAGCATGTGCATGTGGAGGAAAGGGAGTCCCATGGTGTGCCTGCCCACAGCACCCATGCACCTCACCCTCCGTGATGGGTATGTACCGAGAGCTCTTTGCAGCTAGTCCAGCCCACAAGGAGGAGACAAGCAGGCACTTTGCTCCATTCAGGATTTCTGCTTGGTGCCAGGCTGATCTGTTTGTGCAATCAATTACAGACCAACTAAGGCCCGGTCTTAAGACTCAGCTCTGTGCCACAGCCACGCACTAGGTCTGAATTTGGAGCACGCCCTGCCAATAAATAGGAACCTACAAACATTTGGATGCTAACACCATCCCTTGCTCTCACCAAGGCAACACAGGTTGTTGGCCCAGCCGTACACTGGATCTCCTCCGCCTGGATCTTCTCAGAGCTCAGAGCTACAGCAAGGCTAATAGGCAGAAATCTATCAGGAGATGCTGATGTGCTTCAGGGTGACACAGCAAGGACAAGTAGCAGATGTGATCCACTGCGCTTTGGAGATGGGACACAGAAACCAGGCTGGGAAGGCTCTGCATTAAGACATTCTTGTGGGGCTGTGCGGTCAGTGTGGAATGGCCACAGGAGGCCAGGCCAGGCTGATGCAAGTCAACACTGGGGCTGGAGGGAGCTCGGCACAGAGGCTGGCCCATTGCCCCAGCCTCAATGTGTTAGGAGGCCTCTAGACACTAAGAAGTAGGATTTTAAGGAATTTCTCTCCTATGAGCAAGAGGAATCAGGAGAACAAGGAAACAGCCACTAACTGACTCTGGGCTGCATCCTTAAAATTTCAGTCTTATCTTGCACTAACTCCAGAACAGGCAGCAGCGGTAGTGAGAGCTCAAGACTCAGCAGGTATGCCCATTTTCTCGACAAGAGTCACTAACAGTACTGTTAAGAGCAGAGGTCCACGTGTGTCAGCATATCCTTCAAGGGAGACATCCTCCCTCAAGTGAGGCCATGTGGGATCCCCAGGAGTGAAGGATAATGTCGGTCTGGACTAATACAGCAGTGCTTAGTGCCAAATACTGCGTCTCTCTGGAGAGACACACCAACAAAATTTTCTTCCCAGTAGCAAATTTTTCCACAAGGACCTATCTCCTTCTTGCTGCAGCAAATGCAAATGTGAAACCTCAGTATCACAGGGAGTCGAGGGAGCATTTATGATGGGCAAGAGGATGCTTCAGCTTGTGGTAAGAGCAGTATGAGCTCTGGTCTTTAGCTTTGGTCCATTTGCTTGATTCAAAATCTGTTGTGGTTTATTCCCTACCCTTTCCCAGCAACAGCTCCCCAGCCCCTTTCCAATTTGCTGGTACTTCTCCCACATGTTTTCTTCCTCAGCTGCAAGCAGCCATCTTAGTGCTGTGATCCCCATGTTCTACATATGCGCTAAGGCTAAAAGCACAGAGCAGCTCATGTGACTGAGACATCCCTGTGGTCAGGAATTGACATATCATTTCAGGAGAGCTGGACAGGAATGGTCAACAGCAGGGCTAAACCATGCTAGATAGAAGCATGTCCAAGCTGTACATCCTGCCTCTCAGAGGAACTCACAGTGCAAAACTTGTCTAAGCCTCTGAGTTCTTTGGGGCCCACAACAGTTCAAAAGAAAGCCACAGACAACCAGAGGGAGCTGAGCGACCCTAGACACATAGAGATGAAATCGTGTTGCACACATCCTGTGGTATGGGCCCTGCAACAGGTCTTCTCCTTCATTTCATGCCCCTCTCCCATCCCACCCCACCTACCATCTTTCATTCCGCACCCTCCCCTCCACAGGGACCCTGGGAGCAGCCCTGCAGACACAGTGCTGACACCTTTTGTGCCACATCTTATGAGTGAGTTACCCCTTGCGCAACACATCTTGCAAGCGTGTCGGCAGGGCAGAGCACAGCAGCGATGGGCATGCAATGAACGGGCTAGAATCAGGCTACGGGGTCAATCAGTGTATAACACATCTTCCATCTCTTCCCCTCCACCAGCTACAATGCCTGGACTACTTGCTCACCAGCAAAGCTGTGCAACAGCCCTTGCAGCCCAGAGTCCAAGGCAATAGCCCAAAGTTGATCATCTGCCCCTATCAGTAGCTGTACGGGCAAGGAGTTGAGAAGGGACTTAAGGGACCTTTCTGAAGGAATAAATTACAGTCACTGCTGCAGTGGCAGATGCCCTGGGCAGTCTGGCTACTGGTGATATTCAGAGTAAACATGCTGGGCTTAATATCCGCCTTGAATCTCCAGTACGGCTTACAGCTCTCATCTTATTTACCTTGTGCCACAGTCACAGTGCAGTATGAGAAGAACTGGTACAATTTTTGATCATGATCATAGACCAATTGTGTTAGTAAGCTTCACACAGGGATGACAGCTTCAGCATAGCATTTCAGAAGAGAATTTAAATGTTCCTATAAAATTCAATTCCAATCATGTTTCCCCTGGATATTTCTGAAAGGGGTCTCCCATGAGAGGCCTAGTAGTCTTCTCTTTCATTAAATCAGAGACTTCATGAAACAGTTTCTCCTTTCACTTTTCTGTCTTCCTCATCATAAGCCAATGTAGGTAAAATTTCACAAACAGAGAACAGGAAAAGACACTGGAAAGAACAATTTGAACACTGGTTGGGTCAGTTGCAGATCTCAGCAGAGAGTTAATGGAAGAGAATGAACATGCTATTCAGTCAGACAACACCCCTCCATCCTCCTTTAATGACAGCCCAACTGCTTTTGTAAATACCCCCTGCAGATATTAAAGCTGAGAGAAATCCTTCTCACAACAAACCACAAAAAGACGAGTTTCTCTGGAATGCCATGGCAATTTACAGAATGAACTTCTTCAAATCCGTTTGAAAGCTGCCCTATCTTAGGGTTCTTGGGATAAAAGAAGATACACCTGGATGAATACATTGCAAATAAATTCACTAAAGAACTAGATATTTCTTCCTGTTTGTAAAATGTTTCTTAGCTGATCTTAGTAGCTAAAGATTACAAATACATTTATAAACATCTGCCAAATAGTTTACAGGAAGAAATGTCAAGCTCTGACGCAGATCATGTGTTACTCTCTCCATTATGTCCACACGGCAATCAAATATACAGTTGTTGCAACCACGCAAATAACCCTGTTGACTTTTATCTGACCAGCAGAGGTAAGAGTAACAGTGGAGAGACAACTCAGGAAAGTGATTCCCGTGCAGCTATAATGTTAAACGCATATAGTCTTGCATTACATAATGGAGCACCTTGGAGTACCTTGCCCTGGTCAGGGTACCCATGTGCTAGGCAAAGCAAGGGAACAGGTCCTAGCATTTCTCTTAGTCATCATGGAAAATAAATAAATTAATTAATTAATGATGACCTACAACCTTGGAATCCTGGCAAGCACGATAGTCAAGAAACTGAAGGTAGCAAGGAACACAGCTGGCCTTATTTAACCTTTGCCTGACAATCTAACATGGATCAAACCTTTGACAGAATGAAGAAGAATGAGCTAGTAGACAAGTCCAGCAGATATCTAGTGGCCTTGCACAGCCCTAAGGGAAGTCTGATTACGGACACCCTTGGCAATACCCCTTCCTTAGAAAAAGTCAGCTTTCCAGAGAGGGACTTGAGAGGCCAAGGTCTCAGGTGAAAGCCTGCAATGCACTACAGGTGCATCCTAGTCCTCAAGAAGTGCACAAGCAATGCATAAGGACTGGATCAGCTTTTATGATTCCTCTTAAGACAATGTTTGCACCACCCCTTCCTATAGTATTAAGTGCTACCTGTCCTGATGACCGGATGGATCCTTCCTCTACCTTAGAGATTTCTGATAAACCAGTTCAATGGAGACAGAAATTAATTTCTTCCCATATAAAAAAAAAAAACTAAAAAAAAAAAACACAGCAAAATACAAGTCTTTAATCCGATACATTCCCCATCTCTCATGAGTGGGATAAAATTCCTTTTCTTTCCATCTCTCCTAATCAAAGTTTCTGCTATAGGCTCTTGTCTGTAATTCTTTGGCCTAGCATAATGAAGTGTTTTTAATGTCTTCTGTGCCATAATGAAATAATAATGACCTCTCTGGCAGTCATTTGAGCCCAAATAATTTGATCCATAAGCAACAGAAATGCTTTTACATCTGCCTCTACTTAGAGCACAGCAAAGATGTTCTGCTTCTCTTTTCAGCTAAGGCATGAAGTTTAGTGACTCCAGGGTTCAGTCCTGCCTTTTGAGCTCCCCAAAAGTAAGCTGGTAATTTTAAAAGCAAATTCATTGCAGACAACTAATTTAGTAATACCCATAAATAACCCAAAGCCCCATTTTGCCCTGAAAAATCACACATTGCACACAAAAGAGCGCAGTCTCGTATATTCCTTTAGTGCCCCAAATAGAACAAAAGATTTCCCCAGTTCAGAGGCATAGGCTGACAGATCACAACTCAAAGCAGTCGTCATCTCTCTAGGCTTTCCCATGCATCAAGGTAGAAGCAATGGAGCCAGACTGACAATTGCCAAAAGGCCTCCCCAGACAAGCTCTACTCATCCCAGCCCTTCAGCATTGCCAGGGTTCAGCAGTCTGTCTCTTGCTTGCTCTGGAGACATCACCAGCTGTTCCCAGCTGTTGTGGCCTGTGCCCCAGCCTCAACTTCTGCTATTTTTAGGACAGAGTGTTTGGACCTCATGGCCTGCCACCTCCTAGGGTACTGCCCCTCCTAAGTACTATGCCCAGAACTTGTGCTTGCCAGGTCAGTTTTGCTCACAGAGGGCCTTTTATGGGAGTGATTTACATTGCTTCTTCTACACCTTGAATCATTTTGGTCTTTGCCACACACCACAGTGTGACACACCACACCATAGCTGGAGAGAATCAGTGCAGAAGACAAAGGAAAAAGAATCTCCCCAGGATCACGCAAGCTCCAAGTCACCCACCTCTGTGCTAAGCACAGTCACTGTGATGACCATCCAGGCTACTCTGGAGGACCAGTCAACCCAGTTAAGATCCAAGTCATCCTACAAATGTCCCTGCCTCTCTTGTCTGTAGGAAGAGCTTAGAACATTTTTAGCTGACATGGAGAGAAAAACTGTTACAGTTAGGGTTAGATATAAAGGTCTTCATTTATGATACTTTAAAGGCATTGCTTGCCAAGACCTCTATCACAGCTAGTCCAGGGAACTAAGGTAGTAACAGGAAGAAAACATGAATGGGTTATTCTCCCACACGGACTGCTAGAAGAACAGCCAGGTCCATGAGGACTGCAGGTGTGAGGAACACAAATCACTTCATATTCAGAATGGTTGACCCAAACATATGGACTGGAAATGACAGGACGAGTAGGAGGGACTCCTAGGCTGGGGAAGGACTCAGGGGTTGGTATGTTTGTGATGCAAAGACTAAAGCCATGAGCATGTTGACCCAGATGGAAGATTTATGCTTGACATGTATGTTTCTGATTAGTATAGTTATATTTAAAAAGCAGACACCAATTCTGGGTATTCACAGATATCCTTCCATCACTGCTGTGTTTCAACACTCAACCAGTGATGGTCCTACGTGAGGCTGTCCTGGATAACTGTGAAGGGTGGATGCACTTGCATTTAAAAGCCTTTCTGGCCTATCATCCTTCTGCAGTTCCTAGAAGAGCACTAAGAAAAAGCAGAAGAGCATGGACAGCTTTTCCAGTTACTTGTTTGCATGCCCAGTGCTCCACTGGCAACTCTCAGGCTCTCTCACGTATCCAGAAAAAACAGACACTTGCCAGCCCTTAGCTGCCTTTCGATCTGTTTCTATAGAATAAGGCAGAACAGTGAAACCTACAGAGTGATTATTTTTTGACATTCTAGCCAATTTCCTTGGTTGCTTGGAAAAAGACAGCACAAGAATAGGTTAAATTCATGATGAAAAGCCACATTTTTTCAAGAGCTGGTAATAACTTCCACCCATGCCCCCTCTCTAAGGATTAACCATAAATGATTAAGACTCAGGCTGTACTATTCTTCCAGCTTCTTTCTGAAAAAGCATCCATATTTGATTTCTGAACTGTTGCAGATTGCCCTGAAAGCCAGCCTTATGGCTGAAGAGCTAAGGAAAGGAGTCTAATAACGTGCAAGGAAAAAAAAAAAAAAAAAAAGAGCTCCACAATTGAAAACCACTCATTCAGGTTCTTATACTGCTAAAAACACTTTCTTCCCTATAGATCTTCCCCATGTGCTTGGGTGGTGGCATGAGTTAGGCAGAAGAAACATGGAACCAAATCTTTAAAGTGAGATGTTCTTGGCAGAGATGGGAGAAGAATGTAGGACTGGCACCCTTGAAGCTTGTACCACTCAGTTGCGATTCCTGGATCTGCCCAGAAGAACTAGTAAACTCATGCCCTGGAGAAGGTCTGACAGAAACCACGATCTAAACCTTGGTCTTTGGAGCTTACCAGCATAGGGTGGCCCCGTTTCACCTGGACAACCAGTGCCATTCAGATGGACCATGACTGTCAAACCATTTGGCTGCAGCCTTGCTCTCAGTTCGGTGCCTCCTTCTCAAGGACATCTCCATGGAGAACCCTCAACGCTCCCAGCACTGACTCTGCATGCAAAGCTACCACCAAGGTCCCAGACGTGCCTGTGTGTTCCTCCCTGGTCCAAGTGGTAAAGTAAGAGATGAAACCTTGGCAATGGCCCTGAGACATCTGAGCTTAGTAGCAGCATTTGACGACAGATGCTTGTCTTGCAACATCGCTACTGAAGTGTCTTTTCCTTTCAAAGGAGAAATCATTTTCCTTCACGTAATAGTCCAGGCAAATATAATCCTATTAACAGGACTATTAAACTAAACAATACTTGGCATGCCATGACCCAAAGAAACAATCCAGTAATGCCAGCAGCTTGTAAACAGCCTGACCCCGAAGGCAAAATGGGCATTTCCTATGTCCAAGTGCCCTCCTAGGCAATTCCCTCCCACCCTGCTGCGGTAGCCAGCTCTGCAGGACACCAATCCTTGAACATGCGTTAGGGCAATCAAGCAAGAAGCTGATGTCTTCATCACAATTCTGTTCTCTGAGAAAAATGGGGTAGACTCCATCCTGCTTTCCTACCCTCCAAACCAACCGTGCTTCTAGCCCAATAAGCATTCATCCAAGTCTGCACCAAGACAAAAGCTAGATCTTTGTGGGCATCTCTCCAATGTCACTAATGCTTGGGTTTAGCTCTTTTGCTCTCAGCCAGACCAGAGTCGCCAGTCTAACCATTCCTGACCGTAAAGGCCCGGGCCCACATCGCTTTCTGCTAGGCCTGCCAATAAACATTCCTTCAGAACCACCATCATCATCTAGTCTCTCTGTGGACAGACTCTGAATCCACACCCCTAAGGATGTAGCTGGTCATTCCTTCCCTCATTTGAAGCTGCATCAGGGAGTTAATTCTTGATAATTAACTATATATATATATATATATATGTATGTATAAAACACTCTCTCTATATACATATATATATAACAAGATATAACTATATATCTTGTTATATATATATATAAAACACTCTCTATATATACATATATATATATAACAAGATATAACTATATATCTTGATATTAACTATATAATAATTGCTGCCTCGGGAGGTGGAAAACACTAGGATAGTCAGGTACTCTATGTGCAACCTCGAACTACTGCCTTTACCTCTGTGAGCCTGAAAAGAAAAGTGTTATCTTTTCCCCAGTGCTGCAGCAAACAGAAGAGCTTGGGCTCATGAGCTCTATTGGACTGCATGCTTGTTATGGCAGTAAGGAATTATGTGCTTGTCTACAGATCCCACTCATGAGCATTAATCTGCAATCAATAAAGGAGGAAATGACAAAAAAAAATGAGCTATCCACACAATGGGACCTCAATGATGCTGTGTCCTGTATAAACACATTGTCTCTGGCCTCCCAACAATGCCCAAACTCCCCAAACTGTTCCAGGGAGCCTGAACACACCTGTCTACCAAAGCAGTGTTTATCTCCAGTAAACTGAAATCAAGGCTGCAGCAATCATCTTTCCTTGCCATTCACTTATGTTTCACCCTCTGCCTCTTTCTATACAGTCAGGCCCACAGTATCTCTGCACTGGGTGCAGGAGGATCTCATCTGTGTCCTCTTCAGTGCTGTTCATTCCTCTACAGCTCCCACGAGCAGCTGTTCTTTCCATGTGCTGAGCTCAATTGCAGGCAATTCACTGGCACAGACCATTTATCAGATGGGCCAGGGATGTTTTATCATGGTCCTATCACTTCTGCCGGTCTCATGAAGTGAAGCAAAGGCTTTCATCCAAATAGTATCCTGAGCTACGCTATGTGTTAGGGTTAAGAATCCAGAGTGCCCAGCTAGCCATTAGATGAGCTACCCTAGCACCCCACTTCAGAGAGATCTGCTCCAGCCCCTCCACCTTCTGGAAACCAACAACTTCTTAAACTGGATAAAGATCCCTCAGAGTCACTAATCATTTTTCAAATCTTTTGTTATTGTAAGCACACTACCTTGCAAACATTTGCGTAATAAGCAATGCGAACAAACCAAGATGAGTTCTCAATGAAGTGCATGTACTTCCACAGGATCTTGGCCAGCAAATCTGTTCTAGAGAAAAAGACGTATAAAACAGCATGGTTAAAATAGCAAATTGTCACTTGACTCTTGCACAGTTCGTTAACTTTTCTTTTTTTTTTTTTGTCCTCAACAGTTCAGCTTTCTTTGTTGCTTGGCTTTAAGGGAGAAGTTTTGATTATTAATATCTCTCTCATCTCTACCAGAAAACCCCTCTCACAAAACTGCTCAGAGAGAAACAATGACAAATGGATCTCAACAGATTTCTTGAACAGCGTATTTCTCAAGGCTCTCATCTGGCCAGAGTCTGAGATAAAGATTAACATCCAGCACTGAAACACTTCAAGGCATTCAACAGGATGAGGGCCTACAAACCTGCTCCTATCGAAAAATATAATCAAATTACAGGAATTCTTTGAGGTAAACAAACAATCCCAAAACATGTCCAGATATGCATAGAGTGATTCAGTCCAATGACAAATAGACCAGATATGACTCCAGCCACTTAAACTGACCACAGTACTTTTTACCCCGCTCTCCCAAATTCCCGGAATAACAGACATTCTGTGTTGTTCAAACGAACAATATTTATTTTATTCTTACGTAAAATTGTGCAGGCTCTACAGATATAAACATAAGTAAACATTACCTTCTTTCCCCAGCACTACAACGCACGGAAGTATCACAGGGAGGGAGTGAAGACCACAGCTTCTGCATTCAGCTCCCCGTTCTCTTGGGCCCTCCCAAACAACCTTGGGGCAGTCAAGCATCTTGAGTTTTGGCCTCCAGATCAAGCACATAAAGCCAATTTCACTTTAACATATATCAACACAGCCCAGTTTTCAGAGCTGTTGAACTCCAAGGGCTGCAAGCAATATTTTCAGCATTTTACAGCCAGGCCACTTCTACTTAGGTATCTAAGAACTTTAAAACACTGACAACAAACACTCTGTGTTTAGTCATCTAGAAAGGCCACAAGACAATCTCCCTAACCAGAGTGTGTGGTAGGCACTTGGTGACAGAGTTCTGAGAGCAGGGGACAGATAGGAAGCACAGGCTTTTACAAATGAAGAGCAGCAAGTGCATTTAATGGATTCAAGAGCCTGATTTATTTCTCTTTTGGCAAAAGCATCCAAAACTTATATTCTTGTAAGTTTTTACAGATGGTGGTAAAACAGCTTGTCCTCTGGAACCATTATTGAGAGCTCTGTATTCATTCATTAATCCCCATGAGAAGGAATGGGTATTTCTGGAAGACTAGTGCAAGACAAGCCCCAGTGAGGCTCATTTCAGGGCAATAAAGCCAAATATCACCTCTGACCAAGGTTACTAAAAAGCCCTACACAGGTTTCTGACAGGAAACCTCAAATAACCTGGCTTGACCTTTCAGACAGCACTTTGGGAAATTCTGAGATTCACTGGGGAGGAGGATCCAACAGGCAACTTCTCACAAACTCATCAACCCAAGGATTAGCAAAAAAACACAAGAGAAAAGGATAGTTGCAAGTCATACCACATTGCAGTAAAGCAATGAAAGCAATGAAAGGAATTTTAGGATGCAAAAGGGACAAGATCAAAGAATCAGCAATCTCAGAGAAGGTAATGAGAAAAAGACCAATGAGACCAACAAGGAGCATGTGCAGTTGCTCCCCCATGCAGATCAACCCTCAAAGGTAGGGATCTTTTCTAAAGCACCTACCTGGCGGTTACGCTTTTGTACACTTGTTCTCTGTGAATGAGATTGCTTGGGCAGAGGTTTGGAAATGCACAAGAACTTGGATATATTAGATAAGCTCCTATTAAAAGAGAATACTGAGTTCAAGAAGGCAGAAGTCTTTCTGCCATCCTTTCACCACCCAGCGTGAAGCCAAAGGCTGCAGAGCCCACAGAGCACTCAGCACTAGTAGACGAAGTACAGAAGGAATTTTTTAACTGATGTTTTTTGTCTGGCCCTGGGAATGTGTCCTGCTCAAGCCCTGCTGCAGTCCTTCAGGGTCTGCGGATTGCCAAAAGTTCTGGGAATCAAAGATCC
Source organism: Crypturellus undulatus (assembly GCA_013389825.1). Classification (NCBI taxonomy): domain Eukaryota; kingdom Metazoa; phylum Chordata; class Aves; order Tinamiformes; family Tinamidae; genus Crypturellus; species Crypturellus undulatus. Next base: position 200,690 of record VWPW01022751.1, read on the forward strand.
TACTTTGTCTCACAAGCTTTCAGCATTTTGTCTTCTGAAGCACCTAGCTCCCAAGGTAATAAGAACAGGCGATTTCCTAATGAATTTCAGATGCAACCAGTCATGACAAAGATTCCACTCATCAGCCTTTGCATTATGGCAATGAGTGAGCTAATTGTCAGAGATAATTTTAACAATATATTCTGGAAGACACAATAGCATCATGAAGAGAGAACTGTGAACAAGTTATGGGAAGCCCGATGTTTTCTTTTCTATTGCATTGCTATGCAACAAAAACAGGAACCGCAGTCATGGAAAAATGAAATACAGCCACACAGGGTCAGATTTTGAGGGTTGTATCCACTAATAGCAGGATATCTGAAAATACCCTCTTACCTGGCCTTGATCTCAGTTCACAGCATGCTTAAATAGCTGCTTAGATCCTAAAGCAACATACATGCTGAACCATTGCATGGGAAAAGTACCTCACTTGGATCTCTGTGAGACTAGATCAAAAGATCAATTACAAACTTGGATTTGAGAAGATTTAAAGTCAGAGTAGATCACTGAACTTGGAGATGCATACACTGGAAAGGGCTTTGACACAAAGCAATAATTTCTGGAGAGAGCTGCATCATTCATTACTGGGATACTGCTTGACCATGGGACACTGATTTCAGGTGCTGTGTGCACCCAAGGTGCTTACAGTATAAACAGACAAGGCAAACAAAAGGAGGACTTGATCTGTGCTTTGAAGTGGAGAAATGGAAGCAGTTTTCCTGGTCCCAGATCCTCGATGGTATTCCAAGCTCTTCACATCTTCCAGCTCGACTGTCCAAGTACTTTCTGGATCTGGTGAGACTAAGCATTCACATCCTACTCGGGACTGCATGACTACTACATGGTAGAGTATGTACAAGGGCACAGTCAAAGAAGGGGTGATAGCTTGGGTTGCAGAGACTGTGTTTAACACACAGGGGAATGTAAATACATTTCCAGTCCTCAGCAGTTTGGTTGTCAGAACCAATCTGTGAGTTTTTATAAATCTACTCAAGCTCAAATCAAGAAAGTGTTGTCAGTACATCTAGCTCAGCACCTTCTCCTGGGAATCGTACAAAGAAACACTAAAGAGAAGTCTGTCCAAAACAGCCAGATCTCTAGCATACAGGAGAGCTGGCCACACAAACTCTATCTGGGAGCTGCAGCACAGGACATCCATCAGCAGTCTCAGTTCTTTACTGCCCAGAACATGCTATCCAGGCACCTGTGGCATAGATATAATCTTTCTCTAGACTGAGAAGCTCATTGTCCATCCATCAGGTGATACTGACCCAGTTGGTCCAGCAGGCTTGTTTCCTTAGAGCCTGAATGGGCTTTGATGCTCATTTGAAACACTCTTATTTGTGCAGTGACTTGGAGGTACAGTTAGATACCTCTCAGGTACGTTTGGGGATTGCTATAAATTGCTTCTCTGGACCTGTGTCATATGTGGTCTTATTTTCCAGTGCACCCTGGAGAGGTGCAAGGGCAGTGTTAGCGACACAGAGGCAGGACGGGCTGGACATAGTTTGGAGATGACACCCCTTTCAGAAACCTCACTCCTGCCCACTGTGGGCTATGATGACTGCGTGTAAAACTGCTGCTTGATAAGTCAAATCAGGTCACAACTTTTCTGTGTAACTGATGATCGAATTACTGGATACCGCAGCAAGAGGTCCAAGTGATGTGTAGGGGCAGAGGGTGGTCTAGAGAGACACGTGGGTTGCAACTTGTGAATCAAGACAAAAGCCATTCCCTTTCATTAAAGCAAACAGAGGCATGTCCAAATGAGAACTTCCTGGAGCTGTCAAATGCCCTATATCTCTCCCATCAAGTTACTGAAGCTCCCAAACAATTTGTCAGGCAACCACGACAGCATTCCCTCTCCCATCCTCAGATGATCAGGACTTGCCTCTCCACTCTGTATTTAGGCTCTTCTTAGAGCTTGGGCTTAGGTTCCTGGATAGTCCCTGGTGCTAAGAGGTTCCCTGATGTCTCCTCCAATAAGATGACATTGACCCCATGCGAAGGGCAATGCTAGGCCCAATCCACCAACCTTCTGCACAATCCTCTACCTTAGCACATCTTCCTTCCTTCTCTTGCACCTTTCACCCAAATTTCCTCCTTTCTCATACTGTCTATGCCCCTCCTGGGCTCTCTTCTTACTCTGTTCTCATACCAGTCAAGCCTTTCTTAACGCACCAATCTTATTCAGACTACAGACTTATTCAGACTAAAAGGCTTATTCAGACTAAAAGACTTATTCAGCTACAGAAAGTAGCTGATGAACAACCTTCCTCAAGGGGACTTAATTTTAAAATAAATAGTTCACAAGACCTTGGTTTATGGCCACATTCTATCTAGATGCTAATCACCTGCATGATAGGGATAGGACAGTCCCAGATCGCACTTCAGGTTGAGTGCAGAGTTCCCTCCCGATACTGCCCAGGACCTATTGTATGACATGGGGTAAATCAGTTCTCCCTTTCTGAGCCTTTGTTTCCCTTTCCACTGCTTATATGACCAAATCATCTGCAAGGCAAGGACTCTTAACACCTACCTTCCAGAGCCCAAGCTGAGCCTCCAGCAGGCCCTCTGCCCATGTTAATCCTATGGGTAGACTTGGCTTAATTCTCATTAACAAACAGTTTTCAGACCACAGAGGATAAAAATTGAGTTAGATTTCTTATTTTACTGTTTTAAACCCTAACAAAATCAGCCCTGTTAACTGCAAGGTGAAGGAACATTTCTACAGAGTGTTGCTGAGTTCATTTTATGAGGATCTTGCTGCAATTTGCACACTCTTGTGGAATTTCATTTGTCTTTCATTGAACTTTCCCATCTGCCTAAACATGCCCAGCCAGAGCTGAAGATGCCCACACAATTCTTGTAACATTACACTTGAGTGACAATATCCACAGCTCTGCCCAGTCACCTCCCATTCTGCTTCTGTTTGACTGAAAACTTTCAATGGGCCCAAGCACCCGAGTTCCTGTGGGCACATGTGCTCCCACTTCCTGAGTCTGACTAGAACAAGGAGTTCACCCTGCTTTCTTCTAATGGGTATCACTCCTCTAACGTTCCCCTGACACAGCCCATGCAGTAGAACTAACTGGCATTTTCAGCACAGCCTGCTGAACAGAGATTTCTTTGTAATGGACCAGAACACACATGACTTTCCAATAGCTTTACTCAAAAGAACTATGTTTCAGTGAGAAAGGTGAACTTGTAGACTCAGATACCCATATTTTGACCTCATTTGTATTTCTCCAGGTCTGGCTCCCATGGGAGCATCTTTGCAGGTACAAAACGTGCTGCAGAGGATGCCCAGCAGTACTACTCTGCACTGGAAGCTGTCTGGGTCTCCAGTGGAGACACATAATAGTCACACTTCTTTGGGTCAGCATGTCTAACAGAATCTTTTTCTTTCAGAGAAAAGCAGTAGTGATCTCAGACCTGTACACACTTGAGCAATAGTAGCTCCCTAAAAGCATTTAAGGAAAGACACCTTTCCAGCTAGTAGGACAAAAATGATGTATGTGTGCATGCTTGCACAGCCCACAGATGGGTGAGAGCATTAATGTCTTGCCACATTTTAACACCAGTTCTTAGAAAGGAAGAAAAACATTTTTTTCAATATTCAAATACACCTGAGTCATCCCCTTCTTTGCATGAAAATCAGTTCTAATCCTGAAATCAACATAGCCTGGGCAGGCTCTGATTCACACACAGCCCCTTTACAGTCACTGCAGCTCTTCATCCCAGTCATGCTAAAGAGGCCAAGTTACATTTTGCTCACATTTCTTTTCCGCCTTCCTCTCTCATGTGAAATTATCCAGAAGGGAAGTTGAACTGCTGCACACACCAAAAGGCAGAAATTGCCTTGGGTAATCTGGGCTGGGATCAGCCACCACGAGACAGCTGCACTCAGTTGACCACAGGCTGTCAAGACACCCCGGACAGATTTCTTTTCACAGCATCACCCAGCTATGGAATACGAACCATGTTTGAAAGCTCCAAGTCTTGATAATCATTTCTGCTTCTACTTCTCAGTGAGACAATGAGCAGTATGAAGGGCATGTGTACACACACAGAGCACTGACTGGCCCCACTTGAATCAATGGGACTTCCCAGGGTGCTTCTTCTATTTCTTATTGGAGCAGGTTCCTTCTTCTTTCATTTACACAAAGTCAATGGCTCTCTGGGCACTCTTTACCTGCAAAATGTGCCATTAGGAAACCACAGAGAATTTCCTGCTGCCTTTTAAGGCAGCTGAGCAGATAGAGGCAAGCAGGAGTCAGCAACAGTGAGCAGACAAGCATGTGAGAATCACCATTTTAAAGAAATTTGTAGACTGTGATGTTATCTCATGCAAATAGAAACTAAGTGCTTTCCAGCACAGTGATTGCTAAAGCAGCATGGGCCCAAAGACACCATCACAAAGACCACAGGCGTGTAGCAAAGCATTAGAGGACAGGGCTTGGCAGGCAGATAAAATTGGAATTAATGCCATTGTTCTTAGTGTCCTCATCAGAGGGAAAAAAAAAAAGGTATGAATAAGTCTGAAAACAGAGAACACTGCATCCATTGAGGGATGCTGTGGTGGCTTGCAACAAAAATGCCCTCTTCCCTAAATACAGGAGCAAAGAGATCTTTCCTGGATGCCAGACCTCACTGCCATAACCCTGAGGACTTGGTAGTGATGGCCTTCTGGACAGAAAGCACGTTCACTTGAGGCCTTTGCGTGGCACGGGTAGGTGTCCTTGCTTCATGCAGGATGGCATCGTGAAGACGCCACCGACAGTCTTTCCATATGTATGTTGAGTCCAGTCCTGCTACACTCGTTTGCTCCACGCCAGACTGAATCGCTCTTAAGTTATTGATGTCACATTGATCTCTGGTTGGTTCAGCTATGGACAAGGCAAAGAACTGATTACTGCAAGTCACAGTGGTATAGAAACGTACACCATGGCCCCACAAGTGGGACTCCACTGAAGTGGAAGTCAAGGACACTTATTGTTTTACATTAACAGATATCTACTCAAGTAAACAAGTAGAGAATGAGCTAGGCAGGGGGGCCAGAACCTGGGGTCAGAGCCCAGCCCTCCGCTTTCATTACAACCATTCAAAATGATTGTGCCTTTATGGGAATCAAGGGGAAATGCTGATGCCAAATCCATACAGGTGAGAGAAGCATCAGGGGTATTGACACCACCAGAAGATTGCACCCATGGAAGTCTGTACTGCAGTCCTGTAGACAGGACACCCCATGGATCTACTCCCAAACAGCCAAAATAATTTCCAGAGGGATACAATGCCATACAAAGCTGATGTGCTGCCAAACTCCTGCCCAGAGATGCTATGCAGGGCCCATCCCCTACAGAGCCAGCATCATTCCCGGGTCATTCTCCCAAGCTCCCAGTGCCAGCCCAACCCCATCCCTAGCGTGCATAACCCGGCCTGTGTCAGGCGGTCTCATCCTGTGCAGCACACACAGCTGCGTGTGTTTAGTTTACCCAGAGTGGTACTGGGGGTGGAACAGTGACCTTTCTCATGAAACCGTATGGGAAACGAAATTCCCTCTTTCAAAACTTCGTCATGTCTCAACTAGCTGCTCTGCTAATTTTTACAAAAGGAGGAGGGAGCTGTCAGCTGAGACCTGTCAGTGACCGAGAGCACAAATCACACTACCTCCCCAAGCCATGGAGACAAAAGCAAAGCACTTGGCATGGCAACGGCTAACTCGCTGCCTCGCTGCCAAGCTTCACGGGCTGCCTCCTCCGGCGGGCTCCTCGGAGCAATGGAGCAGCTGGCAGGCTGGGCTGTGACAGGCAGCAGGGCTGGGAAATCAAAGAAGGGCCATTTCCACACAGAAGAACATTCCCGTGCCTCGAAGCAAGCAGGAGCTTGTGCCTAGAAGCACATGTCCCATCCAGCCTGCCCTGCTAAGTAGTGGAGCATGTGCACCTGGCTGCTCCATACACACCACCTAAGCAACACGAACGGAGCTGGTGCCGCTGTAGGAATTGCTTCTCCTGTCTCAGGGAGGAAAGCCGCTCAGCAGCTAAATCTGGAGGAGGTCGGACTCCTTCCTCCCGCCAGCCAGGGCAATTGGACTAAAAATCTCTGTCTTCGTTTGTCTGCACCCTGATCACAGAAACTGTCAGCTAGCGAAGACTATGGCTTGTAACTGCAAGCAGCACTATTAGGAGACACTAGATGACAGAAAAAGCCTTTTGCACTGGGGACTTAAAAATAAAGGAATAAAGACTATAACCAGCAGAGGAGAACTCTGTCTAAGGAAGATCTTCCAAAGCTACATGATTAACCTCTTCATTTTATATGTTGACCAGAGGAACAAAAGGTCCCTACAGTCAGAAAAATGCATGACAAGAAAATCACCACCGCCAGCTTCACCAGAGCCCTGGGCTCTTGCTCATGGCAAGCTGATGCTTTCATGTCTTGGAGGAACCTGTTGCTTCAAAGTCACAGTGACATATGAGGAGTGAAAATCAGGAGCAGCCTGATGCTGCTGCAGCTAAGTAGAGCAAGTTGCCAGGATACATCTACTTACCTCAAAGTATGTTGCTGAACATGATTCAGGTGTACCTAGACATCAGACACAGCCATTCATCCCATGATGCACTGATTATTCACACACCGAGATCTCTCTTTCCTTGTCATATTCTTCCTGGATTTTCTTCACCTATTTTTATCCCAGTTACCCACATGCAGGATGCAGAATTAACAAAATCCCTTCAAAGCCCTCAGAAGACTTCAGCCTGGATTTTGAATCTCTTCCAACACACATACATCTTCTCAATCACCTCAGATCACTACAGTGAATGAATAGTATTGCTGCAGGCTGTAAGTCAATCGTGCAGAGCTCTGGGAATCTTGCACTAGACTTTTAGGGGTGGATGGCACAGGATTCTGCCATATCAAGAAGAGAACACATACTTTAGCCTGAATATTACTTTCTTTACAACTTTGAGTGTATTCGGTTCATCAATGTTAAATACATGTGTGTAGCTTTTCTTTATGGCCTCTTTTAGAAGACGATTTAAAAGAGGAATCCCAAAACAGTTTGAGTTAGTTCCTCTTTAACAGGTGCCTTGAAAAGCCATGCTACTGTTCAATGAGGACAGATACTGGTACCAGGAAACCCATGTGCTTCTGGTCATACAGCTGACGTCAACAACACTGGTGACAAGGTGAGTGAGGTTATCTAGATCTTCTTACTTCTTACCCTTATTTTTTGTGGCACCTTAACATTAAGGTTCATGTGATGCCCTAGCAACATACTGAGTCAGTGTAGTTCTGCATTAGATCTCAGCTCTGCTGGTACAACAGCATCCTATGATGAGAATACAAAAATCTGCTTTCAGTCTCTCTGTTTGAATCCCAGAGTCTCATTCTATGGGGAGAAAAGCAACCACACAGTTAAGTTTTTTAATGGCTACATGTCAGCCACTGATGTGTTCCACCTGATGGAATAAGGTTCCTTGGCAAAACTGAATTGTAAGTCCTTGAGGTCACATTTTCAGGACCATGGCAGCAGCCCAGGGAAGGGATCCATGCAGCTAAAATGGCAAAAAAAAAATGTTAATGACTACAACAGAAGATCTTAGAGCTGTTGGTAAAATTCAACTTGGTCCCTTACTCCTCCCTTCGAGGGACGGTACAAGAGGGACGGGGAGCTTCTGGAGAGGGTCCAGCGTAAAGCAAAAAATATGATGAAGGGACTCGAGTATCTATCTTACAAGGAAAGACTAAGTGACCTGGGCCTGTTTAGTGTGGAGAAGAGAAGGCTGAGAGGAGATCTGATCAACACGTTCAAGCACCTGAGGGGAGAATTTAGGGAGGATGGGGCCAAACTCTTCTGGGTGGTGGCCAGTGACAGGACAAGGGGTAACGGGTGTAAGTTGGAACACAGGCAGTTCCATTCCATGTGAGGAAGAACTTCTTCCCTGCGAGGGTGCCAGTGCCCTGGCACAGGCTGCCCAGAGAGGCTATGGAGGCTCCTTCTCTGGAGATCTTCCAAACCCGCCTGGATGCCACCCTGTGCTCTGGGTATCCCTGCTGGAGCAGGAACTTTAGACTAGATGATTTCTAGAGGTGTCTTCCAACCTCAACCATTTTGTGATTATCAGGACTCAGTGGGTTTTGCCAGGTATGATTAGAGGTCTTCCATGCAATGCCCAGGTCAGATTGCCAATCCCTGAGAATAAAATATGAAGAATTTCTAGCTGCCTTAGGAATCTCCAAGAGCAGATTCAGAGAGAGAGATTTTCAGTCACTTCAGAGACAAAATGCCCAATCAGGTCCTTCTCTTATATCTGTAGTTTTGTGTAACTGCTGGACCAAAGCTTGTGTTATAGAAGGAAACTTTAGTGAAAACAACTCAGGCATTGGTGACAAAGGAGATTATCCAAGGTCTGGACATTTGAATATTGAATTTTAAATTGAAATTAGGGAAATTTGGGAAGAAAAAAAGAATTATGAAAAGGGAAACTAGTTGAAGATTTCCCTATATTTTGGATTCTTCACCATTACAAGGTTTTCTCCTTCTTATTGCATGGTTCCTCCCCAGACTCTTTCACCAACTTCCTCTACATCCTGTAAAGTAAAGCTCCAAGCCTGCCTCCTTCAGCTTACTCCTTTTACTGTCCAGAAACCGGAAAAAAAAAAGAGTTTTAGTCATATCATTTTCTACACATGAACTTACTGTAGTCCAGTTAAGCTTCCTTGTGCCGCATAGGAAGAGATACCAAAGTAAATTGGCTGTCACCTCTCCTATTTTTTGTTTTCCTCCTCTCCACTCATTCCCTTCCCAAAGCTCCTGGAGGTCATCCACAGGGGGCTCTAACCCCTGTGGAGGGGGGAGAACCTCTTGGGGAGGATTTGGAGAACCACTCTGCACTCCTGCTATTTATTTCAGCTTCTTGACACGTTCTCCACACAGCCAGTGTGGCATGGAATTCAGCAGGTGAACCTAAGTGTACTCAGTGCACACAGGGCAATATACCCTCAAGAGACATACCATGGCATTAGCCCATGACAGCCAGCCAGGAAACACACGCAGGTTTCCTTCCTGGGAGACAGTCAGCCTCCCAGCCAAGCACCTGTCACCTTTCATCTTCGAAACCCGTGCAGGAAGCCAAGGAATGGTGTTTTGTTTTCACTGTACTTTCTGTAACTGAGATCTTCCAAAATGTATCAGTTACTCTCTATGGGTAGGAAGTGATTATGGGAGAGACAAAAGTGAATAAAGTCCTGTAATTCCTATGAGTTTTCACAAGTTCATTATTGCATTAGTTATTATTTATTAGTACTAATAGCTTATTCCTTCATCTGGAGAACTCACAGGACAAAATGTCTTGTTTTAACAGGGAAATGCCAAGGGAACTGAAGGGTCAGACTTCTCTTCCCTAGAAACAGTCCTTGTACAGCCACGTGTTTCCTCACTGCCTTCCCGCAGGCTGCATCAGGATGGTCATAGCTCTGCAGACCATGTGGATGCCTTCCAACACCACATTGGCTGCGTTTCTCACAGCAGGGACAACCTGACCCCAGCAAACACTAACTGACAAACAGAGGATTTGCACTCAGCTGAGTCACAGGAAGGGTCAACATCCCCTGACAGAAACCTGGCAGATCCCTTACCCCACCTTGCTTTCCCAGTTTCTGTTTTGTAGTAGAGCTGGTGGAAGTGCCTGGAGCAGCTGCAAAGGTGGTTCAAACCAGTCAAGTCAATGTGGTTCTGTAACAGCTAGAAAGCAAGGAGTGATATTAATACGGCACCCATGAGTGAGCAAAGATCAAGAGACACTGACTGGGAGAGAGACATTTCCCAGAGAAAGAGATCATCAAAGAGGATTTCCTAGGAACATAAATCCTTACTTTGGATTGTTGCCAAAGACATTTGGGCATAAACCAGGATGCCTCAAAAACAAACACCTGAACCCTCAGTTGCCTAGCCTCAGAGGTTGAAAGACACAGTCAGTGTCTAAGCAGCATTTCCCTTAGGTTAGAGATGACATAGTGCAATCTCGGCAGATACAACCAATGTGGAGGATCCCATGTGGACAAGGATCCATGAAACATGCCTTCCAGTAGTAGGGTTGCTACTATTAGACCACACAGACCAATAGAGGACTATGCTTTACCTATGGTAAGGGCACTTCTGAAGATCTCTTCAAATTCCTCCCTGCCTCACTTAAACTCTGTTCAATCCTTACTCTCTGTCTAGTGAACTGTTCTACATCGGTAAACAACAGCTTTGGTTGTTGGTCCTACACTATGCAGGAAGAGCTTTGTATTTCTAGAAGCCAAAAATCCGATTTCAGCCTTTTTTCCCCTTTGAAACAGCATGCATTAAACTGCTTTATCTGTGCGCAAATCTCTGTTTTGCCCTCCCAGTGACATGGTAGGGAAAGCACCAGACGCAAAAACTCATGTGTCCTGAAAGCACCTACTTGCTGGAGTGAAGTGCAGATCCCTCCAGGATGTTCCAAAAAAACAAGAGATGAAACCACCACAAGGCCCATATATTATTCCAAAGGACGTTGTCACTACAGATCCAGAGACTTGCCCTCAGGCCTTGTGAGTGGTGCCTTTCCTCCAAAAAGTATCCACCTAATGTCAAGAAATAATATATGATAAAGAGAGAATAACAATTTAAAGACAAGAAAGAAAGAACAGATGGAAGAAGAGTAAGAAAGACAACACAAAAGCCTGAGATTGTCCTGGAGAGGAGAAAGAGACAGCAGAGAGATGAAAGATGCTGCAGCTGTTGACTGTGAAGTTGCTGTCTAATAAAGTCTTTACAACCTGCAAGGTTTGTCACAGACCTTCCCAAAGCAAATCAGGCTCTACTGGCCCCGTACTCATCAACGGAACATTTTCTAGGGCTAATTTCTAGGTAACTTTCTTCCCACGCCTGCAACCTACACAGCACACCAAAGTCAATAGAACTACGGAAGGAGGGACTTGGGCCCAACCCTACAGAGCAATTTTTCAGTATCTCAATTCCTCCCATAACTATCGCAGACCCACACAGCCAGCTGGAACATGTGTCTCAACCAGTGAGATAGTCCTGCCTGCAGAGGAAGAAGTATGATAGGGGAAGAAAGAGAGAATACCATTTGGATGTCGGGTTGGCCTTGCAGCTGGGCTGACCTCCCGTGCCATCCAAACAGCTTGTCCACTGGTCAGTTTGTCCACCTGGCTTCGTGGAGATATTAATATGGTCAGTGCAAGCCTTTCTCCTGGCAGTCAAAGTGAGATGGCTGACTCTGCTAGTCCTCATGGAAGCTCACAACTTCATTGAGTTCTTCAGTGCTGATCCAGGGCTCAGCTGGCCTTTCCCCAGCCTGCAGTTCTACACACTCCCATTTCCTCTCCATAAAAGCTGGGGAACTGGAGGCTGGTGCCATACACTATCAAAGTGGGAACTTCTCCATGTCTGCCTCCAAAGATTCTTCAGTTAGATAACAGCACTGCCTTCATCTTATAGGAGCTGGGGAGAACTGCATTCCCCTTTGGCCTAGAGGGAAAACTCCCCTTCACTCACAGTGTCTTCTGTTGAGAGAATCTATGTTGACGTATGCATTCCTAACGAGATGGGGTAACACTTTTCAGAGCCAGGCACCCGTATACATGCGCTTGCTAGCCAGCTACCTCTGTGCAGAGGACAGTTTTTTAGGCCTAACAACTGCGAAAGCAAGTCCAGGAAAGTTTCAACACCGCTGAGAAAACAGACTAGGAAGCAACCACTCAATAACTTCTCAATAACTCCTGACCAATATGCCGGGAGTTGTCAAATCTGGTGAATTTAGCTCAGTGTTATCATCTTCAGAAATGAACAGCATGCCCTTGCTTCTCCTCCTCCATTTGTTTTTTCCTGCACTGCTCACGTGAACTCCCCTGGTGAGATTTCTCACTGGGACAACAGGACCAGAGACTTTTCAGATCTGCTTGATTTCTTCTGCTAGGAAACTTCTGATGCTGAAGCATTTTATCCTATTTGCACCCAGTTAAAAAAAATGAAAGGATTATATATGCCACACTGAGTGTCTTCTACTTTTGTAATGTATTTGATGACACCCCCTGGGGAAAACAGTCCTGCATGAACAAGTAACAACGCAAGGAGAAAATGTAAGTAGGGCAAACTAGATACAGCTGATAATTGCCAACAATAAAAATATATTATCAGATACACTTAAATAAATTCACATAAAGTGGCAGTTCTGGATTAGCAATTCCTTTACCATGATATCACCTTTGTGCTCATAGGCAAACGTAAAGCAGCTAAAAAAAAGTCTTAGGACCAAATGGCCTGAAAAGTAAAGGAAAAATAAGTCTGTGTTCCTTTTCCTGTCACCCTCTCACTGGCATTGAATTTGGCTATAGAAGACTACTAGTTTTCCCTGTACCTTCTCTTCCTGGTAAACTAATCCTCAATTCATCTTGTTTCAACACACTCCAGAATAGTAGTTATTCCCTCTTCAGGGCTGACCTGTGATAGAGAGGTGATTCTACCCCTCTACTCAGCCCTGGTGAGGCCACATCTGGAGTATTGTGTCCAGTTCTGGGCCCCCCAGTACGAGAGGGATGTGGCGGTGCAGGAGAGAGTCCAGCCAAGGGCCACAAGGCTGATCAGGGGCCTGGAACATCTGCCCTGTGAGGAGAGGCTGAGGGAGCTGGGCCTGTTCAGCCTGGAGAAGAGAAGGCTGAGAGAGGATCTAATCAGTGTGTACAAGTACCTCAAGGGAGGCAGTGAGGAGGATGGGGCTGGCCTCTTTTCAGTAGTGTCCACTGACACTACTGACACAGAGGAAATGGCCACAAACTGAAGGATCAAAAGTTCCACAGGAACTTAAGGAAAAAATTTTTGACAGTGAGGGTGACAGAGCACTGGAACAGGCTGCCCAGAGAGGTTGTGGAGTCTCCTTCTTTGGAGATCTTCAAGACCCGCTTGGATGCAGCCCTGTGCCACGTGCTGTTGGTGGCCCTGCGTGTGCAGGGGGGTTGGACTAGATGACCTCTAGAGGTCCCTTCCAACCTTAGGCATTCTATGATTCTATGATTTGTCTTGGTAAAGGAGCCTGCCCAACGTCTTTGTTTTCATAGGAAGCAATACCTTCTTTTGATGTGGGCAAAGGTCTCAAACTGAGATAATACAGGAAAAAAAATATTTTTTAAATGGTTTATCCACCTCTCCAGAGCACAGATTCCCCTTACTGTAATGCATTGTCACTTCGGGTTGGCGTGAAGGCACACATTTCAATGTTGCTTATCATGGTTCTACAAATAGTGTACTCATGGTAGTGGACAAGTATCTCACTGAGCGATTCCTCTGTCCCTACAACCCATCAAGTTCATCCAGTGGGAAGAGAGGATGAGGTCTTACCCTTGCTTAGACAGAATCCCTGTGATATTTCCCCACTCAGGAGACTACCCTCATGTGTAATTTTCTTTCTATCTGCATCCCTCTCCTCCTCTCCAGACCATATAACTCCAGCTAGGTCTGTGCTCCAGCCCCTTCACCAGCTTCATTGCCCTTCTCTAGACATGCTCCAGTACCTTCACGTCTTTCTTGTAGACAGGGGCCCAAAACTGAATACAAGATTCGAGGTGTGGCCTTACCAGTGCCATTCAGCCAGTTTTTCCCCATCTAAGTCATGAGCTGCCAGCTTCTCCAGGAGAAGGCAGTGGGAGACTGTTATCAAAGGCCTTACTGCAGTCTAAGTAGACCCGATCCATAGCCTTTCCCTCATCGACTAGGCAGGTAATCTGAGTTGCAGGAGGAGCTCAGGTCAGGCATGACCTGCCTTTCATGAACTCATCTTGGCTGGGCCTGATGCCCAGGCTGTCACACACATGCTGTGCAATTGCCCTAAAGATGATCTGCTCCATAACTTTCCCCAATACCTAGGTCAGTCTGTCAGGCCTGTAGTTCCCCAGATCCAATTCTTGTAGATGGGTGTCACATTGGCCAGTCTCCAATTGATGGGGACCTCCCCTATTGACCAAGACCACTGATAGATTATAGAGAGTAGCTTGGTGAGCATTTCCACGAGCTCCTTTAGAATCCTCGTGTGGATCCCATCCAGCCCCACAGACTTGTGGGTGTCCAAGTGGAGGAGAAGGTCACTGACTGTTTCCTATTGAATTTTGGGCGGTTTCTTCATCTCCCCATAGGTGTCTTCCAGATTCAAGTACCTTGAGTATAACTGATCTGGGTGTTAAAGACTGAAGCAAAGTACCACCTCAGCCCAACTTCATCCTTGATGACAATGCTTTTTCTAACACATCCAATATCCTTGGCCTTTCTCTTCTTGTTAATGTATTTGTAGAATTTTTTTTTGTTGTCTTTTATGGCAGTGGCCAGATGATAAAGTTTCATCTGAGCTTTTGCCTTTCTATGTCCTCCCTACATACGCTAGCGACGTCACTGTACTCCTCCCAAGTTGCCTGCCCTTCCTTCAAAATGTGGTTAGCCCTCCTTTTTTCCCAGAGTCTCAGCAATAGCTGACTGTTCAGCCAGGTCAGTGGTCTTCCCCTCCGGCTCATCTTTCGGCACATGCAGATGGCCTGCTCCTGCACCTTTAAGAATAACTTCTTGAGTGAAGTCCGGTCTTCCTGGACTCTTTTCCTCTTCAGGACTGCCTCCCAAGGGACTCTCCCAACCAGTGTCCTAAATAGTCCAAATTTTGCCCTCCGTAAGTCCAAAACATCTGCTGACTCCCCTCCTGACTTCATCAAGAATTGAAAAGTCTATCATTTCATGGTCACTGTGCCCAAGACAGCCTATGACCTCTCCCATCAGTCCTTCTATGTTGGTAAAGAGCAGGTCCAGCTAGATTCCCCCTTGTAGATTCACCATTTGTGATTCATAGGAGGTTATTTTCCACACACTCCATGAACCTCCTAGACTGTTTCCTCTCTGCCTTACTGTTTTTCCAACAAACATCTGGTAGGCTGAAGTATCCCACAAGAACAAGGGTTGCCAATCATGAGACTTCTGCCAACTGCTTATAGAATGCCTTGTCTGTATCTTACTCTGGTTGGGTTGCCTATAGTAGACTCTCACCAGGCTATCAATCAGTTTTGTTGGCCCTCCCTCTGATCCTGACCCATAAGCACTCGACTTTTCCATCACCAAAGAGGCAATTGGAACAACACGGTCTGCCCGCACTAGACTCAGGAGGGGCCACCAGGAGCTCAGAGGCTCCTAAATAGTGAATGAAGCCAGATGGACAGTATGAGAACACGATAACTGGGCACATCATCACTGCTGACAGAAGGCCTAGCATAAAGTCAGGGACTCAAGATAGCTTTAGAGCTTGTGGCTAGGTGTCAGCCTGGAGACAGGGCAACAGCTGATGGCAGGCAAATATTGGTGCCCTCCTGCAAGCCGGTGAAGTAGAATGTTGGAAGAAGCCAGAAATAAAAGGCAGAGCTGGGAACTAAGCTAACTACAATCAAGTACAACTAAGCATGTGCCCGAGGCCCTTGTTGGAATGTAGTCTAAAGACTGAGCTATGCTTTAGCTTGGATTTATCCTAGCAATCATGATACCAGTAGCACCAATAATGTTACTGGAGGGCTGCTAAGTGTTTAATGCTATATCTATCCTTCCTCCTGCAAGACACTACATTCTTCCTTCAACCCACTAAGTTGAGGTTCTTGTGAAGATCCTCTTGTGAAGGAAGAGTCCCAGGAACCAAAGCTTCTCCTCATATACCCAGTGAAGACCCAGAATGTGTTGTGGTAGGGAAGCTCAAAGGAAGCCCCAAATGCTCAGGGCACAACAACAAACAGCTTGTAGACACCTCAACTCATCTCTTCAATGGATATTCAAGAATCTCTATCAGTAACTGAAGTTTTCCTACTGCAGTAAAGAGTAATGTTAAAGATGTCAAACTTGAGAGAAAAGAGGTTCCCACCCATTTCACGAGCTCTAAAATAACCCTTTGTTGGGCTCAGACCAGGCAATCTCTGAGCAATCTGTCCAAAATTTTGGCTATCCCCAACCTGTCTGAAACATATTTTCAATGTGCATGACATATCCCTACAAGACTGTTATACTCATTCCTTGGACAATATATATGCAATAGGAACATTAATCCAAAATGTATTAATCTATACATTCCCACTGCTTTCTAACAACTACCTGTAATAATCCAAACCAAATTCCTCTGGTAGAGCATAGTTTCATTTCTTAACAGGCTTCACCTATTCCCAAAGGGTTGCTGACCCTGTATGGAAACTTTTGCTTACGATGAAGTGTCCTAAGACCCAACAACACTTTCAGCAAGGTAAATCCAGCTCTGAGCCAAGATGGACACAACTTCCTGCTCTTGCATAACAGCACAGGGATGGTTCTTAGAACCTTCAAGAGCTCTCACACCCTGAGAGGAAGAGGAACAAAAACCATCTTTCCTGACAGAGAGGAGATGGAACAAGAAAATACTTTCCAGGTGCCTTGCGATAGACAAGCACAATCGCGTTCAGGCAGGAAGCTGCTTTTGCAACCATTTAGCTTTGGTGGGGTTGTGTTTTGTTTTTTAATAGCACACATTGCCTCTTTCCAGATTGGTTTGTTTTGGCTTCCTGTGCCATTCAGCAGAGGAGAGAAAAAAAATAGCTTATCAAGTATATGATCTTCTTTTCCCCCTAGTTTCCTTTTTAAAGCTGCTTAAATGAGACAGAACAGCAATTACCACCCAGTTCTTAATCCCTGTTTTGGATATAAGGAGAGAAACTGAGCACCCTGGGAGCATACAGCTTAACAAACCATCTGAAGTGAGTATGTACAGAATTTTTAAAAGACTAGAAATCTAAAGCGGTTGATCATGCATTTCTTACCCAGAGAAGATTACTATGACTGTCAGCAAATACATGTTAATCCAAGAGTCCAAAGAGTCCATTTAAGTAGATAAGGCTGTTCTAGACAAAGCTAAATCACTGCTCTTCTAATTTCCTATTCCCTTCCACTGAAGTGGTACCTCCAGTGTGCATTACATAGATCCCACAGGATACAAAGCACACTTGAGAGTCCTCAGTACAAGTTGCAGTAACGTATTAAGAAACATGTTAAAGCTAAAGGTTAAGGCTAAAGACTCCAGAAAGCAACTAAAGCAGATATGAAGTCAAGTAGGAAAACAAACAGGGGAATTTATTGTGAATATGAGTGTACAGCTGAGGGAAAGCACACACAAGAGAGGACAGTATGGATATCCAGTAACAGAAGATGTTTTCTATGGGAAATATGGAACTCCAGAAATGCTGTCTGGACAGGCTCTCAGGAGGTCTGTGGTTCCGCTCTGAGT
The DNA here is from genome assembly GCA_013389825.1 of Crypturellus undulatus. NCBI lineage: Eukaryota > Metazoa > Chordata > Aves > Tinamiformes > Tinamidae > Crypturellus > Crypturellus undulatus. The sequence continues at coordinate 218,047 of VWPW01022751.1, forward strand.
AGGAGGCTGAGCCATGACCATCTCTGCATCAGTTCAGCTGTCACTTTGTCTGGCCCAGGCTAGGAAACCTCCAAGGATGACGATCAACCGCCACCCTGAGGGCTCTTCTGACCACTCCAGGGCTGCACCACCCTTCTGGAGAAAGGGACATTGGAGACAGACGGAGCCTGCAGGCTGGAGGGGCACAGCTGGTGCTGTCCCTGCCGCTAGCACTGACTGGCCCTCTGCACAGTATAGGAGCTAACAACCATCATGCTTTATTTCTGGATGGAGGGAGCCGGACAGCCCTTCCCACATAGCCGCATCCCTCACTGCTCCTCAGAAAAACAATTGCAAAGTTCGGGGTGTTTTTTGATTTTTTTTCCCCTTTTGCCATGTGATCCTGCAAGCACTGGCATGCTGGCAAACCCGTGCTTTGAGAGAGGGAAAACAAGTATGCTGCACTGTTTACAGAGATGGAGAGGGGATTAAAGCCTTCTGTGAGCAGCTGGTAAACCAAACCAGAGAAATCGTGTGTAATGGCACCTGGAGCACAGAGCAGGATATTAAAGGCAGATTAGGACAATTTCATATTCCAGACACCAAGAGAGACCCTGCAGTCCAAACATGCTTGAACTTGCTGATAAACCTGTTGCTTTCCATGGATCACCACCAAAGCAGGCTAAAAAGCTGGGGCGCCAAAGCAAACTCCAGGCCTGATAACAGGCATTTAATATTTATTAGTGCAGGGTTATTAGCCCATTTCTCTATACTTCTACCTTCACTAAAGGCATCAGTCCTTCTGCAGTCCCACCAGGAGAGAAGCCTTTCCCCAGTCAAATGGTTTGTGTCAGGCTGACACCAGACGCCTCTGTGTCTCACTGAAAGGAGCAGTTTTATGGCTAACTGCCAAAATTAGTTTATAACTGTGACTGGTACCAGCAATCACTGTGTTTGACTGAAGAGAAGGTGCCCTGATCGCAGGTCTATGATTATATATGTCAGGAGAAGAGCTAACTGTATTATCACGCATACTGCTTCAGGGTAATTCATATTATCTGATTAACCCCTCGATTTCAGGAAGCATGAGCATGTACCCTGAACTGCAAAGTCAGGGAAGCTGCAACACAACGGGGAAGTGGCTTTTCTATTGCTATCCAAAACCAAGCCATACAGACAGATCATGGTCTATTCTCATGAGAAATAGTCTCCTCTACAACTACAGCTGTTAGCTGGTCCCTAAGTACTTATTTCTGCAGATTTCTATGGCTCACAGAAGAATGGTGCTTTACATATTTTCCCTGACAGCATTAAGAGCTGAAGAAGTGTTAATTGCTTACACAAACATCAAAATACTAGCCCTATTTTACAGTCTGTTGACACCTGTAAATGATCTGCCTGCAGCCAAAATGGCAGTGAAAGCAACTGGAGCCATTACAGGAAGGGCAGGTAATAAAAGGACAGGAATTCTTTTTATACCAAAGATCAGATTCGCTATATTGAAAGCAAGGTGATCATCCCTTATGGATTGAAAGGAAAACACCTTCAAAGAGAACAGGATACCACCCAACAGTAAAGCAAATGAAGGATTGAAGCCTAAAGCAGAGCTAAGAAGCCTTCAATGCAGATATGAGAAATTATGCAAAAAGTGGGAAGAGGAAGGAAAAAATGGTCCACTGTGATAAGAAAAAAAATCCATAGAATTGATTCATCCTTGCAAGCAAAACAGGCGTATGTCAAAACTTGCCACAAGTAGTAGAGGGCAGAATGCCATTTAATGATACCAAATCTGAAGAAGCTCACAGCAAGCAGGCAAGGTCTTTGAAGGACCCTCTAGAGGAGGGAAAGTCTTTTTGCAAAAAACAGGTTGTGGCAGGAAATCAGACATCCTTGGGACAGTTAGCTCCTCTTCCTGTGTGTCCTTTCTTATACTAATAGAGATTGGACTTCAAAGCTGAGTTGCTGGCATGCAAAACCTGCATGTAGCGGCATCCTGGTAGTCTAAGGGTTCCTATTACTTTTTCAGACTTAGCAGTGCCCAGGATAATGACCAGTCCCTAGAATCACCACTGAGTCCAGAATGCTAGCCTGGATGTCACCTCATATGTCTTCTGTCCTGACCCAGCCAATGTCACACTTTACAAGAAAACTAGACAGGAGATTAGAGATGACCATTTTGCCCAGCCCTTGGAGAGAATAGCTCTACCCATTCCATATACAGCCTTTCTGATCCACTGACATTAGTAGCAAAGCTGGTGTCGTTACTAATCCCATAAATCTACCCCACGATTTTATTCCATCCTGATAGCCATTAGATTGACTGACAAACCAGAGCACCAGTGAAGAAAATGGTCTACAGTTTGCCTAAGAAGGACAAGTCCTAAGAAGGACTCCCAAGCCAGACAGGGATAACAATAAACAGTACTACATGATCTAGGTATTTCCACATCAAATGTCCTGCAATCCTCCAGTTGGGGAAACCTTGAAAAGTGCACAATTCCAAAGCCACATCCTCTTGAGCTATAGGGAGATACATAAAAAAGCCTAAGGACTCTGCAGATTGTAGAGTGAAGACAGTTGAAAGAGCTCAGTTTGGCTGAGTTTAACCATTCTCCTGTAAGATTTAGTAACACCACAGTAAAGAATACTTTCAACATCATCTTTGTGCTGTGCTGAGTACCAGTTAGACTGAGAGAGACTACATAGCACAAGGTAAACACTGAAGGAGCAAACTTTCCAACCTCCCCCTGCTCAAGCAGGGGCACCAAGAACATAGGGCACCCGGTCGCATCCAGGCAGGTTTAGAAGATCCCCAGAGAAGGAGCCTCCACAGCCTCTCTGGGCAGCCTGTGCCACCCTCACAGTAAAGAAGTTCTTCCTCATATGGAGATGAAGCTTCCTGTGTTTTAATTTCTACCCACTACTCCTTGTCCTGTTCCTGGCCACCACCAGGAAGAGTTTGGCCCCATCTTCTTTCCATTCTCTCCTCAGGTATATATATTGATCAGATCTCCTCTCAATCTTCACAAGAAAAAATAAAAGAGTAAAAGAGCTTTCTTTCCAGAAAACAGTCTCCTAAGTGAGCAAGGATGGCTAGAACTGAAGGATAGTAAAACATAACAGGTCCAGACTACAAACAGTATCAGTGCAGAGTACCATAGAGGCTAGCCACGGAGTCATGGCTGGAAGAGCAAAAGGAATCTAACATCAGTTTGCCAAATGCCCTCGGAGTTGCTAACTTAAAATAAAAAGGAAGGCTTCATATATAGCCAGAACTCTGATTTGATAGGTGGAATTGATATGTTAGGAGAACTGAAATTGAACTTAAGAGAGGTGGATCCACCTGTCCTGGACATATTGCTATATACTCCCATCAGAACGGGGAGTGTCTGAGGAAGTGTTTCAAGGACACAGAGGCCCACAAGGCCATGGAGAACAGAAAAATCAGATCTCCAGATGCCCCAATTGTACAAAGCAGCAGCTCTTGGTCAACCAGGACAATCTGGAGTGTACTAAGGACAACTTACTGAGTCAGGGACAGAAAATCCAACCAGCAAGCTTGCTCACAGGAGTAGCTCAGTGTGAAGTGCAGGAAACATGAAAGCAAGAAGTAACACAGCTGAGGGTGGCCGACCCAAAAGGCTTGAGGACCTTTCAGAGGAGTATCAGGAGAGCAGGAATAATGATTTCAGAAAGGCAAACCAAAAATGTTACATAGGGAGAGAAGGGACAGAGAAGGATCTATGAGGTATCATGGATCACAGCCTGAAAAGGAATCCATGGCTGCTGATGGGTGACTACACTGGGATGCACAGATACAGACAAGGACAGTGGCACCAGCCCAGGCCTTGCTACACAACCAGGCCCAGCTTCAGAGGTGATACTTCAGCAGAGATCAGCAAAGTTGTTTGCTACTCCCTGGAGTCCATACCTCACTCCCACTGTCAGTTCACCTGATTCAAGGAGTACTACTTGCCAACAGAACTGAGAAGCTGTTAGGACCAGTTTTGCTCCCCCATCACTAGATCAGGGAACTGCCTTTCTAATACAACTGACAGCAGAAACAATTTCTACTAACAGTCCTTTTCAGACAAGTTCCTCACACCAGCTAAGTGAGCAAGTGGAGTTTGGTAAGGATTAATGAATGTCTCTCTTCAGACATGATTCCTGTACAGTCCAGAACTAGATACAATGGTTTTTTAATAAAGCCCATGGCTGATAGAGATGGGTACATGTTCTTGGCACCTATGCCAGAAAATAGGTAGTAGTGGTGAAAATGTCCCAAACCAATTCACATCTCATTTAGAACTGCCTAATCCAAGTTATTAGAAGCACTTTCAGGCCCTGAAAATTCCTGATTCCTGTTCCATCGCTTCCTTTGACACAGTAAAGGCGAAACGAACAGAAAACTCCATCATTCCTTTCTAGCTTCAGACCCAACTTCTTTTCTCCCATCTCATTTCTATCCCTCCAACTTAGGCCTCATGCATGTTCACCTGCCTCTTCTTCAGATCCTCATCTAGGTCGCTGGCAGGACTTAAGTATTGTTACTCCAAACCACGGTGTTTAAAACCAGCCTCCAGCCCATCAGATGCATTTCTAGTACCATACCATTACTCAGGTCCCCATCTAAAGAAGTCTCCTATGAGCTGAACATGGCATGTGCCTGCATTCACCCTGTAAGTGGAACAGATGAAATAACCACAAAGGAAGTTAACAGTAGCTAAGTCTTCTTCTCTCTTACGTTATTCACCCGTTTAAAGCCTGCTGCAAAACATGATATGTTTCAACACCTGCAGTGATAAATTATAGCAAAAACCAGGAACAAGCACTTGGTCATGTTTATCCTCAAATGTTCCTTGGTCATGCTGCAATCCACAATAGTGTTCGTTAACAAGTGTTAGAACATAGTTACAAATTGCAGCGAACACAAATGCTCCGTCAGTGTTATTGCAGCCTTCATTAATGATGATCCTTCGCATTTCAGCAACAGCCATTCAAGGATCTGAAAACATTTATATGCCTCCGCGAGCCAAGTGTCACGCTCCATGTGCGAGCCAGATGTTCACAGCATCATTTTACAAATGAGAACGAAGTTCACAGGACTAGCTCCAGACCCCTTTCCTCCCACTGAGTAATCTACTGCCCACCAACTAGTCATAGGGGAATTATCCAATTCAACACAAGGCAGGATACCATTACGGTCTCTCTGTTTCTTTGCATTGTCTCCGTTCCCTTGTTCCTCATCTGTTACTTAGATTTTAGGCCTGGAGGGGCACCTCTGAATGTGTCCACTGTTCATAGCATGGCACAGAAATGCAGGTGACAACAGTACCAGAATCTGGTTCATATTGAGGTCTCAGAGGAGATCTCCAGCAGATCGCAGCACGACTCAGGCACCTCACAGACAGAACAAGTCTGGTTAATTTACAGTAGCAGCAAAACCAACTAAATGCATCATCTCTACCATTCCAGCCATCTCCTTTTCTCTCCTGATCATACACTGTCTGCATGGGGCAAGGGCACATGTTCCTCCAAGAGTCAAAAACAGTCTAGGAAAGGATTCCCATTCAGCCAACTTACCTTTTTTTAGGCACTCAGCATTTCCCTCTGCCCCCCAGCCCATCCTGACTGAGCTGGACAGGAGATTCCCTTGCAGTTTGAGAAACACCTGTGTTTACAAAGCTGAAAAGACAGCAGAATCTCCCTCCTGCCAAATGGCCCCACCAGCTGTATCGCTGTATATGCATTATGTCATTATTACAAGATTAGGGAAAAATCACATGCTGCTTCCTCTAGTGTGGACCTGAGCACGTTTAAGCAACCTGGCCCCCACTCAGGACACCAGTGTAACCATCATTTTTAGGCTCAGCAGGCAACATTTTTACACAGGACACAGTGAAACACCCACTCTGCCAGCTCTAACCTTCTCCCATGCCCATACCTGAACCTACCTTAAGGGCTCTCTCTGAGACTGCTGCTCTGCCTGCTCAGGTCTCATCAGCCTCAAGGGGCTCCTAACAGGATTTACAGAGTTTCACCCGTCCTCAGTTCAAACCCAGTCTGAGCTGACAGTGACCTCAAGGTAAGAGCACTGCGATCACCTGAGCAGGGACATCACATGTCCATTCCGCAGCTGGCACTAGCTGATCAAATAAAAGTAAGCAGGGAAATTAAGAGGAGCTACATACCAGAGAACTGCCATGGCATTGCTCAGACAAGCAGTCTGGCTCCCATGTTCATTCCAGGGATAGCAGAAAGTTGTTAAACTCAGATCAATTCACCATGAACTAGGTACAAAAATATATATTAAAGTTTCATAGACAAAAGCAAGCTGGGAGAAGAAAACAAATCATGACAGGATGATATTAAGGTAACCATGGCCTTTCTACTTCACACTGCGTATTTTAGAACATCCAGTAATGCAGGTGGAGAGCCAAGGCGCCAGATGAGCAGAACTGCCACAAAAACTGATTGCTTGAGACCACCTCATGCCTGCACGTGGCCATGCAGGCAGCACAGCAGCCCTGCACAGGTCTTTCCTGTTTGTTTCATGGAGTACCTGAAGGATGTCATTACTTTCTAGAATGTTCCTAGTTTCATGGTTTATCTGTTTCTCCCATTACAAGAAAATAACCATCAGAGGTGCTGAGCAACTCTGGACCAGGCACCGAGCCATGTGTGAAGAAACAAAGTTTGGCAGCTCTCTGCAGGGCTCGCTGGCACACAAGCAAACACCCAACTGCCAGCACATCTCACCAGCCCTTTAGCCAAGTTCCAGCTCTTGTCCTGCAAATACAGACCTGAAGCACCTGACTGACTCTCCCCAACATGGGAAACAGAGACCTGTTGCCCTCCATTTCCACTGACACACGGACTCTTGCAGAATTGGTTCAGGCACAGAATTACGGTGGCAGAGCAGCTTGCTGGCAATGCGGAGGAACACACGGGCAGGCATGGCAGGTGCTGAAGGTCCCTAGTCCTTTATCAGCTGAAGGCAAATGTCTAATCCCAGATGCCTCTGTGCTCCAGAACTAGCATTTCAGTCCTTTTGTGTGTCCATGTGGCACATGGACATTCTTGTACTTTAGCTGAGAAGCTCGCTAGGACCACAGAGCACACCAAAGGTCCCCTTCTGCACGTGTGTGCTGTCACACATTGCACCCAACTTCAGGTCAACTACAATCGCCAGCATGACAAAAGAATTTTCTCTCTTCCTGCAGTTATAGAAAGCCTGAAAAGGATACCAAAGCCCTGTCAGCTCTGCTTGAGTTTGCAGGGATCTTGAGAGAAGCTGAAGGGGAAGAGTGTATACGTGGGGCTTGAGCCACAATCACACCTATATAATATAATATAAATGAAAAACGTAAATGTAAAAGAAAAAAAATGTAAAAAAAAAATATATATTATATATATATAAAAAATATATAAAAACTGCCTCTCTTTCTTACAGCAGTGCGTAGGCTCTGGCTTCACCTCTCAGCCCTCCAAAGCAACAACCGGCAGCTGTGAGCCAAGCCTTGCTACACGGATGGATATCCACCACTGCAGCCTCCACAACAGGGTGCTTGGAGCAGCGGCAGAAGGCAACAAGCCCGCAAGCAGGGATCACTCCCAGCCAGGAGTAGTAGACCACAGGACACAGTAGGCAAAACTGAGCAACAAAGCAGTTGGGATAGTGGGTGAGAGACAGCCAGGAATGCTGGCACTGAGACAGGGACAGAGAGAAATCTGTCACCTGCTACTGCACCTGGGAAGATCAGTGGAGCAGGACGCGAACACTGGATGTGCCTACTTAACATCATCTTAAAAAAAAAAAAACTAAAAATATTTTTTTAAAATAACTTCAGTGACATGGCATCTCTGTGCCCACCACAGATAGCAGGGCTTCAGCAGAGCACGCTGTGGCCAGGTGTCCTTGTTCCTTATCTAGGACCTCATAGAAGAGGACACACTGGACAACTGAGTGATGAGAAACTTTATGAAATTTATGAAACTTTATGAAAGGCCAAGTGCAAGGTCCTGCACCTGGGGAAGAATAAGCCCAGACACCAGTACAGGCTGGGGACTGACCTTCTGGAGAGCAGCTCTGCAGAGAAGGACCTGGGCGTCATGGTGGATGACAAGTTGACCATTAGGAAGCAGTGGGCCCTCATGGCCAAGAAGGCCAATGGGGTCCTGGGGTGCATTAAGAGGAGCGTCTCCAGCAGGTCGAGGGAGGTGATCCTGCCCCTCTACTCAGCCCTGGTGAGGCCACATCTGGAGTACTGTGTCCAGTTCTGGGCCCCCCAGTACAAGAGGGATATGGAGCTGCTGGAGAGAGTCCAGTGAAGGGCCACGAGGATGATCAGGGGCCTGGAACATCTGCCCTGTGAGGAGAGGCTGAGGGAGCTGGGCCTGTTCAGCCTGGAGAAGAGAAGGCTGAGAGGAGACCTGATCAGTGTGTATAAATACCTTAAGGGAGTGAGGAGGATGGGGCTGGCCTCTTTTCAGTGGTGGCCAGTGATAGGACTAGAGGAAACAGCCACAAACTGAAGAACCAAAAGTTCCACAGGAACTTAGAGAAAAAATTTCTGACAGTGAGGGTGACAGAGCATTGGAACAGGCTGCCCAGAGAGGTTGTGGAGTCTCCTTCTCTGGAGATCTTCCAAACCCGCTTGGACACAATCCTGTGCCATGTGCTGTGACCCTGCGTGTGCAGGGGCGTTGGACTAGATGACCTCTAAAGGTCCCTTCCAACCTTAAGGATTCTATGATTCTATGAGTGACACGTGACATGCAGACTTCTAGCGAGGCAGGGCAGGAGGACAACACACTGAGTCCTAACACAGCATCCCTGAGGCTGGCTGGCTCCCAGCAGGAGACAGGCAACGCACTCACTCGCAGTGAGAAAGGGTCAGCACATATTGCCCCACCAGGACATATGTGACGCCCTGGCTCCAGGAGGACACATGCAGTGCAGTGACTCCCAGCAATGCAATAGCTGCCAGGAGAACGCGTGTGATGAACCAGCTTCCAGTGAGACACCAGCAGTGGCACATAGAATCACAGAATCATAGAATGCCTAAGGTTGGAAGGGACCTCTAGAGGTCATCTAGTCCACATGTGTGATACTCATCTCCCAGTGGGGCTCCGGTGATGGAGTGGTTGCCAGCAGGACAGGTGCAGTGCACCAGCGCCCAGCGGGACACACACAGTGCAATGACTGCCAGCAGCAGCATCGGCGTGCAAGGCATGGACTCCCAGCATAACACGTATGTGCCAGCTCCTAGGAGGACAGGCTCTGTGTGTGACACACCAACTCAAGGTGATGTATTAACCCGCAGGGGCACCGGGTCACCTTGTGGTGTCCAGGCCCCTCTGTGTTGTGCTCCTGCTCCAGCAGAGCCACGAGTGCTGCCAGGGCGGGTGCCGGGACAGGACAGGCTGCGTGTCTGGCGGGGGACAGAGATGCCATAGAAGGGCTCCCAGTGCCACCTAGCGGGGGACAGGAAACGCTTAGGGGCACCATCCCTGGGTGCTGGTGAGCACAGCAGACCTTCCTGGCTGGAGCAGACTGTCCCTTCCCCCTCTGCCCCAGCGCTGCCCCAGTCCTGCAGACTGCCCTGCAGCCCTCCTTCTGCGCTGGCTCATCCTGGGCCCCGGGCATTGTATAAAGCATCATCGTGGGAAGGACAGAGGAACTTATTCTGGGTGCAGTTAACTAATCATATTGTGTGCAGTCCTTTCAAGTCACAGAGTTTCCATACTGCACGTGGTCGGATATCCATAGCTCTGCCCATGAACTGCAGCCTCTGGGACGCAATAGAGCTGCTGTCACAAGGCGATGGTTCAAGAAAGCTTCCAAAACACGTACTGTATTGTCCAGGGCACGCACTGATGGTCAAGCATTTTTTATTTGCATGGTCACTGCAACTTTAGCCTCATCTGTATATTAACCCTGAAACAGACAATCATGCATATACAGGAACGCACCACAGACACATTAGACACATCAGCTGAAGAAAACACCGGCACAGCAAACAGCTTGGGTGACTGGACAAGTTTTATTTTATAGACTTTCTCCCTCAAAAAACATACCAGAGGTTTAGGGAGGTGGGAATAGCAGACTAGGCCACAAGGATGTAGTACAGAGCTGTGTGGAAGTTTACACAGAGGAGGGCTCCAAAGGAGTAACAAATGCCATTTAACATATGCAGGGCAGGGAGGTATGTGAGGATTGCAAATAAGTGCAATCTTTCATTCAGTTTTTCTACACAGCACGCAACAGTCAATCTTTTAAGCAGCATGCCCGCTTGTCTACAGCCTCTTTGACTTTTCTTCCATTCCATCTGCCTCTTCAGATTCTTTCTTCCTCACATGTCCTCAGCCTGAAAACAAGCCCTAGGGTATTAAAGAGAAAACCATGACACTTTGTGGAACAGATGGAGCCTTCCCCAGATAAAGGCACTCTCATAAATATCAGTATTTTGCTCTGCAGGTCAAAATGCAGGTGAAAACAGACCAAGTAGGCCCCAAATAACTGCAAATTCCCAGAAGATACCCCAACCAATGAGCAAATACAGCCCCTCTTTGTGCAGAGGATCAGCGACTGGATTTTTGCTGACCTTAATCGTGATTAAACTGAGCATCTCTCCAGGGAGTTTTTTTCCAGGGAACTAAAATCCTGGCAAAAATTAAAGAAGCTGCAAGATGCTCTATTATCCTTGTGATCCACCTCCTGATCAAGGCAAGGGGGAAGACTAGAAAATCAAAGAACTTAATCTGAGACTCATTCCAGTGATGATCTCAGCTAGTGCAGATCCCAAACAGCCCTGCAGAGATACACGAGATCAGTCTAGAAATGGGGAGAGAGGAAATGCCATGGAGAGGTGGCTACAGAGTTCAAGGCAACAAGAGAGAAGGAGCTAAGCAAAAACCCTGTCTGTGATTAAGGAGGCTATTGGTAAAGCAAGGGTCTAGGCAAACTAATGGAATGGGCACATCTCTCCAGTAAATATCCAGTATGGACCCAGGACACCAAATGAACAGTTCAGGTTTGTCTGCAAGGGCAAAATGCCATCCCCACAGGGTTACATTCTCCCAACGCCCTCATCCCTAGGACAGCCCATTCTCACCTAGAGCAGAAATCCTTCAGGTTCCCAAGGAAATGCCATCTGGTGCCTGAACACTGGAGCTGAGGGCTGTCCTCTTGCCATGGACCAATCTCTTCTGCTCTCACAAATCCCACCTGCCGGCCCTCTGCCTATAGTAAAAGCAGCAGAGCCTGGGGTTGGAAAGATCAAGCAGGCTGAGGTGGTCTACTGCACTTCCTCAGGACTAATGTCCTTCAGAGCTGCCCTCTCCTTCTGGAGCAGCATGGTCTGAAAGAAAGGAGAGAGATGGGAGGACACATCAGTCTCAAGGCTGAACTTCTCTAGCCACTTAGGATCTGATTATTAGTTTGAGAGCACTTACATGAGAGAAAGCATAGCTGGGAACTGTTAGAGAGAGACTTGACTAGATCCCTTCAGGTCATTGAGCCAGGACAGGGTAGCAGAAGCAGCTTCAGGCTCTTGGCTCTGTCAAATTTTGGTGGCAAAACTGAAAAATGTGGCAGAAGACATTTTCATTTTGCAATTTTTGCCAAGCTGTCAGGACATGCTGGTGATGACGTGCTGCAGAGAGACCTGGGCTGGCAATAAGGGGAGCTGGGCTTAGGGCAGGTGGGGAAGGTCAGTACATAGGAGGGATAGGTGAAAAGATTGAGGTGCATGAACACTCATGATCCACTCACAGTGGATCCTGTTATTAGGGAAGGGAAGGAGATGATTGGTGAAAGGTGTTGGGGGTAATTATCAGATCCTAGGAGAGTCCAGGGAGAATTAGACCCATCAGAGGTGCAACAGTTCAAACAGGTCACAGCAATCAAGCTCCTGCTGGTGCATGGCCTGGTCGCAAGAATGAGAATGCTACAAGATGAGGCCAAGCGGACTTTTCACTGCCTGCAGACCAGGAGGACTTCTGCTGGCCTGCAGTGCTGCACATCCAGCATCTCCTGCTTTCTTCAGCAAGAAGCCCGAAGGGCTGAGCCACACCACGCTTCCATGGGACTGCTGGCATCTGCATAGGAAATCATCCTTCAGCAGGATGTGTCGTTATCTGAACTCCAAGGAAGGTGTTAACATCTGCCACCTGGTTCCAGAGAGGCTTCAAGGGTCCTGGGAATGAATCAGATAGCCCTAACCCAACCCTAAGAGGAAATGGAATTCTCTCCCTGCTGGACAGTTGCTCATCTTTCAGGAGGGCCTTGGTTTTCCTGGATTCCACACCCAAATAAGATTCAGGTCTCAGAATAGAGCTCTCCATAGCCCAATCCCAAGCAACCCAGGGCAATCCTCAGAAGGGAAGTGAGAGGTACAGGGTGCTGCCACGCTCTCAGCGAGTTCCTTCTGGGTATGCCTGCAAGGCCACACAGCTCCATTCCCTGGTTTCCTTGGAGGCTACAAAGATTATTAGGGGCCTGGAGCACCTCTCTGATGAGGAGAGGCTGATAGAGTTGGGCCTGTTTAGCCTGGAGAAGAGAAGACGAAGGAGGGATCTTATCAGATATTTGAGGAAAGAGTGTTAAAAGGATGGGGGCCAGACTACTTTCAATGGTGGCCAGCAGATAGGACAAGAGGCAACAGGCAATGACTGAAACACAGGGAGTTCCACCTGAATACAAGAAAAAACTTCTTGACTGTGAGGGTGAGCACTGGAGCACGTTGCCCAGAGAGGCTGTAGAGTCTTCTTCTCCGGAGATATTCAAAACCCACCTGGACACAACCCTCTGCAACATGCTCTACGCAACCCTGCTTGAGCATTGGACTAGATGATCTCTGGAGGTCCTTTCCAAACTCAACCCTTCTGTGATTCTGTGTTCAAGGAGACCCTGCTCTAGGTCCTAGTCCTTAACTCTTCATCCACACTGTAGCACAGCTTTTTGCAGGTAGATTCTAGTTTGGAGGGCATCAGTTCATCTTGTCCTAGGTGACACATCACTGCACATGAGACAGGTCACATCCCGGCTGTCACATGTCTTCAAGATCACAGAAATTTGTGCTGCTAAACTCCCAGCAATTACCGATGGTGTCTTACAGCCAGCAGGCACCAGAGGAAACCTGATCCAAAGACTATGCAGTGTGGAAGTGATCAGTCCTGAGCACCGTTGACCTAAGCCACCTTGTATTATATGGCATGAAAGCCAGGGACTGCTCATAGACTCCAATGTCTTTGGTAGTATTTGCTAAAGCTCTGATACCATCATTAGAGCCAGCTCAAGCCTCCAGGCCCACAACAGAAGTTGTACTGTGTCACAATAACCACATGCCAACACTAGTACCCTTCCTCAGCAGTGGCAGGAGGCTTAGAAGGGACCATAGGAAACAATGTGATGCCGTCACCAATGGTGCCTTCTCAGGTACTGGCAAACTGCTCCTCAGGGCACTTCCCAAGCTGGAGACTGTAGTTGCTATGGGACTTAGTGCTGAGCAAGAAGTTACAGCTAGCTCTGACTGCTGCATCTCAGCAGGGAGTGAGCAATTCCTATATATCTCATCTGCAAAGCATGACAGGGTCTCCTTGAATATTTTTTTCAGACGTGCATATAAAAATATATAAGTATATATCATATATGTAAATATATACATAACATATACATATAGATGAAACTTACTTCTAACCAACATGCTGGAAGCACACAGTGTGCAAAGCAATCCCAGCCTTCGCTCTGCGGACTTGGGAATCTGCCGACAAGGAGCAGGCCACCTGCAGACTGGCAGCAGCCATAAATCCCAAGGCTGATGTCCTCCGAGCCAGCATGCTGGTTACTCCCAACTGTCCATGGGATCACAGCAGGCAGCTGTGATCCACATAGCAACCACCAGCAAAAACAGATAAATTTTGGCCTTTATTCTGTCTCCGTGCCTCTGCTCCAGCAGTCAGAGAAGCATCGATGTTTGCCTATACATCAGCACAATCACATGATCTCAGACAACCTAATGCACTCAAAATTTTGTTCTTGCCTATTGAATATTGAGGTCCTGCAATCAAGTCAGGCCCTAGATTACTGTTTTCTGGGAATTAAAGACAAGAAACATGAAGGCAATCACAGTTCTGCTTGAACTGCATTTTGCTGACCATCAGTCATTCTCTGTAATTAATTAGATCCTTAAAAAGCATAAGAAACTAAGACAAACAAGATCCACAAGCTAAGATGACTGCACTGCATCCAAAGTGCATTTATCTCTAGACAGTGAATAAATAACTCTGACGTAACTACTTACAGAAATTGTTCATGAGATGTTTGAGTATCAAACTCTCCTTCCAGACTTATCACTGATACAGCTCTGGAAAAATGTGCTGATGGAAAACCACCAGCCTTGTTTACAAATGAGTCTAAAATCCTGCACATAAATCCAGGAGAAATTACTGCAAGGGCCTGCAATCCCACCTCCTCTTTCTACAGCTGTCCTGCAGTGCAAGCATCTCTCTGTGCAGTTCATGGGTATTTTAGCCCATATCATTATTGTGGAAAGCACAAATACTCCATTCTCAAGGACAGACAAGAAGTCACAAGCTGAGTGGATATTCCCAAAATCCCTCGAACATCTTGAGACCCAGACCATTCCGACTCACTTTTCCCATGTGTATGGCAAATGGACACGGTCTGTACCCAAAGCAATGTCAGTAGTTGATGGACACTATTCATTTCCAGATTTCTGCTCAACTGGATTCATCCGCCACCAGCCTTTGACTGCAGGAAAATGCAAACATTGAAATGGGCTATTTCTGCACTTGACTAACAATCAGCCCTTTTCAGGGAAGGAAGCTTGCTCTTTCATCTCAGGCAGCCCATATTGCCACTGCTTAATCAGGCCGAGATTTAAGGAAGCCCGCTGTGAGATGACACAGATTGCTTCCTCCCCTGGGAGCTGGCAAAACCTATGGTCAGTGTGTGACCAGAAACCTCTGCAAAGAAAGTCCCTGTTACACACAACAGCTGCGTCCTCCTCCTCTCTCTGCCAGCATTTGGTCCCCACACACCTCGACTAGAATCCAGGGGCTCCATGTGTCCAACCACACCATATGTCAACCCCTGTCTTTATTCCTTGGAAGGGCCAAGTAACTCTTAACTGGCCACCGCACAGTAATGGGAAAGCAGACAACTAAAGGGAGAATAAGGAGCTGTTCACGCATCTTTTTTGCTTCCCAAGTCAGCCGTGTAGACAGAGCCTTGTCTGGGTGCAGATGAAGCCATCTGCTCTGTGTCTGGCAGCTCTAGACAGAAAAAGGGCATGGACAGCTGCCGCATCCAGTCACCTTCTACCCAGGCAATTCCCAGCTGCGCTGGGAGAAGAGGCTCCGGGCCAGGGACACACAGGGCAGAGATGCCAGCATGCACAGCAGACGTGGGCAAAGCCCAATCCACAGGACATGATTGGGCATCTGAGATTCAGTACACACAGATTCAGTACAAACGGCTCCAGACCGTAGGAATTTTTTTGATTCTCTTCCTCCCAGACCGCTGTGAAAGAGCTGGCAGTAGCCCTACAAGAAGAGCAGGTGAAGGATGGTGTATTCAGCCATGGCAGGCCCCTCAGGGCTCTGCATTTACCATCCTGTCAGGGTGCTGGAGCTAAGCAGTGCAACTGCTTCATTGCACTCAACTAAGCAGTACAACTTCTTGGATTCAGCATCCTTATTCCAGCTTCGGTGCTAAAGCTGCTGCTGAAGGGCAAAAAATAAGCATGTAGGACCCTCAGCCATACATATTCCCTAAACCTCTTCACCCTAGCATGGCAGATAGCATGTTGTAGATTTTGTTCTCCTGCAACAGTACTACACGTGTTCTGGCAACCTGCTGTTGCTGCCCTGCCCCAAGCAGGCCGATTGGGGGGGCCTGCTTGGGGCAGGGCAGCCCAAGCAGGCCCCCTTGGGAGACCAGATGGTCTCCCAAGGTCTCTTTTAACTCCAACTATTCTGTGATTCTGTCTGATTAGATCCATCCAGAACCCTTTCCACACAAAGCTTCTATGCCTGTAAGGACTATACATATTGGTAAATTCGCAGATGTTCACCTCTTGAATATGAGTTTAGAGAGCATTGCAGGGAGATCTCACTAGAATTACATCTGGAAATACCAACACCCCCCACAGGACTGTTCTCAAGGGGGTTTGGGGCAGTCCCTTGTAAGATGTGCTACTTTTTCACATTCCCTCCAGCCCTTCCTCACTACATGTCCCTATCCTGAAGCACAGCTCATCACATGCCTGAAACTTGGCTTCGGCCAGCAGGGCATTCAAAATCCCCCAGTTCTCTGCAATCCCTAGGACTAGCATTCATGTAGGAGCATTCTGGTAACTTTTAACAGTGTTCCTCATCCTTCAGCAGCTTATAGCATAAGAAGCCTTCATGTATTAGGTTGAAAGTTGGCATAAGTAGGACTGTAGAAGTGGTCTGCGAAATGTGATAGAAATGACTATGCCAAGCCTCCAGGCCTGAGTCCAAGCCATACTGTTGTTAAGACTAATTTGAGCGCTGGATTTTATCAAGCAGCTCATCAGCATCCCTCCATGACATGTCTTTGTAGCCTGGAGATGAAGACAAGCAAAGACCACTTTGTAAAGCACGTATACCAAGTAATAGCTGAAAGTTTCACAGCCAGCTGTAATTCTGCAATGTCCCCAACCCAACATCCTTCAAAATGCTGCACAGAAATAGCTACCCGTCCTCTGCCTCCCTGCCACAACAGCAAAACAGGCTCACCAGATTTTTTTTTTTTTTTTGAGAGCAGTCAAAGAGCATAGAAGTTTTATAGTGGAAAGTGTCTGCAATTTTCTATGCAGACGTTGCTTATGACTATGAAAACATATTTATTTATGTTTCTGCGCACAGGCATGGCCAGAAAAAGGAGAGAGATGTCCAACCATTTCCTGCAGTAGAAAGGAACAGGATTTCTTAGCATTTGCTCCATCAAAGCAGTACTGTACACAAACACACCATCCAGGCTGCAAAAAGTCAGGAGATTCCACATCAGCATGCCCAGCCAAGCAGCTTTGTGCAAACAAGGCAGCTCCAACAGGGATACAGGAGCCAGCAGGGAAATGTATAGAGCAAACACCAAAACTGATGGCTTCTCCTTCTTCTTCAGTCCAGGGAGATAGACAGTAACATGGAAGGGAATAAAACCAAGGAAAAGTGCATTTAATTTCCAAAAGTCCCCTGACTTCACCATCAGTTCAGCTATTAGAAACAAATGCAAGAGAATATATTACTATTTGCAGGTATATGATTTTAATCGGAGTGCCCCTTTCAGCATAAAAAGATGGCTCTGTTACAACTAAATATCTCATGTTAGGTAGATCTTTGCACAATACTGTGCCAAGCGCAAGCTGCACCTGTAGCAGCTTAGACCTGATGGGGATCATTTCAGAAGAGCATCGTGCCCTGCCATTAACAACAGGTGCTGCCTATTAACCTTAATTAAGTCACAGGTGACACTAATCACTTAATGGGCCCTTAATTAGACCTGAGAAATTTTTAGGTACTGAAAGAAAAAAAAATTGGCCCATGTTGAGATACTAACCTTCTTCCTGCCTACCTTTGTTTCCTCTTTTCAGTTTTCCAGGTGCCTGGGGAAAAGTTGTGCCAGATTCAAATCAACAACTGCAGCATCTTGCAAGCACCTTGAGTCCTTCCCCAGATGGGACAGTAGTGAGTCTGAGCTTCTATCAGGTCTCTCCTGCCCCACTTTCCCATGACTGGATATCCCTACACGGGAGCAAGGGCCTCAGAGACTTTGGGACTAACGCACAGTTTTCTAGGACAACATGTTCTAGTTGTAGGCTCTGAAGACCACATTAAGTGTGATGGAGAGCCAGATCCTGCCTTGGGGTACTTCCTAGCACTACTGAAATCTGCTTTAAGCTCCTCATCTGTCTCAGCCACAGAACCACTCTTTCTGCAGAGCCTGTTGGCAGGGCTCAGTCACCTCCCAGGGATGCTCTCCATCCTTCAGAGCTCCAGGAAGGAGCTGTGGTACAAGATCTGCCATGGGGGAGTGAGTCACAGGGAAACTTTTCCATGCACCATATGTGGCCTATTGAGGTCCCTGTACTGAGAAGAACGGAGAATGGACAAGACCTGAGGGTTCAGCGATCTTCTCACACTTCTCCCAAGGAGTCTTCTGCTGGGACCTGCTGTTGGTTTCAATCTTTCCAGTCTCTCTGGAGCACCTTGGGAGAAAGGTTTCTGTTGCAATTTTCACAGGTCCTTCCACCACCCATCCACTATGAGAGGATCAGAAGAAGAGCACAGTTTGATGAACACTTCTGAGACTGCTGCCCCAGCACGGGTTGCCCTGGCCTTCCATAAGCCTTTGGGTCTGGGGATTTTTTGCTGAGTTACATGGACCATGGGACAACAAAAAGTAATCACTAAAGAAATGTTTATCCAATACCTAAGGTTTAATATCTGCATTGCTGAATACTACAGGAATTTTGCTGCTGCTATCAGCCGTTATCTCTTAAAAACCAGACACTAAGATACAGTGATATGAGTAAATTAAACCCCACAAGGGCAATGCAAGTGTCTGTACTTTCACACTATTGGAGAGTCCCCGACATTGTTTAATCTGGATGAAACAACTCTTGGACCAACCAATTCCTGATCATGGTTCAAGAGGTAGCATGACCAAGAATTCTTCCTTTTAAGTAATTACCCTGTCTTAGAGGCTATGTTTAATAACACGGACATTGCCCATCTCTGTAACAGAGAAAAAAAGCCTTGTGCCAATGTAACCTAAAGGATGTAGAGGGGAACGAGGGGAGGAGAACACTCAGTACCCAGCAGGACAGGGCAAACAGATTTTCCACATTCACTCTGTATTACAGTAAACCATATACCCTATGGACACACAACAGGCCTGTTTGTCTATCTATGTGAGCAGCCCAAATTCCTGCCTTGGTTTGTTTAATCTTTGTCAAACAAAGCCTTAAAAAATTAAGTAGATGCAATAAAATGCAGATCGTCAGTCCATTGCTCTCCCTCTCCTCCAGGAGAGTTAACAGCCAAGGGGGTATCTGAATGCACGTTGCAGCCTGAAATCCTTACTCAGCAGAACAAGGCCTCAGCATCTGACAAGGCTATGGACAAATTGCTCTGTCACTCTTGAGTTTATCCTAATCAGGGGCTGTCTGTGCTGAACACAAGACTTTGGTGGGGCCTACACAGGAAAGCAACGGCCTGTCTGCACTAAGCTGGGTAAAAGATGCCCGGGAGCACATCAGGATTGCAGAGGCTCCTGCCCTTGCTCCCAAGGAGGCTCTTGTTTGGCTGATCCTAGGGCAAGCCACTCCCGGATTCAACCAGCCTGGCAAACCCTCTGCAAAATAATCAACCAGAAAGAAAAACGGTTCCTCGTGCATCTCTACATCCCCAGGACGTCACAGTCTTCATCAGTCAGAAGACAAACATGAAACAAATGCAGGACGTGTGGGATGCCCTGGGCTTACCTGGAGCCAGGGTAGGGCTATCTCAACCCTGGGCCAGTCTTAGTCTCAGGCCAGATGGGATCCCTCATTGAGGCTCCCCTCCCAGGACTGCTCTCTGTCCTCCAGACCTGGCTCCTGACAGCACCTCAAGGGACTTCCTCAGAGCTCCATAGGCAGGGCACAGCCAGGTCTAGGTCTCTGCTGCTGCACAGGCCTACGATGGCTTTGCAGTGACACGCAGCAGTGGGAGTGTAGGCAGGCAGTGCCTAGCACATGTATGTCAACACAGGAGCAGGAAGTTCTCATACACAACAACCACCTGAAGACTGGCCTGCAGCCTGGTCCCTGACCACGACAATTTTGAGGTCGATGTGCCTTTTCCCCACTATGTCTCCACCTCTCCTACACCCCTCTGTCGGCCTCATCTTCACAGTACTGCACCTATCCTCCTCTCTCCTGTCTTGTGATGTCCTCTGAAATTTGCCTCCCAGAAAGCAGTAGGAAGCAAAGCACAATCATCCCCAAGATTGCATCCAGACAAGGCTCCGACAAGGGCCTTTCCCGGATCTTCCCTGCAGATGCCACTGGGAATGTCAGCAGGGAGACATTTTTCCACCCAATGGCATAGGAAACTCTGCCAGTGTACCACTGCTCGTCAGCTGGGACACGGGACATCCGCTTCCCAGTTCCCGCCTGATCATTATGCAGCTGGGTTTAAAACCCTCCAGTGCAGTCCAGCAGCATCCTAAATCCCTGCCTGCCAAGACCAACAAGCCCTGTGATTTCTGAGTGGGTGACTCAGAAGCAGTGGGGGAGCTCAGAAACATCGTGCTGACAGCCACGATGTTTCCCCTGGAAGGTGAAGGAGGGCTCTTTGCAGCAGAGTGAGGGCAGCTGGCTGCTACAGAGAGAGGCTGTCAACCGCCTGCCTGCCTGCTGGGGCACCATCTCCATCAGGGAAGCCTGCGTCACGTTTTACCAGACACCACCATGTCCGGGAATCCTCAGAGCTGTGAAATGAAGCTGCCCTGACAACTCGCCCCTGCAGAGGAACAGCAGGCAGCAAGAGCCATGGGCCTCCCCAGGCCAGCAGAATGATTTCCAGAAGGCTTCAAAGGCCAGAGTGGTCAGGACTGGCATTGTGTCCATCCTTGTGTCCACCTCGGCCCTCTGTCCAGAAGGACAAGGTCAAGAGGAAGAGATAATAGGTGCAACACCCTGGAGGTTTCTCAGCGTGGTGGGTAAGAACATGTTCGTCTAGCATACTGCCTCAGAGCACTTGGCCAGCCCTGCAGCGACCCGGCTGGTTGGAAATGACAAAAGCCTTGGGACAACGGATCCTGGGCACCAGTCCCAGTGACACTAGGACATAACAACTGGAAACAGGCCTTACCTGGCAGAAACTTCGGGCCAGACCTGCAAACAGGATAATTCTTTGGGTTTTCCTTGTTGCTAGAGAGCCTGGCACCCCCAAGCTTGGGGCTGGATTTCAAGCATAGGTATAAAATAAATAATGGTCTCTTGGTAGACTGAGCTTGGTTGGTTTTGTTCCCAGGCTTGTCTCTCTCATCGCAAAACTTTTACAAAGTGAAGACTTGCATGCAGTTGTATGGCGCCAGGAACCTGGGCTTTAAGGGAAAACCTTGTAAGAAGCCCCATCGCCCTTGTAACAATTTTGTGAGTGCCTGCGCAGGCAGTGATCCCCTGCACATGGCCAAGGTCTCGGAGCCTGGACAGGCTAGCCCTGCTCACTGTGATTTCCTCCACCATCATAAATCCGTTCTAATTCCTTCTAAATCATTCCTTGTCTCCATCGAAGCACAGTTCCCTCCCCACTTTGCCCAGCAGGGATTAGTGCAGCCCTGTGGAGCAGGGCCCGGGGCAGAATGAAGGCAAAGCCATGCCCAGTGCTGGCTGTGGGCAGGAGTTTCCCTCATTCTCGTATCCCTGCTCTGCTGGGGACTTCTTCAACAAGCCCTTCACAAGCCAGGAGCAGGGCTACCCCAGGGCTTGCCTTATCACAGAATCACAGAATGGTTGGGGTTGGAAGCAACCCTTAGAGATCATCTAGTTTAACCCCCCTGCTCGAGCAGGGACTTTCAGCCTCCCCTGCTGTCTCGCAATGGCATGACCTCTTTTCGCCTTCTCTGACTTATTTCCCACTTATTTCCAGGCTCCAGGCTGCCCTGCTTTGGAAGCTGACAAAGACTGCTTGATGTATTCCAGACCCACATGCTGCCACCTCTCTGTTGCTGGCCCCCCACCTCTGTGTCTTGCAGGAGGCCAGGACTTGCAGGAGGAACACAACAGGGAACACAACTGGGAACACAACAGTTTCAAGGCTTCCATGTGTTGGCTCCAGTGTGCACCCAGCTCTAGGAGCTCATCCCTTCTGCTAGGGAACACTCCGCAGCAGAGGAGACCTTGTATTGCTCCTCTCCATTGAGGAGACCTTGTATTGCTAATACAGAAGACAGAGAGCCAGCCCCTGTGCTCAAGGCATTCAAAACCTGCTGTTTCCCATTTTCCTATCTCCAGACTAGGCTGCTGATGCTGTCTAGTCCATCTCTACTTCCAGCTGGCCAACAGCAGAGCAACCTTCTCCACTGACAGCATGAAACATCATCTCTAAATATGCAATTGTACATTAGTGAAGAGCCTTGATCCAAGAGGCGAAGTCTTAAGAGGCACTGCAAGACTCACAGACACAACCCAAGCTCTCTTGATTGAAAAAACATCGTGATGGAAGAAGAAAAGAAGCAGCAGGATGCCAGACAAGGTCACTTTCTTGCTCACCAGTGCAAGAAAGATTGGGATGAAGATGGGGATTATGTGGGGACCCTAGGCTCAGTAGTGGGTGAGTAGAGCATCACACTTACCTGGGTTCTACGGGAACCTGAAGCTCTCAGCTGCACCGAAGGGGTGATTGGGGATATTTGCAGGAAGACACCCCTCATTTCAGGACTGCTCCACCATTTCATTTAGTAGCCAGTGAGAGGTAGCACATACCCGGGCAAGCACAAGCAGCACTCACAAGGCTTGGAGTACATACAGCCAGTGTTTGGTGGCATTGTAATTACAGAAATGCCATACAGGACAGTGGGTGGGGGGAATAAGATGCTGAGATGCACCCTGAAGAGAGCAGCGCAGCCATGGGAGGTTAGGCTGCCTGTTATAGGCTGCCAGACCTATGGGGCTCAGGCAAGCAGGACTCACTACTGCGCACAAATGCTCCTGTTGCAGACTCTACCATAGCATGGCATGTCCCTAAGGAATGTCCCAGATGAGACATGAGACATGGAGGATTAGAGAGGGGAGGAACAGCTGCATTAACCCACATCTCCTACACAAACCCCACACAAGGTTGGTATATCTTGCCTAAAGACTGTTGCTGGGACCTCACCACCTTGCGCTGTGAATTAAGGATGTGCATTAGTAACACAAGCCAATATCCCACAGAGTGCAGGCTATCAGGGGCTTTCCTTTCTCCCTGTGCAAAAAAAAAACAGCTACAACAGTCCCGAACAAGTGTTTCCTTCCTGCCACTGAAAACACCATGGGAAAATGAAGCAACTGCACACCATATTGCAGAGAAGCAAAACAACTGACCCTTTCTCTGCCTTTCTTATTGGTGGAAACTGCAGAGGAGAGAAGGAATGTCTGGCAGAAACCCATGGCAAGGAACCCAGGGAAAGAAATCTCCTCAGACTCTCACCTCTTCATAAGGTGCTGCAGCTCTGGTCCTGACTTGGACTGGGAGAGCTGAACTTATGCTGGATGGACATTCTGATGCCTAAATTAGTTTAAAATCCTTTCTGCTGCCTGGCAAGTCGTTAATGTGCTGAGCACAGCGGGACTAACCCTGTGCACAAGGTGATGCAGACTAGCAGGAGAGAGATGGGACTGAACTGATGTTCCTCTAAACCCCTGGTTAACCTCCAGTCCTCTTCAATGCCAGAAAGAGTCAAAAATCATTAAAACCCCAGAAGTAGCCTGTCAGGAGAGAGCAAGCAGGGCCTGAGCATTGTCTCACCAGGGTTTGTAGCTCTGTCACCAGAAAGCCTTCTCTTTCAGTAACTCTCCTGGAAGGAACCAGCAGCAGTCGCTCCAATGCAGCCCTCAAGTTGGCTCAGACTCACGCTGAAGGTTCCCCAGGATGAACCAAGCCTGGGTTCTGGCAGAATACATGCCAGGATGATTGTCAGTGAGCAGTATTCCCCAGAGACCGTGGACCTCAGATGAGCCTTCAATTTGTCAGACTAGTAGAGGGAAGGTGTTTAGCAGCAATCAGAGCTAAACTGGCACTCCAGTCCTTCCTTTTCCCACCGTGGCAGTGTGGGAATGGGGTTCTCACCGGGGCATTCAGCTCTGGCAGTTAAAGAGTCAGCTCGCCTCAGCCATCTGTCTAATTCCTCTGTAATTTAGTCCGACAATTCATGGTAACTTTTTCAGGACCTTGTGCCTGAGCATGTTCCTGCTCTCAGATCTCAAGCACCACAACCGCTCTGCTGACAGGCCTCCTGGGCTCCCCGAAGTGTCTGTCGTCTTATTAGCAGAGCCTCCACTTGGGATTTATTTTCCATCCAGAATTTAAGCTGAATTTATGTATTAACTAAAGACTATTAGTGCCAAAAATAAGTGGAATGCCACTTGCTCAGCAACACTGGCCTTACGAGAGCTCACGTGGCACAACCAGCCCACCCAATCACAACCTCAGAGAAGCTTTTTATAGACACCCACGTCTGGTGGAGTGCAAGTGATGCTCTGCTTGTCTCAAGCTTTGCTCTGCAAGCATCTGATTGCAGGAGGAGGGGGAGGGAACTATCCCTGCATCCATAGCATGAGGTTCAGTTCCCGTCTGGAGCTGTTTTCCTGCTCTCTTCTGCTGAGCAGGGAAGCAGCCAGGTGGAGCCAGTTTGGGGAATGCGTAGGGGCAGAGATGCTTCATTTCCCTACCGTAAACACAAGCACATGCAGCATGAAGCTTCTGACCCACAGCCCAAGTGCTGCTGAATTACTCATTGCAATATCTTATCATGCAGCATCCCCTACTCCTGCCAGTAGGACAAGATTGCTGGATGGAGTTAAAAAAAAAAAAAAAAAAAGTCATCCAGTATTTTGCTTCTCTAGTTAATGGTGGTTTCTCTGTTTCCCATGTTCTTCCCAAGGACTTTCTTTCTTTTGAGCACCTCCCCCACCACTGAGTTGGCTCCATTGCCAGGAAAGTGACACTGGTGTGACTCTGAAGGCTTCTCAAAGGACTCTGACCCATCTCAGCTGCAGGGACGCAAAGCCACAGCAGCAACAGAAGCGCTGTGACCGCCAGCAGGCCCAGGAAGCTCACGCTGCACAAGCTGAGGCACACGGAGAGTCGGCAGCCGGTGGAAGGGGCTCTCAACAAACACAGCCATCTGCCTGGCGTGGCCTGTGCGCTTCCATTGCTCCCTATTCCGCTCCCTTCCTTACCAGCCATTTCACAGCCTCCACCAAGTCACACTCCTGAGTGCAGGAGGAGCAAGGCCTGGGGCAGAGTTGTTCCTCTCTACAGGACACCAACAGGGCTGGACTAGACAGCAGCTGCCTGAATTACGCTGCAGTGCAGGGCAGGACGCAGACTCCTGCCTATGCATCCTCCCCACCTTGCGCCCAGGCTGAAGAAGAAGCTGTTTCCTGCGTAAAGAGGCCACAAGCTCCTGGCAGAGGACAGCAGGGCTGGGGCACATGCTGCTCATTAGCACGAAGCTCTCTGTGGCCCCATGTCTGCTTACAGAGGTTTGAGCCATGCCTTTGGCCAGGCCAGTGGAGCAGGTGCCTCCAGGCAGCTGAGTTTCATTCCACCATCAGACCCACCTCACTCAGAACATGGTGTGCAGAGCGCAAGCAGCACTGTGCTCCCAGGCTCTGCTGCAAGAGGAACACGTGTTCCCACCCAGGAGGCTTCTCTGCAACCTGTGAGCAGGAAAGGCAAAACCACCCAACTGTCTTCCTAGCAGCCATCTCTGCTGCCCCATCCCTTGCCCTGTTGTTTCTGCATCGCTCATCTACCCAGCAGAGAGCAGGCAATGCCCTCTCTGAGAGGCAGGGCATCAGCAGGTCCAACAACACCACCAAGGCCAGCACCAGGTCTCTTTGCAAAGGGGTTGTGAGGCACAGTCCCATTTGCCATTTGAAGATGGTAATGAGTTGCTCTTCAGACTTCAGTCCCTGCTCCGCTTTTGCCCACGAGTAAACCCTGACCAAGCTAAGCCAAACGACCTCTCCAGGCGCAATTCCCAGCCACACTGCTCCCCGCCACTCCCCACCTCCAAACGGGACCCCAAGCTTTGCATTCCCCTGGGAGACTGGCTTAGAATTAAAACTGAGCTCATCCCAGAAGTGCCTGAGGATGGGCTACAATGAGCAGCTGATAGTAGCAAGCCAAGACCAGATGGATCACATGTAAAAGGGGGATGTGGACAGAGGTTTTAGGGCAGGATGTCTTGGCCCTGGCAGGTATGACAGTGCCTCCCCAGGAGAGGCACCATTAGGCTTCAGGCACCTCCCAGGAGAAATTTGCTCCTCAGTCCTTGGGTAGCAGTGGGCTGAGGCTCCTCTGGGAAGGCCCGTCAGGGTCCGGGCAGGAGTACAAGTGTGTACAGTGCTTTTGGACTCCTATCTGACATATTTATGGCACTGGGTGAAGGAAAGCCAGGCTCTCATGGGACACTGAATGAGCCCTATGGGAAGGGGTGAAGAGACAGAAAGTGGTGAGTGTATTTTTTGGACTTGACCCAGAGCAGCAAAGGTGATAAAACCCAGAGGACTCAATGCCATGGCTGCACAAAAGCCCAAATATCTGTCCGTCCATGTCGTGGAGAGTGATTCCACATCAGGGCAGTGGAGAGACCTCTGTCCCGTGAAGCTGTACGGAGGATACGCTTCTCTTCCACAGTCCTTGCTCTGAAGGGAATGTCAAAATGGTACCCAGGGACGGAGGAGCCAGGGACTGTGCATGGCGACAGCTCTAGAGCCACACTCTGCACACAAACACTGGGCTGCAGGCAGATATGCGGCACTCCACTCTTTTGGGGAAATCTCCAAGGAATTCAACAGGAGGGAGACACTGAATGGGAATGCTGGCTCCAGCTGCCTTCCTGGCCAAGGGCAAGGGCACTTGGTAATACCAACACCAGCACACAGGCTGGCAGCCCTACGTGCACCAACCCTCCAGCAGTCCGCGGCCTCCAGCTACCGGAGAGCGATAACAGGAACAAGAACACTTGGCCAGGGTGGCCTGCACATTTAGTGGCACTGGACAACTTTGTGTTTCCACCTCTCATCCAGAAATTACATTTCAAGGGAATTGCCTCCAAAAATAGGTCTAAATGAAAAAAAGATGTCATCAAAAGTCCTTTGAATTTTCAAACAGGGTAGAGCCAGGGAGAATAGTGCAGGAAAAAAGGAATTGAAGCCATCTTTAAAAACATGTTAGGGTTTTCTTGGCTCAGCTGCAATTATTGCTCTAAAAGCTGAGGATGTAAGATAGGGAAGAACGTGTGTGTGGGAGGGAGGAGAAGAGAGGAGAGGAGGGGAAAAGAGAAAGGCAACAGCAGCATGGAAGCAAATTCAACAATGGTAAGTGAAGGCTGCAGTGACAAGCAGAACCCTGAAGAAGGGTTTTTCATGTTATCCATTACACAGAGAAGAAGAAAAGATACTATTTTGAAGAACATAGACTATAAAAGTAAGTATCCTACGAGGGTTTTACCTTGGATGCTGTGGCCAGGAAATTACCCTTATGTATCCCATTCCCCGCCACACAGCACAGATGAGCTTAGACCAGCATAAAACTTCTCCAAATAAAATCCTATTACTAGCCTCACTTGCTGAAAGGTATGTGTCTATTACAGCAAAGACCTACAAATCTCCAAGCTCCAGTGCTGGGCAGATTTCTAACCCAGGGCGAAGGATGGTTTCCACCAGCTCTGCATTCATCCATTCCCACTGCACCTGATCTTCATCCTAGGAATGTCATTTGCCTGTGATGTTGCAGGCCTTATTTCTTCATACAAGGAGCCCAAAGCATGGGCTTCCCATGCAGGAACTGCCTATCACTGCAACCCCTGTTCCTTCCTCAAATCTACCTGACATTGTGTAGCAGTCAAGAGGGCTTCAGCTCTATCAACAGCACGTGGCAGAGCGGGGAGGGCTGTTGCAGTCTGCACCACAGAAACATTTCACAAGTGTCACTGTTAACTCCTGCCCTGCATTAGCTGTCCCTATCCCCTCTCACTTTCACCCAGCCTCAGTACCAGGCACACAGAAGACTCCTGTGGCCCAAGCAGAGAATAGGCAGTTTTGGTGGGATGGAAGTGCCTAAACCCCCAGATGACAGCCTGGATATCTCCTGGCTCAGCTGAACTTAGCCAAAGAGGTGCCAATTCCCTTAGGTCTCCATTTCTTGATACATCATTCCTAATCAAGAAAAGATTTAAACCCACTTCCTCTTCCCACTCACACAGATGTCTCAGGCCAGTCAGAAAGTCTTGTTAAGACACCTGATTCTCTGGTGATGGAAGTACCAAGCTTCTATCCCAGTAGGAGCCATTCCCCAATGGGACATTTTTGACTCCACTCTGAGTCCCTCAGCCCAAGGCAGACAGAGAAGGCCGTTCTGTTACCAGCTGTGACTGCACTGGCAGGACCTCTGGAAAAGAGACTGGACCAATCAACTTAATAAATACTCGAGTAAGACAACTTGGAGTCTACGACCTGATTGGGCCAGATTCCGAGACTTGAGGAAGCTTGACTGTGCTCTCCTTCACATCAGATTTACCTTGGTAATCCACGGACTGGGGAGGTGCAGCACCAAGGACTTTATTGGCTACACAAAATGGCCAGTGCTTCTCTCCCAGTTCCCTGACACAACCCAACCAGACAGGGTGGTGACAAATTCCCCAATGACAGAGGAATGTGAAATGACATGTAATAAGGAAAGGAAATGCTGCAATAGATACCCTTCTGCTGGGTTCATGTGATGCTTCCTGAAGTTTCAGTAAACCTTGCACAACGTAAGCAAGTACCCAAGACAGAGAACAGCCCTGTCCTGACAAAACCTCAGAGCTCCTCATCCCAAATACGCATCCTCCGGAGAGCTGTGTGGGGACAGAGACTAGATGGCTTCTCCCAGAGCCTGTCCTACACCACCACATATACAGCCACACATTTCCCTGTGTGCCAAAAGAAAAGGATGGAACAAGACCTCTCTGTAAATGCACAGGGGCTTGAAACTGACTGGGGAAGCCACCTGTGGTCCCAGGGGCTCTTGATGACCTAGAGCATATTTTCTTCCCTAGCTCTATGAACTGCACTGATCACATCAGTGGCAGACACAGCTCTCCAGAATGGCCACACATTCGTCATGGGGATAAATTCCCCTTTTTTTCGAGCAGAGAAACAGGAATCAAAGTGCTACGGATCACACAGAGTGATGGAGTGTATGGGAGCAGGTCATGGTGGTGAAGTCATGCTACCTCCAAACAGGGAGGCAACTGCCTCTGGAGAACAGACAGTTGCACTTTATCCAGGCTGTGCCAGGACAGACAGACACCCTCAGCACCATGAAAGCGCAAGTTATTTTCTCTGAGCTGTTGCTCTATCAGGTTATGACCATCCACTGGACAGTCATGAATGACACCAGTTTAGTGCTGGTACTGTCCTGATGCACCCAGTTACAATCACAGATCCAAAGAGTATTTATTTCCTGTGTCCTCCTTACAAACTGCAGCAAATCTTCCTGGTTGAGAAATCTGCAACACCGCAACACACCACTACCACAAACCACCGCTTTGCTGCAACAGCTGTAGTTTTATGCCTGATCACAGTGACAGCACATGCTTTCTTGGCAATTTCAACTGGTTTTCCTACAAGTATGTCAGCAACATGGGTAGGATTTCTTCCCCGTTCTTGCACCTGTGTTGTCCTGATGACAGAGAGTGCAAGAGGCAGTTCAGTTGACGGTGCTTGGGAAGGAGACGCTGTGACCTGATAGAGGAGGGCTCCCAGTTTTGCTGTCTCAGTGTAGATGGAGAGTGCAATTGTTTTCCTCTCACCAGGCAGAGTCTGGAGAAGTAAATCTGCACACAAAACCCTGACTGTCTCAGTTTGGATCACCTTCCAATAATATTTACTGACACAGAACATCCCAGAGAGCTGGGGCACAGGCCCTGATAATAAGTCTCAGGATCATTTCAAGGCACAAAACACAATCCTCATCCCTCAGCTGCAGGCAGTAGCTCAGTATTTGCAAGCATCAAGTAGGCCAAGCACCCAAACTTCATCATCCGAACATTCTTCCATCATAACATGCACCAAAAAGCCGCTTGTAACAGCTTGGAAAATCCTCTCTCCTCACCATCCTGCAGGACCAAGTGCCCTGAAGGATCCGTACTTGCTGCCAGCAGACCAGGCTAGTTATGAGGACCAGGAAAATCAGCCTAGGTCTCAGGAGCCTGCTTGTCACCACACAATGGACTTCCCTGTCAGGAACCGTCTCTTTGCTTGTCACAGCTCCCCCATGCAGACAGCGTGCTGCTATAGATCATGGAGAAGGTCTGAGCACTGCAAATCTATGTCCTTGGAAATGAAGCACCTTTGCTGTGAGCTGAGCTGAGCCACCCAAGGATGTCCTATATGCCACTGGCCACTACCTGAAGGTTCCCTTGCACACCAATGGCAGAGGTGGAAACTGAACCCAAACCTCTAAGCACACCAGTGCCTTGATGACACTGGTTCTTCTGGAGCATGAAGTCACACATACACAATTTTCCATGGTATAAGCACCCAGCATAGCTACAGCACAGACACAGGTCTGAAATGGACCTAGATGACTGTTGCTGTTTTATTTTATATTCATACAGACTTACCTGGCAAAAATGGGGTAGCTACTCCATAGAGCTCCTACTCTGGAGCACAGTCATCTCTACCCCTTGCCCAGATCCTTCCTACCTCCATAGTTCTGTGGATATAGGGACCTAGGCTCCCCAGGGCCATTGCAAGGATCCCCATATCTCCTTAAAGCAAACAGGTAGCACCCCACCAAGCCAATGCACATCAAGAGCCAAGGGATCTCCAGTTCCCTTCAGTGTAGTACACAACTGCTGTTCCCCAGGCAGGGAAGGAATGTGTTCCTCACATCAGTAAAAACAAGCCCTTATGTTTCCTGGGCCATGGCGACCTCTCCAGACGCTCCCCATGGTGCTGAGGGCCAGCAGCACAAGAACCCAAACGTGGCGGCCAGGATGAGGAGACACCTCCTCTCCCTGGCAGTGCGATGCCAGATGGCCCAGCAAGAACTCAAAGCACAGCACCCTCCAGAGCACCATGGGCTGAAGTGGTGCCCTCGTGCAGACAGGGCAGCCCTTGCCTCCCCACGGGGATCCACACCATGATGCTGGTGATGGGCTAAGACCTCGCTAGGTATGGGGAGTGTTTCCAGGGATGACGGTGGCTTCAGCTCAGCTCCCAGCAGTGAATATCTGTCTGGCTTTACCACAAAAATGTAGGTCTGGGGAAGACTCGGCAGCTTCACTCACTGCTCTTCTCTTCCACGTGAAGCCACACAGGAGGCAGCCAAGGCAGAAGGGAAGGAAGGAGGCAGGAAGGAGGGAATGGCAACAGAGAAATGAGCCCAGACAATGGCTGGAGGTACTTGTTCCCTTCAATAAAATTACTACCATCCCACTCCCCAGTAGGGAAAATCTAAACCCAAGCCTAAGATACCCTCACATTTCATTCCATATGACGCTCTCAAGGCAAATGAATTTAGTGCTAATTGTCTCACTCTGCACACTCTGTTCTGGGAGGAAAAAACAAAGATAAAAAAATGCTGCACTTGGTAGAGGCCTACAGCACAGGTCATGCCTGATCTGGACCTCCCATTGGCTTGACCAAAGTGCAGCCCACCTTGAACTGGTCGGGTTGGTGCGGTAGCAGGAGAGCCTGGCCCTGGCGGTGCCGGCTCCCATGGACGCAGCAGCCAGGCTGCTGCCATCTGCGAGACAGCGCAGAAAGCAGGGCTGGTCCAGCCCCCACCCTCCCCACAAGCCATCTGCCTGCCCTGAGACCACCACGAGGATCCGGAGCAGCATTTTAGCATTGCTGGGCCATTATGAAACAGGGATGAGCAGTGATTGATTATAATGAATTACAAATATCTCCGTTCTGTCCTTAAATCGTCAGGACCTGACTACCTCTCCCATGAAGTACAGCACATCCTTGTACAGGCTCTGCAAAGCCTTCCTGTCTTCCTCAGCATTTCCCAAGCACTGCCTTTCCAGACTGCCCTGAAATGCTACCACCTTCACGACATGATTGCCCTCAGCCCTGGGGCTCTGCTCCGTCTAGCAGGTCACACAGGTTGGTGTCCAGCACCCGAGCTGCAGCCCTCACCTTCATCAGGAGGGCATGTCACAGGCTCCACACATCACAGCATCTCTGGGCATCTCCAGTCCCTCTGCCAGCCTACAAGGTCATCAGTGCCAGGGTCAGTCCTGACAAGTGTCTGTCCAACCTGCTGCCAGAAATCTCTGCACTCAGCTCCAGGTGACAGCTACCACTGACAGGGGTATAACCCTTCACAACGGGGTGGACATCTCTGCCTGTAGTTCCCATGGCTCTGCCAGGACTGCTACCATCTCCAGCCATCCATCTCCACTCATCTCCAGTGCATACCCCGAATACAAAAATAGCAGCTTACATGGCTCTGCACCCCCTTAATTCACACCAGTGATCATTTCTAGGAGGCCACCCTTCAGTCATGGTTGGGTTTGCAAAGATACCCTAAGGAGAGCAATTGCTCAATACCCAAACTAGGAGCATTGTGTCTGCTCCTTTCTAATTGCTTGTTTGCCACAAACCAAGCACAGCATGACATGGTAGCATGGGACAGGAGAAGCAAGGAGGGTCCTGAAAACAAGGAATCAGCCCAGAATGTCCAGACAGGGCCATGAATTCAGCAAGAGATAGTAGTCAAACCCAACACACCAACCAGTACAACCCCCCATTCAGCTGAACACTGCAGCAGCATCCTCCAACTTCCAACAACCCACTGAATCATTTGT
Source organism: Crypturellus undulatus (assembly GCA_013389825.1). Lineage (NCBI taxonomy): Eukaryota > Metazoa > Chordata > Aves > Tinamiformes > Tinamidae > Crypturellus > Crypturellus undulatus. Next base: position 250,640 of record VWPW01022751.1, read on the forward strand.
TTTCTTCTTTCCTTTTTCTTCCCTTGATCTGAACTCTCCTTTTTCCCTAGAAAGCTTCAGCAGTGCACAAATCATTCCCAGCTAACATTCGTACAAACCTTTTCTTTAAATCCCTTGACCACAGAGGTGGTTTCCCTCTACCAGACCACCAGGTTTCCTGCCTGGAGTTAAACATTTTATTTTCAATCAAGAGGAAAAATCATCTGCGCTCCCCATGCTCTGTAGTACCCCATGCTCCGGGGAATCTCCCATTTTCATCCGCTCTATGTGTCCACTGTGTTACCCAGGATGGAGCTGGGCAAGGGAATTCAATGACAGCCGCTCTCCCTGGCCTTTTGAGCCAGTCTTTGCAGCACTCAGCCCAGCATCAGCGGCTGCAGCAGCCAAGCACTGTGAGTCTGGTCATTCAGCAGGGGAAGAGCAGAGCAGTGATTCATCCTTCTTCTGATCTTTTGTCCACCATTGCCAGCTCGATACACTGACCCCCAAATTTCCGGCAGCTGGCAACCTCTCTCCCCCATGGAGTGGGGAAGCACTGAGAGGGGCTGGGACCCTTTTGGTGTTCAAACACTGCACATTCAATCTGATGGATGAGCAAATGCCCCGATGCCAGGGGGATGAGCTTCCTCCGGGGGAGCACTGAGAGGGGCTGGGACCCTTTTGGTGTTCAAACACTGCACATTCAATCTGATGGATGAGCAAATGCCCCAATGCCAGAGGGATGAGCTTCCTCCTGGACTGCCCCAGTCCTACCTGTCACCCCGAGCTCCCACTGAGGAGTCACTCTGTGCAGCAGGAGCATTGCACAGTGTGGGGAATAACCGTTTGCAGAGAGCGGGGCAGAAACCTCTTGTTTAAGCAGTGCCATTTGGAGACACAAGAGTATTCCGGGAGTTACGGAAGCTGCATGCTCGCATCCTGGCAGCATCCTCCAACCAGCAGGGATTGCACAGAGGGGTATGGGAGCTGCTAATGTCTTCAGAGCCCCTTGCTGTCCCCACCATCTCTCAGCAGTGCAGCCAGCCCCAGCCATGCCGCCGCAGCTGTCCCCACGCAGGCCCAGTCCAGCTGGTGGAGCTGCCAGACAGTCCCAGTGCCTCCTGGCTTGGCAGGAGCCAGTGCGTGGGGGCAGGCTGCAGAAATGCCTTTCCAGCACGTTACCACTCATGCTTCTCTGCAAAGAGAATTTTTCAGACTACCAGAGTCGCCCACAGGCTCCCCAGGCACATCCCGAATGATATAGGTCCCTTGGAAACCTGCTGCCCACCACTGATCAATACTCTAACACTCATCCCAGGCAAGGGCTTTGCTCACTTCTTCCCATGTAGCAGTGTCTCTGCTTACCCCAGGCCCTGCTTGCTAAGGGGAAGCCTCTGCTGCACACGCAGCAATGTCACATGGTGACTCAGGATGGGGAATGGCTATGGTGCAAACTCCAGCAGGAGGAGCTGCAGTCCCAAACCTGTCCAAGCAATGTCTGTTCCTCATCGGCCCGCCATCCTGCTGCCTATGGGAACGGCAGCCCCAGCTGAGCCCTCTGCAAGAGGCGTCCTCACGCCAAAAGACCATCACCCAAACTGAGGTTGTACAACCTTTGTGGCAGGGTCCAGATTCCCTAAGAGACTCTGCTGCAGGTTTGGGGGAGTGCTGAATGTTTTAAGCCTCATGGCCCTGGTGATTATGATGCATTTTGCATGATAACCTCAAAACACCTCAAAACAAGCGGGGAGTTCAGCTGCTTCAGAACATGGCTCCCTTTTTGCCTGGCGAAGGAGTTTATGGCCTTGGTGCTCCCAAGCATACAACATTTTCTGATTTAGATCCAAACTCAAGTCAAGGTGCTGCCTGTGATTTAGAAAGACCGTTCTGCTTCAGAGCCTGACTCTCAGGGCATGAAGAGAGTCACTGAGGAGCAGCTAGTGACTGGGGCTCTGCATGGCAAAACCCTTGTTATGGAAAGCAGCACTGCTGGCATCACGCAGAAGTGTTATTTGTCTGCCGTTACCCACAGGGACCCATGAGGAGATGCTTTATTTAGTCAAACATTTCTGAAAAGGAGGGATGAGGACTGAGCCGAGCTTTGCTCTGTGCATGGCATGTGCCTGGGAGTGAGCAGCCTTTGCTCTTCCGAGTACAGTGAAGTCATTTGAACAAGCAACACTGCCTGAGCAAAATTATAGTTACCAGATGCCCTTCATGGCCGGCTCGGCTGAGAGACCTGGATCCCTCTCTGTGACAGCTAAAGCAGGAGTTCTGGGCACGCAGAAACCTGCCATCCTCGTGAGGGGCAAACGTGGTCTGCAGCAAAGTGATCGTCCTCCATCTGCAGGAGCTCAAAGCTAGAAGGAAGCCGGTTTTCGCTCTTCTGTGAACCCAAGGAAGTGCCATTTTCTGAAGGTGGTGAGAAACAGCTTCAGACAACTCTAATTAGCAGCGCAGTGGATGAAAAAAAAAAAAAAAAAAAAAGGAAACTGATTTTGTTCCTTTCTGCTCTGCAGCTGTCCTGGGTCGGGGGGACAGCACTGGCATTGGTGACTGGCAGCCCACGGCCTTCCCCTGTGCCTGCTCAACATGGAGCTCCATGGATGATTTGCAAGTTACCAGAGAGGAGCATTTCTGCATGAGCTGCAGAGCCAGTGTTGCCAGTGCTATTTCAGGCAGCAACACCTACACTGCGATCCAAAAGGCGGTATTTTCCCGCGGGTGCTTCAAAATTGGGCCTCCCACCTCTCCTTATGGGCCAGGTATAAGTAACCAGGCTCTGAGGATGACAGACACAGTTCCCAGCAAGGCATGGCCACGGAGCCCACCACCACAAGCCCAGCACATTCCTGCTTCCCACTGAGACGAACACACCTTCCAACTGGGAAGCAAAACCAAAAAACAAACCAACCCCCCGCTCCCAAAACCAAATGTTCAGGGACCACCTCATCTCACAAGAAGTACCTGCTGCCAGGACAGATCCCCTGCCTGAAAAACCTCCCAGGGGACCTGCCACCACCACATAACTTATTCAGACTAGGATAATCCTACAGGCAAGTCCTATGTTCAGTCCTGGGATTCCGTCGCATTTTCAGCAAGGTGTTTCAAAGGATATCCAAACTCTAATTAAATCCATTTGCAACTTCCTATGTATGGAGGTGAGAAGACATTCACTCCCTTGTAAAAGCAGAAATCGGGCAGGTTTCTTCCCTCTAGCAAGAGCCCCTCTTGGATACAAATTACTTGCCAACATATCTTTGGCACAGGATGCATAAGTTCATTTACAGCAGGAAGCAAGCAGTGATTTGAGAGGCTCTCAAAGGCCAGAAAGGTCAGGACCACGAGCCCCAGTCCAGCTTCAGGCTGGGAGAAGCGGTCACGCTGCTGGTGAGAGCCAGAGCTGCCTCTTGCCTTTATTTTTCCCTCCTTGATCTGTCCATGTGGACATAGGTAAAATAAGAAACCATCCAAAACTAAGTGCTAAAAGTTTCAAAGGAAAGAGACAAGAGGAGAAGCAAGAAGAGGAATCACTCTATACGTGACGGAAAACAACAGTCCTGCCCATGCTTCTAGAGTGGGCAGGTGGGTGGTGAGACCCATAGCACCTTGAGATACAGGGAGCAGTAACCCTTGGAAAACCCCAGTTGTTCATGGAGTCTCTGGCTGCTCAGAGAGATGGGGCCTGGGAATATCCAGATTTGTCAGGTAGGGAAATTTCAGCCTCACAGCTCAGTGAGCAGCAGCAATAGCCAAGGAGGGAGAGAGGGGACCTGATCGGGTGTCTATAAATACCTCAGGGAGGCAGGGAGGAGGATGGGGCCGGCCACTTTTCAGTGGTGGCCAGCGATAGGACTAGAGGAAACAGCCACAAACTGAAGCACCAGAAGTTCCACTGGAAGTTAAGGAAAAACTTCTTAACAGTGAGGGTGACAGAGCACTGGAACAGGCTGCCCAGAAAGGCTGTGGAGTCTCCTTCTCCGGAGATCCTCAAAACCCGCCTGGATGCAGTCCTGTGTCACGTGCTCTAGGTGGCCCCGCCTGTGCAGGGGGTTGGACTAGATGATCCCTAGAGGCCCCTTCCAACCTTCAGGATTCTGTGATTCTATGAAGGTAAGTGTTCCTCTTCCAGGATCTCAGCCCAGGGAAGGCAGGCATGAAGGCTGAGACCCCTCAGGTACAGCCCAGCTCCAGAGGGTTTGTTTCATCATTCCTGAAGCACTCCAAATACCAGCTATGAGGCCTAGTTTTCCTGTTTTGTCCCCAGCATCCCAGGTTGTACCTCCCTTTTAGCCTTTCCAGTTGTGCCAGGCCAAGATTTGGGCCCCATGTTGTGCCTCAACACCCTGAACCAACCAGCATTTCCCCTTCTCCGAGCAATCTGTGCGAGACGTACACACTCCAGCCTCTTGCCCAATCCTGCAGCACAGCCTGGACCTCAGCAACCAACTTCTGGAGTCACCAAGAGGACGTGGACTATCTCAGCCTCTGAGAAGGGTGTTCATGAATCACTAGAGAAGAGACCCAAGAGCAGGGAGAAGATAGTCTTGAGGCCCCTGATGTTAGGAGTAACTGGAGGAATAAGAGAGCTCACAGTCACGCGGTCCCCTCTGACAGTGCAGAAGAGGCCCTCGTGTCCAGCCCAGTTGCTCCATAAAGTCTTGCTGCAACTCGGGTTTTCCCTCCAGGAGCACTTGGTGCCTGAGCCCCTCAGTCCCTGCTAACTCTGGGGTTCTCCACAGCCCCCTTTGCAGCAAGAATGGGAATCAATCTCCTCACAGAGCAAGGTGGCGAGATGGACTGGCACCTTTTCAGCAGCTCAGCTGCCACAAATCAGAGGATCCTGCTAGGAATGTCACCTTCAAAATCACCCTCCTGGAGCTCTGGCAGGACCTGAGAGCATGAAGTGCCCAAGGAACCACGACTTCAGTAGGCCCCAGCTTGTATTTAATCTTCATCACTGAACAAAACCACAGATACCACAGCTCCTAACCAGCAGCACGCAACGACCCCAACAACCTGCAGAGTCCCTTAGCCAGGAGGCCTGTCCAGGTGGTTAAAAATACAGAAACAAAATTTTCAGATCCAAGAGGGTGTCATGGGCAGACTGACATCCCTTCAGTTGTTGTTACATCAGCCTACACATAAACACTTTGGGCCTGATCCAGGAAACAACTGAGCAGCCTCCATTCTTCTTAAAGCCGTATCTGGCTGCTCAGAGATGTGCAAGTTTGGAATTCCTCTTGTCTAACAAGAGAAAAAAGCCGTTTGATTTTGTTTTTGTTCTCCTACCTGTCTGTGAGATCACAGTCCCAAGGAATTCCCCCATTTACCTTTCTTTTTTATCCGCAACAGCTATTTTAGTTAATCCTCTACGTCCACAACGGCCCACATACAGGTATTCATGAAATTAGTGTCTCCCAAATTAGTTTTCTCATACGTAGTCCTAGCCCATTTTCCTCAACAACATGTTATGATGTGCAAGGTTCCTCCTTTTCCCAGGTAATGCGATCTGCTAAATTTATCTTTTGGGTAGCTAAAAAAAGAGGCAGATCAGCGTTCACAATCTGCTGTCAAGAGTGCTGAATGGCAAAGTATTTGCCCCAGAAACATCCAGTCAACAACAGCAACAACAACAACAAGGATCAAATATATGTTCATCACAAAGCTAAGTATAACTAGCACAGCACCTTGCCTTTAATGAGGCAAAAGGCCAATTAACATGACAAGCAAGAACTTAAATACAGATTGTTGTCCTCAAATGGAGAACCTGAATTCCTTGGGGACATGTCCTGCATATACTTTAATCCACCAAATAGGAGAGATCCACATTCATTTCTCATGGCACAGTGTGTCTCTTGGAGCTCCAGGTATTAATGTCTTTCTCGGGATTTTGTGACATAGTATCTGAGCATTAAAGCCGAACCAAGGGCCAGCCGTGCATTTTTGTAAGCTCAGATCTGAACGCGGGGAAAATGCAGTCATTGTCTTTGCTTGTGCTCCCCCCTCCCAGCCGATCACCACAGGAAATGTAAAGACCAGGTAAAAAAGGAGCAATGCTCCAGCAGGCACTGCCCTGCTGAAATCATTTCATAACCGTGCTCAAAAAAAAAAAAAGAGAGATGAAGTGCACAGCACATACAAGAGAACAAGTGCACAGAGCTGCTTAAAGGAAGGAAGCTAAATGCATTAAAGAGAAGGAAACCAACTTCAGAAAGCAGGACCATTATTTCGAAAGAGGAAAAACTTCCCAGTAGTTGTGGCTCCCCTAGAAAGCCAACATCTATTCCGCACACCTGGGGAAGGAGCCCATCTCCGCATTAGTAAACACGCCCGGGAAGAGCAATGCATCAGGCAGCATCAGTGCGTACAGAGTTAACGGAGCCGCTACCGCATGCCGGTAACGGCGCTCCCAGCCGGGGACTCACTGCTATCACCGAGGAAAATCGAGGGGGGAGACATTCAACGAGCCCAGGGGGGCTGGAGGAGCCCCAAAGCTCCGAGCCCGACTGCTCCGGCGAACCGAAACGCGCGGCTGAAGTCAACGCGGCCGGGCTGGGAGCGGCCCCGGGCTGCGCGACCCACCACTGCGGGCCCTCTGCGCGCCCGGCCCAGCCCCCCGGGGTTCGGGCGACCGAGGGGACAGGCCGGGAGTCGCGCGGGGCCCTCGGCC